>CM039736.1:6576248-7073471 GCA_022539455.1 Dendrobium nobile | reverse complement strand
TATATTTTTAAAATATATTTTATTAGAGGATTTACATATATCATTTAATGATTGAATTATAAAATAGTTACACATCTATTATATTAAATTTATATAATATCTTTAATATTTTTATTTTAAATATATTTTATTTTATTATAATTTATATTTAATATATATATATATATATATATATATATATATATATATATATATATATAGCTACATAAAAGATAAATTCTCCTACCATTTTTATTGGTGGATTTCCATAAATCTGTGAATTGTTAAATTATTATATCTTAATATATCTAATATATTAAATTCATTATATTTATTTATATATTATAACATCCTAAATTTTAAATAATATTTAAAAATATTATTAATGTTAAATTAATAAATAATTATCTAACTAAGCAGGAAACAGGATTAGGGAAATTTCCTTAAATCATTATTTTTTTAGTTTAATATGCATTAATAATGGTTTGGTTGTCTCAAATTTGTGGCAACTTTCATAAAATTCTTTTTTTTTTACAATTAATTAAATAATTTGCACCTCTGGCATATTTTAAGCTTAGTCAAATTTGAGATATATATATATTATTATTATTTTTTCTTTTTTTCTTCTCATATTTTTAAAAGTATTTTAGTTTGAATGGTTCCTAAAATTGTCTCATACCTAGCACTTTAATATTTCAACCCAACATAAAAAAACTAATTAGATAATGTGTTTGCTATGTAATTTAGCTTTAGAAGTTGTTAAGAAAATTAAATATTCCAAAAAAAATCAAACTAAGGCTTCGTTTAGGACAGCTTTCCTACTTCTTTCTAAAGCAATTTTTTAATTGCTTAGAAAAAATTTCTAGTTCATTAAAATTTTGTACTAAAAAATTACTTATGAAACAGTAAAAAAGCTGTCCCAAACGATGCCTAAGATTTGTATTGATAGCAAGTCAGTAAAAGCTTTAGCCAAGAATCAAAAGTTTCATGATCAAAACAATCATATTGAAAATTGCAACTATTTCATAAGAAATGAGCTATGATCAAAATTTGTGAGATCACAAGATCAAATTGTCCACATATTTTATAAAAAGCTCTCAAGCATTAAAATTTCTCACAAATAAGAATTTTTTTTCATTTTTATAAAACAAGTTCAAATGGAAAATCAATAATTAATACTTATTTTAAAATTCCAATAATTTATCCAATAAGCATGGTCCAAACTATCCAATAACCATGGTCCAATAACTGGACCTCATCTTTCAGGTTGCTTTGTATATTTAGAGAATAAGAAGAAGAAAGCTCTGACCTCCAACCACTGCCTCAACAAATAATACTAATCAAATATTCATAATAAAACATCAGTGTCTACTTGACAATTAAAATGCTAAAAAAAAAAAAAAACAATTTGCACTGAATACATATATTATAGAACTTTTAAATTGTGTTATTGTTGCATCCTGGAATATTCGAGGCTGTAGAGAAATATAAAGTTTAACGTCTTAGATTTTTTACTAAGTTTCAACACACAATCATATAAAAAAAGAGGGTGCGGTATTTATTAGAGACACCAAGATTTTTATGTGGAAAACCCTGAAAAGCGGAAAAATCACGGGTCATAACCCAATTTGAATAAATCCACTAGTATTTGCAGTTGATTACAGATGAGGCCTTTCGTTGGAGGGAAGACATTGACTTGATGTTAAAAATATACATCATATAGAATGCATTAGATGGTGGAAATTGAAAGAATCAGAATTGATATGTTCGTTAGGTCGGTAGGACCATAGTCGGCTAGCGAAGGAGGTCAGAAGGATCGTTGTCTAGTGAACGAGGTCGGAAGGATCATTATCAGGTGGCGAAGGAGGTTGGAAGTATGGCGATGGAAGGAAGTTCGATGTCGGGCAAAAGTCTGACTCGGGTAAATGTTCAACATCGAGTAGAAGCCCGACGAAAGTCCAGTGATGTGTAGAAGTTCAGCGTCGGGTAGAAATCCGATGAAATTCCAACGATGGGCAGAAGTTTGACAATGGATGGAAGTTCGGTGGCGGAAGTCCGGCGTTGGGTAGAAGTCCCATGAAATTTCAGTGACGGGAAGAAGTCCGACGATGGACGGAAGTCCGACGGCTAGTAAAGTCCAACGATGGACATAAGTTATAAGTCAGTCGGTGGTCGGGCATACGTCCGACAAAAGTTCGACAATGGTTGGTGTCCGGGAGGTGGTCGAGGAGCTCGGTGGCAAGAGAACTTTCTTCCATCTCTTCCTTTTTTCATTGCTTGGTCCCTTCTTCCCCTCAATGAAGAATGAGGGGTATATATATAATTTTCTAAGTGTGGCATAATCAATAAATAGGAGGAAGATCAAGGATAATTTGTGAGTGGTTTGAATGGACGGCAATGTTGAATCCCTTGATTGTGGACCATTTATAAGGCATTTGAATGTCTTAATGATATTAGAATTCGGCAATCTTGGGCTCGTTGGATTCGTCTTGTCTAGACGCTAGATTCAATTATAAGAATGTCACGTTTGGAAACCATTTGGTAATTCAAATTATGGTTTGAACCTTCCAAATGTGTTTCGGGTTTTTGATTTGGACTCATTTGGGCTTAGATTGAGTCGAATTTGGTGTTTTTGTGTTTGTATTTCCGAGACGTTCAGTTCGATTGTAAGTTTGCTGAAATCGGAGTTCAGATGATCCTGAATTTAATTTTTGAAATTTCTAACTTAGATTTGCTTCGAGATTCATGCTTGATCGAACATAATTTTTTGATGATATAGCAGTTATTTGTGCCAGTTCTTTGGTTATTCCAATTTTATTGCACACCCTTACCTATTACAATGCCAAATAGGTTTGTAAATGATCTGATCTCTTGGTCTATCTGGTTTCGGCTCAAGAATGATTCAAGGTAATTCATTTTGATCTCTAGTGGAGCTGAATTTGATTATAGAAGGCTTGATCTGATCTCGAAGATGGCTCATTAACTTCAATTTAAGCAAATAAATAAATAAATCCAACCTCAACAACATTTCAATCGCTTGAGACAAATGCTAAGCCCAATATAAATACTTTGATAGACATGCTACAATTCAACTCTGAATATACACATAAATATTTGAATACATGCAGCCACAAATACATCCATAAATATCTCAATCCAATGAAGAACAAGTTCGATCCGATCCAGGCTCAGCTCAATTCAAGTTCGACCAAGTTAGGTTTGGCTCATCGAGTTCGATACGAGCTCAAGCTCGAACCGAGCCGAAAATTCATCGATTCCCACAAAATCTCCAACCTTCAAGCTAAACTCACATCCTTAATGCCAAGTCTTCAGTGATTCTTATGGAGAAAACAAACATGTAAAATGAATCAAAGCAAACCAAGTCTGCTATTAACTAATGAAAAAAGATTCACTTCTCTGCAATCAATATTAAAGACGACACAATAACAAGTTTCTTATGACCTGCCAAAATTTAACATTCGATGAACATATATAACAATGAGTTCTTCAGGTCAAAAGATACTGATCTTCGCCACAAAGGTTCAGTAGGGAACTGGAACTCGAACAGAAGGAGGACCACTTCTCATATCCTCTACAATCAGATTGAAGAGAGCTTCAGTCACTGGACCTTCCTTTCCTGGGAGTTCAAAGAGGCTAAAATATGTCAGCAAGCAGGAATTCAATCACTAGGCCAGATTTTATAATGTTTATATGCAAATCATATGATTTCTTATGTAGATCATGTCATTCTTTAGTATTGAGTGACATTCAAAGGGAAAATTTAGGCTTCGTTTGGGATGACTTTCTTACTGCTTTTTAAAGTAGCTTTTTAATAAAGCTGCTTTAAGAAGCAGTAAGAAAGCCGTTCCAAACGAAGCCTTAGTTGTCAAAATAAATGAAAAATGTTGCATTGGCATTAGATCTTATCAAGTGTAAAATTATATGAAATCTAATAAAATTATTATGTCTTCTAATATTTCATGCAAAATATATCACCTTGTTTATATAGAAAGTTCTGACTGAGATGAGTACTGTGAAAACTTAATGTAAATACCTATTAATTACACTGCAACCAAACATCAAATATTAAATTATGAAGTAAAATGCATTTCCATTTTCTCTAATTCTTTCAAACCAATCATGGATGTCCTTAACGTAAATTCTTTTGAACTCTGGGCCCATTTGTTCTCATTAAGGCTTCATTTGGGATGACTTTCTTTCTGCTTCTTAAAATAGCTATCTAGTACAAAAATTTTTAATTTTGTACTAGAAAGCAGCTTTAAGAAGCAGAAAGAAAGCTGTCACAAACGAAGCTTAAGTTAGGAAACAAGAAACGAGAAATATGTGAACAAAATAACATGTTTCATATCTACAAGCTAGCAGAAATATAAGAGTTGTATGAAATAGTGACATACCATCACCAATGATCCGTTCATCCCATTGAACAACTGGCTTCACAAGAATACCACTTCCAATAAGCATCATTTCATTCGCCAGCTTGCCTTCCTTGATGGTAACTTTCCCTACTCTAATTCCTTTGATCTTTCCCTCTCTCACAAGCTTTTCTGCAAGGACTAACACTCTTCTTGCAGTGCATCCACTAAGAATTTTATCAAATTCAGGCATTAACAACTCTCTTTCTTCTGTCAAAAAAGCAACATTCATGTTAGGACCTTCAGCTACATATCCTTCATCGTCGAGCCAAATGCCTGCAAAGGCACCATTTTCTTCGGCTTCCATTTTAGAAAGAACATTCGGTAAGTAATTTACACTCTTCATAATGGCAAATTGTTGTGATTTTATAGGGATTGATGATGTTACTACTTTGGAACCCTTAAACTCTGGTAGATGTGTTTCATATGCCACTGCATATAGAGCAGATTGTAAACAGCCGGATGGAGATAAGTAGAAATCACCAGGACCTGCAGAGAGCCAGTACCTTAAAGCTCCCTCCGTACATTTTGAGGCGCTTACGGTTTGTATGAGGATGTTTCTTAGTTGTGATCGATCAAATGGAAGATTGATTTTGGCCATTGAAGCTGACCGTAAGAAACGATCGATATGTTGATCTAATTCATAGAGACATCTGAAATAAACAAAGATGTGTAAGTATGTTTTAATTATTTAAAATATAAGATAATGGAGAAAAAAAGGACATAATGATGCATCTCTATTCTCCAAAACCCCATAAGATGAAATGACAGAATAAGTGATGTTCGATTTAATATTTAATGAATATGAAGGTTGGAACTATATCAATGTTCTCGAGTATTTGTAGGTGGCCTGACCCTTGGGTTTCGTTTGGCACGACTTTTTTATTGCTTCTTGAAATAGAATTTTAGTAAAAAAATTTAATTTTTTAATTAAAGCTCCATTTTAAGATGCAATAAAAAAGCCGTCCCAAACAAAGCCTTAGTCAACTATCATCTTGCTTTCTTAGATATGGTTTCAAGAAATATTCAAGTAATAAGCTGTGAAAGTTATGTAAATGCTACAAATAGTTAACAATTGGATCAGATGAATACTAATGCAATTGCTGTCACCTCTTATCATCTATTAATTTTTTGGGCAATGAGAGGGAGGGAGGGGGCCAAATGAACAGTAAAATAGTAAATAAATAGCCTGTCAATTACTCACCAATTCCAATTTATTTAAGTATGAATGCGCTATCAGAGCATGAAAACTTTTTCATGTTGTTTAAGAAATCTAAAGTAGTACCAATGCCATTTTTAATGATGAAGTTGGGCAAAAAGGGTTTTTTGTGTTTCATCCTCTGATACGCTTAAAATGGTCTTTTGAAATTTTTACTCATGGACCATTTGTACACTTGAAATGGATTACTGGTAACTAAACCTAATACCCATTGTGTAATAAAACATCTGCAAAAAATTTTAGGCTCAAACTATTAGATAATGCAATAAATCATTCAAAACTATTGTTAAGGCAAAATAAGACTAAGGTTTTGTTTGGGACAGTTTTTGTAATAATTTTTAAAATTGCTTTCTAGTACAAAAATTTCAAATTCAAGAAATTTTTGTACTATAAAGCTGTTTTAGAAAGCAAGAAGAAAGCCATCCCAAATGAAGCCTAAATGATTTAATCCAACATTGAATAGCTGAAAAAAAAAAGTGTGGGTGCTAAAGTACTAATTGGTTACCTTTTACTCATAAGCTTAAACTTCTGAGTTGAAAATAAATTTGATCTTTTGTTTATCGGTCCCAACTTTGGTCCCCTTTGGTCTAAATTCCTTAGCAAACATTATTAAAGCTAATGGTTCAGCTTGGATTGCAATTTGTACCTCCCATGGGTCTTTGGACCTTTTTATCATGGCTGAGTAAGGTTTAAGAGCGGGAGACTCCCACCGGGGTTGTAAATTAACATGATTAACATAATGTTTGATGATATTAACAAACCTTTGTTTGAGAGGGAGTAATTGCTGATATAGAGAGCTTTCAATCTGTTTCAGAATTCAGAGTACCGAGTTTCTGATAATTGAAAAGGTGTTGAAGTTAAAATATTAAGTGGTTGGCCTTCTCCTACAGCCCTAGGTTTTTGGGTTGAAAATCGAATTGACCCAACTTTGTCTCTTGTGGTTCATACTACCAAGCAACTGCATCATTTGAATTCCTTACTAAAAAATAAATTTAAATTGATTATCTATCATTTCAAATGCACAATAAAAAAAATGGAACATATTAATACTAATCCAATGGTAACACGCAGCACGATTCAATCTGAGAAAATTGATACATTTTTTACATGTACCATAGCATTCCTTTCTTACATAATTTCAGTCAACTATTTGCAAAGAAGTTCTAATAGACGCTGACATTAATCTGGTTAAGAAATGCTATCAAGTACCTCAATTCTCTTACCCATCCATTATAGCAGCAGTGTCAAAAACACCGTGCCCTCTATGGACCATGTGATCATCCAAGGGAACCACCATGGCAGCAAGGTCTGTCGTAATACCACCAAAGATGCTTGAGTACATGGCCACATTACTTGGCTTTCTATATCTTTTTTGCTCAAATACTTTTAGCATTTCCACAACCTTCACATTAACTAAACCAATGTTATTAAACTAAATAAACAATATAATTAACAAAACTCTTAAGACATATGGCCAATTCACAGCATGAAAGAATACAAATTATTTATAATTAATTTTCTTAACAGCTTTTCAGGCCTCACACGTAAAATTGAGAAATCGGTTTGCTGTCAACTAAGAAAAATAAATAAAAATTTGGTATAGCTCACATGATCATAATGCAATTCAAGTGGGTTCATATTTTACTTGATCAAAAGATGCAGATAGATTAGGACCAATCTAAGATAATGATGATTTTTCTTTTGTACTTCTTGTTTTGGTATCTTGTAAATGCAAAAAATAACTACCAATATCAAATTTGGTAACTGAGAGTAAAAAAAGGAGATATAGTTCAGCAGGCATGAGTCTAATCAAAGGTCACCCTATATAATATTACAAAAAGTATCTAAAACTACAAATGTTCCCGGATTTTCTACTTTCTAATGGATTAAATAACACAAACAACTTCAACCTGAGTGAAAAAAATAATAATAATAATAATAATAAATAAATAAAAATAAAAAATAAAAACTTCAACCTGAGTGGTTCATGAGCAATAAATAGTTTATGAAATTTTTTGAATTTCTTACATGATTGTTCCTTCAAAGTAATGAAGCATTTAATCAAAATGCTTATATCATTAAAAACCCAAAAACATGATTAGAAATCATCAGGAAGAATTTGTTTCTTTTTCATTAATTGTATGCTCTAAGAATCAATTCATGAGCATAGGTGGATTGAACATGGGGTACTGGAGGCACGCCCCTACTGGCTCAAATCCACCCCACTTACTTTGTTGATCACGTGAAATCCAACCAATCCCTTTTTCCCTACTTCATGCCATGGTTAAGAACCAAAAGATTTGTAGAAACTGATGCATAAACAGTAGAGCTAACAGAGAATGTTTGTTAATATAACAAGATATCAAAGATTTAGTAAGTTTCTTTCCGCTAATGTTAAGCCAGCTTTTAGGGAGATATTCCTCTTCCTTTTTTCTTAGAGGAGTTAAGCATTTTATGTGATTGAACGTGTGGTAGTGAATCATATTTTTCTTACTTCAATTCATAGTTTCATGTAAGATAACTACCATTCTAGAAAAAGTTAATAATCACCCACCAATCATGTAAAATAATAACTAAGACTTGGAATCTACATAAAAGAAAGGACTCTCACTATTAACTTTATTAGATTCCTCATACTTCTCCATTATAGACTCATGTGCACAAAGCTGCAACTTCAATTATAATCCAATTAATCAATGACCACATTGCAAGAACTTTATCATATTGACAATTATACAAGAATTACTTACCTGAGTACCCGAGAGAATAGGAACATCAAAATCCTTGACGCTAATATTCACATGACCTGCGAGATATAAATACACAATGTAAGCGATATTGAAAATTTGCAATACATAAAATCAAACTAACAAAAAATTTCAAAGGAATTCACTAACTTAATTCCGACTAAGGCTCCTTTGGGACAACTTTATTCCTGCTTCTTAAAGCGGCTTTCTAGTCCAAAAATTAAAATTTTTTACTAAAAAATCGCTTTCAAAAGCAATACGAAAGCCATCCCAAATGAAGCCTAAACCTATCAAAATACAATATTTTTCTACTCTCCCAACAAATAAAAAGGGAAAAAAGCCGCAAAACTCTGTATGTCCATTTTGATATTGCATTGTCAAAAAATCAGTCTCAAAACCCCCATCAAAATTGCATAATTCAACACTGCTATGCCCAATTTCAAATTTCAAGAACAAAATTCATTGAAAAACAGAGGAAGCCATCAAAACCCACGGGCTCCATCTGAGCTCCAAGTCGCCTTGGCCTCAATCCGGAAGCTGCCGGCCGAAACACTACGAAGTGCCAAGCGGCATGACCGACGCGAAGCTGCTTTATCGGAGGCTTTTATACAAATCGGCCCCGGCTCAAGAAGCAGCTTCGGAAGAGAAGCCATTGAAACTGAATATAGAAAGAGTGGCTAAAGAGACCAAACAGAGAAGGCGGAAGAAGAGAGAAAGAAAGCAGAGAAAAAAAGACAAGCAAAGTGGACTCCATAAATGATTTCAAAGGCCGGCTATCGTTTTAAGAATTCCGATGTTTGAGATAATCCGACGGTGTTATTTATTCGACAAGTGGATAAAAAAGCGCAGCGAAGCGTGTGTATTGTGCTGGAACGAGATCTGACGGACTGAATGCCGTCGGACGTTGGAATGGTAAATCGATTAGTTCACAGATCCACAAATTTTGAGGAGGGTCGTTGAACGCGCCATTATTGTTATTATTATTATTTTTACTTTTGAGTGAATTTAGAATAATTTTTTTAATGTTAAATTCATAATCTTACATTTTAAGACATAATTTTATTTTACTATTTGTAAAATTTAATAATTCCACAATCTATACTCTAAAAAAATTACATAATAACTTCAAACAATAATTAATTTGGGATTTACATATATACCATAAATTTATTACGCATTTATATATATATAACACTTGAATTTTTAACATTAATTTTTGAAAAATTTGAATTTAGAATAAGAAAATATGGGTATATTTGTAAAACCCTTCAAAAAGTTGTTTTTTTAGTGCTGTTAGTCCCGTACGAACTGCCTTAGTCCCGGACGAACTGAAGAAATTGTGAAGAAATCTGTCATTTTCGTCTATATGAACTTGGAACTGTCGGGACGAACTGTCTGTACGAATTGAAGAAATGGTGAAGAAAAAATATGCATGTTCGTCTGTACGAACCTGGAAGACTCGAGACGAACCAAACCCGAGGGTTTCGTCCTGAAACGACGAAATTGGCATTTAATTTCGTCTGGACGACCTGTGTATATGGGAGATCGTCCCGGGACGAACAGGACATCGTCCGGGACAATCCTGTGTATTAAATATCTGAATACTGCCGATTTTGTAGAGAGAGAAAACCTAGGAGAGAGAAAAACGAAGGAAAAAGAGGAAAAGTGGATTTTTCAGAAACGAAAATTTTGACGACTTTTCTGTTTCGAATTTCTGGTATTATTTTCTTCTGACAAAGGTTTTACCGCGTAACTTTTGGTACGTCTCTGAGATGATAATTGTGCATGTTTTGAGTATTTTCTGGAAGATTTTTACCGGATATTTTAAATTCTGCGGTATTTTAATTGAACTGCAAATTATCAGGATGTTGAAAAATGTTTTGTCAGTACAATGAAAGTCTTACAATGTTGTTGTGAATGTTCTATGGTAATTTGGTAAATTTCTGAATTTGTGAATTTTGTGTAAATTTCGTATACTGCCGTTATGCCGCTGAAATTTCGTACGAATTCTGATTTTTCTGAATTGATTCCTTAAATGAATTAAAGTGTTTGTGTGCTATCAAAAGGGAGTTATAAGGGGTCAGGATCCTTTGAGATTCTGTAAGTGTCAGGGAAAGTTGATATGAGCTCTGAAATTTGAAAATAAGTTCTGTTCTGGAATTCCACAAATATCTGTTATGTTCTGGTGCTATAAGCACAAAAGGAGATATAAAGGGGCCAGAATCCGTCGAGATTCTGTAAGTGTTAGGGAAGGGAGACATAAGGGGTCAGAATCCGTAGAGATTCTGTAAGGGTCTGGAAATCTGAAATCTGTTATGTGACTTATCTGATCTGTTTTATGAATTATCCGATATATGATTTCTTATTTCTGTATGATTCTGGTTGAATCTGATATGAACTATCTGATATGAATGTGATTTTATCTGAATTCTGATTTCGGTATGATTCTGGTTATTCCGTACGATTCTGTCTGCTCTGTGACTTGAAAGCTTTATGATATCTGTTCTGAACTCCGATTCGACATGACTTTAGTTTTCTGTATTAGTTGTTGATTTATGATTGAACAAGTATCTATTCTATGATTTTCGTACGGCTATTTCTGATGTGAATTTTTGATGATTTTGATTGGTGAGTGATGTCTTGCTGAGCTGTTAGCTCATCCTTATTTTCTACGTGGTTTTCAGGTTTTGGGAAAGGGAAGGAGGTCTTGGATTAGCAGTTCATAGTCTGATCTGTGATTAGGTATTTTGTACTTTTGATTTTTGTACAATCATAGCTTATCTGTTCTGTTCTATTCTGTTCTTTCTGTCTGTAAGCCATGTACTGTATCTGTATATGATTATCTTGAGGAAAAAAAAGATAGATGAACCGTTCTGCATTTGGATGTTTATAGTAGCTATGTGTTTTTCTGTCTATTTAATATTTGGAAGAAAGTCTGAAATAAATTCTAAAACTAGATCCTGGATTTCGAATGTTCTGTCGCGGCCCGATGCGAGCGGGGTCCGTCCTGGTCGGGTTGGGTCGTGACAAACTTAAGTGGTATCAGAGCAATGGTTTTAGAATTTGGATTGTAAGACAGAGCTATAGGAATTGATCTGCGAGTCTGTCTGGGGTAGTTCTGGTTTGTTTAGATTTTTATTCTGTTATTTTGTGTCTAGTTTTCTGTGTGATTATAGATCTGCCAGACCCTGATATGACAGATGGGCAGAGTGCTAGTCAGTCAGCTCCAGTGGGCAGTACTATCCCAGTGGTTAGTTCTGATACACTTTCTCAATTTGCTACATTGGTTGCTCAGATGATGAGCGAGACTCAGAGTAGAGCCTCGACTATCCGATCTGAAGATATAGATAGACATCTGTAGATGTTTCTAAGATTAAAACCTCTGAGGTTTGAGGGCACTGTTGAGCCCAGATCAGCTGAAGAATGGTTGAGGAGATTAGAGAAGACTTTTGACGGTATGCAGTGTCCGTCGGACAGGAAGGTACCGTTGGCAGTTTTTCTGTTGGATGGGGAAGCAGAGTACTGGTGGATAGGCCAGCAGGAGGAGAAATTCCAAGGGAAGCTAAATTCTTTGATTACTTGAGAAGAATTTTCTGAGGTATTCCAATCGTGGTTTATACATCCTTCTGCAAAACAGCAGATGCAGGAGACATTTCTGAGGCTTGATCAGGGGAGCAGAACTGTGATGCAGTATGAGGCAGAATTTACTGCTTTAGCCCGTTATGCTCCACAGTTGGTAAGTACTTCTGCTGAGAAGTGTTACAGATTTTTGAGGGGACTACGAGATAGTCTGAGGCAGCTTCTGGTACCGTTTCATATTTCTAATTTCTCTGAGCTTGTGAAGAGAGCTCGTCTGATAGAGAATGATTTGATGACTACTCAGCAGCGGTGGACTGCAAGTAGGAAGATATTTGGGGGTGATGCTTTTAGTAGTGGTTCCTCTGACAAGAGGAGATTTGTTTCTGGAGACTCTAGGAGGAGTGGACAGTCGGGATCCACTACAATTTCTGGTACTGCAGCTACCGGTACGACCAGTTCGGGATTAGTCAGTGGGACACCTGTGTGCCAAACTTGTGGACGATGACATTTTGGCCAGTGCTTCAGGAAGACTGGTCAGTGCTTTAAATGTGGTCAGCCAGGACATCGGATTGCAGAGTGTCCACAGGCTGGATTTGATAGACGATTTGAGTTTCGATCTGATAGTAGACCTATTGGTTCAGCAGAATGACCGAGGACTGTTCCTCCACGTACTGTGACTGAAGGATCCTCTGGTAGAGGTGGTGGGTCGAGTTCTGTGGCACGGAGACCACCTACTAGTAGTCAGCGGGAGTCTAGTGGTTCAGTAGCTCCAGCTCCAGTTCAACCACGAGTATACAGTTTAAGTCAGCAGGAATCTCGAGATGCTCCTGATGTGGTGATAGGTACGATTTATATTTCTGAACATCCCTGTCATATTTTGTTTGATTCTAGAGCGAGTCATTCCTTTATTTTTGAGCGTTGCTTCGACGTTTTGCATTTGGATTCTGTGACTTTACCAGTTTCGCTTTCCATTATTTTGCCGGCTGGAAGCAATCTGATCGCCCGGAAGTTTTGCTTTTGTGATATTGATATTTCTTGCAAGAAGTAGAAGTCAAGTTTGATTTTGTTGCCGGTTTCTTCTTATGATGTGGTTTTGGGTATGGATTGGCTGAGTCTGTATGAGGCTCAGATTGACTGTTTAAAGAAGCAAGTGAGCTTGCTTATGAATGGTGAGAGATGTGTATTTCAAGGGTTAAGAGGAGTTTTATCCTGTCTGATTTCTGTGTTGGAAGTCAGAAGATTGTGGAAGAAGGGTTGCCCGGTATTTTTTGCTTCTGTACGGGATATGAACATAGATGTGGGTTCTATTTCTGATATACCGATTGTACAGGAGTTTTCTGATATATTTCCTGAGGAGTTGGTTGGTTTGCCTCCGGATAGAGACGATGAGTTTTGTATTGATGTTTTTCCAGGTACAACTTCGATATCGAAAGCTCCGTACAGGATGGCACCGAAGGAACTTTCTGAGTTGAAAGTTCAGCTCCAGGAGTTGGTGGATAGAGGATTTGTTTGTCCTAGTATTTCTCCTTGGGGAGCACCCGTACTATTTGTGAAGAAGAAGGACGTAACACTCCGTATGTGTGTTGATTACAGATATTTGAATAAAGTCACAATCAAGAATAAATATCCGTTACCACGGATTGATGACTTGTTTGATCATCTTTCTGGCTCTTCTGTATTTTCAAAGATTGATTTGAGATCTGGATATTATCAGGTGAAGGTGAAGGAAGCTGATGTGTTGAAGACAGCTTTCAGTACTCGGTACGGGCACTACAAGTTTTTAGTTATGCCTTTTGGGTTAACCAATGCACCAGCTGTTTTCATGGATCTGATGAACAGAGTGTTCAAGGAGTATCTGGATCAGTTTGTGATCGTCTTCATCGACGATATTCTGGTGTATTCTGCTTCTGAGGAAGATCATGCTAGACATTTGAGCATTGTGTTGGAGACTTTGAGGTAGCATCAGCTATATGCTAAGTTTTCCAAGTGTGAATTCTGGCTGAAGAGCATTTCTTTTCTGGGGCATGTGGTGAGCGGTGAAGGTATCTCTGTTGATCCCCAGAAGATTCAAGCTGTTGCTGATTGGCCAAGGCCTACTACGGTATTTGAGGTACGTAGTTTCTTAGGCATGGCTGGATATTATAGAAAATTTGTGAAGGAATTTTCTCAGATTTCTATGCCTCCGACGAGACTGACTCAGAAGTCAGTAGCTTTTATTTGGACACCGGAATGTGAGGCCAATTTTCAGAGGTTGAAGGATTGTTTGACATCTGCTCCTGTGTTAGCACTTCCGTCAGGTACGAAAGGATTTCAGGTGTTAAGTGATGCTTCACTGAAAGGTTTGGGCTGTGTTCTGATGCAGCATGGTAGGGTAATAGCCTATGCTTCGAGACAGTTAAAACCACATGAAAAGAATTACCCGACCCATGATTTGGAATTAGCTACAGTTGTTTTTGCTTTGAAGATTTAGCGTCATTATTTGTATGGCGTCATATGTGAGATCTTTACGGAACATAAGAGCTTGAAGTACATATTCACTCAGAAGGATCTGAATTGGAGGCAAAGAAGATTGCTTGAGTTGATCAAGGACTATGACCTGATGATTCAGTATCAGCCTGGTAAGGCTAATGTGGTAGCAGATGCTTTGAGTAGGAAATCTTCTGGAATATCAGGTATTCACCTTACTTCTGATGAGTATTTGATACGAGATATGGAGAGGTTACAGTTAGAGGTGATTTCCTCTACTGGTCCGGATTCTGTTGTTTTGACTCAGATGAATATTCAATCTTCTCTAGAAGAAAGGATTCAGGAAGCTCAGAAGTCAGATCATGCCTATTTGAAGTTGATTGCTCAGATTGAATCTAGTAAGAAACCTGAACTCCGAGTTTCTGATTCTGGTGTTATTTTCTGCAAGAATAGACTGTGGATTCATGTGTTTGGAGATCTGAGGAAAGAGATTCTGTACGAATCTCACCATTCAGGCTATACGATACATCCGGAAAGTGGTAAGATGTACGGAGATATGAAGAGTTTGTTCTAGTAGCCTGGAATGAAAAAGGATGTAGCAGATTTTGTTGCGAAATGCGAAGCCTGTCAGTTAGTGAAGGCAGAGCATCAACGATTGGGAGGTCTTTTGCAGTCATTGCCTATCCCTGAGTGGAAGTGGGAGGAGGTAACGATGGACTTTGCTATGGGTTTCCCTCGATCTAGGCAAGGGCATGATGTCATCTGGGTGATTGTGGATCGATTGACTGAGTCTGCACACTTTCTTCCGATCAGGCAGACGGATCCGGTGGATAAGCTGGCACAAGTATATGTGAAGGAAATTGTTATATTACATGGTGTGCATAAAGTGATTGTATCTGATCGAGATGGACGGTTTACTTTCAGACTTTGGAAGGGTATTCAATAAGGCTTGGGTACGAAGTTGCATTTCAGTATGACATTCCATCCGCAGACTGACGGACAGTCCGAGAGGACTATTCAGGTACTGGAAGATCTTATGAGGTTATCTGTTTTGGATTTTGGAGGAAGCTGGGAAGATCATATCCCACTAATAGAATTTGCTTATAATAATAGTTTTTAGTTTAGTATTGGTATGGCACCTTACGAAGCTTTGTATAGCCGGAAGTGTAGAACTCCTTTGACTTTGACTGAGGTGGAAGATAGACAAGTGATGGGTTCAACATTTGTGGATGAAACTGTTATGAAAATCAATCTGATTAAAGAAAGATTAAAAGCTGCACAAGATAGACAACAGAAGTATTATAATCAGAAGCACAGATTTGTGGAATTTCAGATTGGTGATTTTGTGTATGTCAAAGTCAGTCCGATGAAAGGTGTGAGCAGATTTGGTAGAATGGGTAAACTCAGTCCAAGGTATGTTGGACCTTTTGAAATCCTTGAAAGAATTGGTAAATCTACTTATAGATTGTTGTTATCTGATCAGTTGTCTGACGTGCATAATATTTTTCACGTATCCTCTTTGAGAAAGTAGATATCTGATTCTGACAAGAATTGTCTGCTGATGAGGTTGAGATTCAGGAGAATCTGCAGTACAAAGAAGAACCTGAGAAAATTTTGGCCTATGATGTACGCAAGTTAAGAAGTAAACAAATTCCAATGGTTAAAGTGCAGTGGAAACACAGAATAGCACGGGAAGCGACTTGGGAGAAGGAGTCGGACATGAGGCAGTCATATCCGTATCTGTTCTGACTCAGTTTACTTTGGAAATGTCGAGGACGACATTTTTCTTAAGGTGGGTAGATTGTAAAACCCTTCAAAAAGCTGTTTTTTTAGTGCTGTTAGTCCCGTACGAACTGCCTCAGTCCCTGACGAACTGAAGAAATTGTGAAGAAATCTGTCATTTTCATCTGTACGAACCTGGAACTGTCGGGACAAACTGTCTGTACGAACTGAAGAAATGATGAAGAAAATATGCATGTTCGTCTGTACGAACCTGGAAGAGTCGGGACGAACAGTCGGGACGAACCAAACCCGAGGGTTTCGTCCCGGGACGACAAAATTGGCATTTAATTTCGTCTGGACGATCTGTGTATATGGGAGATCGTCCCGGGAGGAACAAGACATCGTTCAGGACGATCCTGTGTATTAAATATCTGAATAATGTCGATTTTGAAGAGAGAGAAAGCCCAGGAGAGAGAAAAATGAAGGAAAAAGAGGAAAAGTGGATTTTTGGGCGACTTCGACTCGTTTTCGTCCGTCGTCGTAGTTGGAAAAGTTGACCGACTCGAGGTAAGGCACATTCCGCCTTTCTCAATTTTCAGAAACGAGGATTTTGACGACTTTTCTGTTCCGAATTTCTGATATTATTTTCTTCTGACAAAGGTTTTACCGCGTAACTTTTGGTACGTCTCTGAGATGATAATTGTGCACGTTTTGAGTATTTTCTGGAAGATTTTTTTCGGATATTTTGAATTTTGCGATGTTTTAATTGAACTGTAAATTATCATGATGTTGAAAAATGTTTTATCAGTATAATGAAAGTCTTACAATGTTGTTATGAATGTTCTGTGGTAATTTGGTAAATTTCTGAATCTGTGAATTTTGTGTAAATTCCGTATATTGCCGTTATGTCGCTGAAATTTCGTACGAATTCTGATTTTTCTGAATTGATTCCTTAAATGAATTAAAGTGTTTGTGTGCTATCAAAAGGGAGTTATAAGGGGCCATGATCTTTTGAGATTCTGTAAGTGTCAGGGAAAGTTGATATGAGCTCTGAAATCTGAAAATAAGTTCTGTTCCGGAATTCCCAAATATCTGTTATGTTCTGGTGCTATAAGCACAAAGGGAGATATAAAGGGGTCAGAATCCATCAAGATTATGTAAGTGTCAGGGAAGGGAGACACTGTTGAGTCTAGTAATTAGGTTGTTAAGCCTAAGTGAATGTCCCAAGTCTACCAAGAGGGGGGTGAATTGGTAGTTTAAAAGATTTAAGTCCCCTTTAGAAAATTATTGAACCGAAATAAAATTTCTTTTAAATTTTGTAGAAAAATGTTTTTCAACAACAGAGTTTTTAAAACTGAAATATAAAGTGCGGAAACGTAAAAACAGTAAAGTAAATGACACCAGATTTATAGTGGTTCGGTCTATAACCAGACCTACATCCACTCCCCAGAGGCACCCTCTGAGTATTGCACTAATACCAATAGCGACTCTCCTTTTGCACCCACAACAAGGCGGAGAAGCCTTTACAACACACTCTTTTCACCACTCCCCGGTGCGGCAGAGAACCGTCCGTCCTTTTACACAATCCCCAGTGTTGGCAGAGAATCGTCCGTCCTTTCACACTATCCCCAGTGTTGGCAGAGAACCGTCGTCCTTTCACACTCTCCTAGTGTGGGCAGAGAACCCTTCAGCTCTTTACACTCTCCAAGTGTGGGCAGAGAACCCCTCGGCTGTTCACACTCTCCAAGTGTAGGCAGAGAACCCTTCAGCTGTTTACACTCTCCAAGTGTGGGCAGAGAACCCCTCAGCTGTTCACACTCTCCAAGTGTAGGCAGAGAACCCTTCGGCTGTTCACACTCTCCAAGTGTCGGTAGAGAACCGAATCTCCTTGACAAATCTTCTCACAAGAATCTAGAAGGAAGAAGGAAAAGAGTGAAGTAATCCCAATTCACAAGTAGAGACTCTTACCTTTGAACTCCAAGTGAAGCCTTCTCGCTCCAGTGGTAGGAATCCTCCTTTGAATGCTCTATTCCACTCTCTCCTTGGCTATTCTCTCAAGAGGCACGAAGATCAAATGACAAAAAGATTGGGTGGCAGTCTAATTTGGACTATTTATACAAAAGACAAGAAAAACCGCCCAAAAACTGCAAGTTTTCAATTCTGTACGCAGTGGATCGTCCCGTACGATCGTGGATCATCCTGGACGATTTTACTTAAACGATCTGAAACGACCCTATTTGAATATGTGTACGAAATGTCTTCGTACAGCTGATCATCCTGTACGAACTAGGTTCGTCCAGTACGAACGGTTATTACAAGGTCGGTTCTAGAAACTGCTGAAAACTGTCCTAAGTCGGTTAATCGTTTGGACGAAAATTTATTCGTCTGGATGACATTTTTACAGAGGACCGATCGTCCTGGACGATTCTTGACTTCGTCTGGACGAAAATTTTCCAGAGGACCAATCGCCACGGACGATAATTTAATTTCGTCTGGACGAAAATTTTCCAGAGACCCGATCGTCCTGGACGATTTTTAATTTCGTCTGGACGAAATCTTTCCAGAGAACCAGTCGCCACGGACGATAATTTAAATTCGTGTGGACAAAAATTTTACAGTGAACCAATCGTCTTGGACGATAATTAATTTCGTCCTGGACGAATAGGACTTAGAAAAAATTTTTCGAGCAAGTTCCTATTCGTTCCATATGCTCTATAGGAGATAACTGTCTGATCGTCCAGTACGAACGGATATCGTCCCGTACGATCAGTATAAATTTTATATGATCTCCTTATGTGTGTGTGTGTACAATCACTCCCTTTCAATTTGATTTCTAAGAAAAGTGCAAGCCTCAAATTTTACACAGTATCTCATGCTGAATTTAATTTGAAGTCTTCGTAGTCTGGAGTTCGTTTTTCCTGAAATGTCAATACATACAAGAGCAAATACAATTCTTCTAAAAATTGTTAGGAGATAACTACACATTTGAATAATAATGTTTGGAATCATCAAAACTTCATAAGTTGCAAAAATGTAAAGCATGCAAATAGCAACTATCTTAACAGACATAAGGGGTCAGAATCCGTAGAGATTCTGTAAGGGTCTGGGAATCTGAAATCTGTTATGTGACTTATCTGATATGTTTTATGAATTATCCGATATACGATTTTTGATTTCTGTACGATTCTGGTTGAATCTGATATGAACTATCTGATATGAATTATCTGATATGAATGTGATTTTATTTGAATTCTGATTTCGGTACGATTCTGGTTATTCCGTACGATTCTGTCTGCTCTGTGACTTGAAAGCTTTATGATATCTGTTCTGAACTCCGATTCGACATGACTTCAGTTTTCTGTATTAGTTGTTGATTTATGATTGAACAAGTATTTGTTCTATGATTTTCGTACGGCTATTTCTGATGATTTTGATTGGTGAGTGATGTCTTGCTGAGCTGTTAGCTCATCCTTATTTTCTACGTGGTTTTCAGGTTCTGGGAAATGGAAGGAGGTCTTGGATTAGCAGTTCAGAGTCTGATCTGTGATTAGGTATTTTATACTTTTGATTTTTGTACAGTCATGACTTATCTGTTCTGCTCTTTCTGTCTGTAAGCCATGTACTGTATCTGTATATGATTATCTTGAGGAAAGAAAAGATAGATGAACCGTTCTGTATTTGGATGTTTATAGTAGCTCTGTGTTTTTCTGTCTATTTAATATTTGGAAGAAAGTCTGAAGCAAATTTCAAAACTAGATCCTGGATTTCGAATGTTCCGTCGCGGCCCGATGCGAGCGGGGTCCGTCCCGGTCGGGTTGGGTCGTGACAATATCTACCCGCTGCCACTTCAAAAGGAGTGCTTTGTGGCATAACTAATCTTTAGGCGGAACCTAGCGAGGCCATCCACCTGCATCGGGCCCACACTTGTTTTGCCCCACTTAAGAGGCGATGCCGTAATAAAGAGGATTCAAACCTAGGATGGGGGGTTCCCAACCGTGCTCGCTCACCAACCACCCTAAGCCTCGGTAGATATTTTGAAATTATTATTAAAAAGCAATGAAAAATAGATACACCATTAATATGTATAACGATGGATCCGCCATAAAAAGCTATTCTATAGAACAAAACACAACAAAAAATTTAATTTGCCAAATAAATGATTGCAAAGGTAATAGAATGCTACCCTAAGCATATCTTAAATGATTTTTGGAAGAATTATATGCATAGTATTCCAATTATAATTATTCATAAAACAAGCACTTTTGTCTTTTTTTTAATCACTAACTCTATGTATTTACATATGCCACTATCAAATTATTGGGAATATAGCAAAAGTGAAAAATATAAGTTAGAATTTTATTATGAATTTTGATATTTATGTGAGAATTTAAAAATAAAAATATAATAATATTCGTTTTATAAATGCCAAGATTTGAGTTTTGTGTATGTAAATGCATCAAATATAGGTAAAATCCACAAACCTGTCCAACTTAAAGGTAAAGCTTTGGCATAATTCTACGAGTCAAGTCGAGCTCAAGACACCCGCCTTGAGCTTGTTTTTTGATTAATTAGTTAATATTGAACTAAAGCTTGAACTCAACTAAATTTTATTATGAAATAAGCAAAAATAACATTGATTCAAATAATTGACTCATAAAAAGGAGAAATTAATGAGAAATAATAATAAATAATTTAATATAAATAAGATATACAATTTTAATATTTTTAATTATTTTATACTTAAACTCTTAAATTATAATATATTTTAAATATATTTTATATTAGCATTTCTAAAAAGTCAAGTCAAAATTTGCTCAAATTTGAATTACTTTCTTATCGAGCTCGAGTCGAGCTTGAGCCCCGCTCATTTGAGCCAGTTCGCAAGCCTCGACAGGATTTTCTAAATATTATTAATTATTTTAAATATTTAAAATTTTATTAAATATTTTAAACATTTATTATTAATTTTAAACATTAAATATTAATTTATTTTATATTATTAAATATTTTAAACATAATTATTATTATTTTTAAATGTTTAAATTTAATAAATAAAATAAAATTATTTTTAAAATATTAATAATTATTCGAGCCAGCAACTTAAGCCTCATCGAGCTCAAACTTGAGCCCGATAAGCTCAGCTCGTGAGCCCATAAATGAGTCGAACTCGAACGGCTATAATAATCAATCAATTTTTAAGTCTTCAAGCTCATAAAAAAGCTCACAAACATGCTTATTCATAACTTTGAAATAAGTATCAATGCATGGTCATATGCCTCATCCTACAAGAGGATTATACAAAACTATACAAGGCAATGAAACACTTACAAGTACAATAAAACCAGTATCTTCTACTTTCCTAACTAGAAGAAGCTTAAGATTAAGGCTTCGTTTGAGACAGGTTACTTACTGTTTTGCTTCTCAGATCATAATTATACTTCTTATTTGGCCATTGGGTTTTTGATGATTTTTTAAAAAAATTATATTAGGAAGTTGTTTTCTCTACAACAACTTTACAAAACAGTAAGAAAGCTGCTCCGAGTTTGGGACAGTTTTTGGCCACTGCTTTTTCAATGCTTTCAAGAAATTTTTATGCTAGAAAGCTAGCATAGAAAGCAATAAGAAAACTATTTCAAACGAAGCCTAAGAGATAAAAGAAAAGAGAAGAGGAATTCTTATTTGTTTCAAATATATACATTTGAATAAAAGCTTCTTTTTACTAACACTTCCTTCCTCACTCCCACTCGCTTCAAGTTTTCACCAGTCTTCCTCCTTTCAGTTCTGTGGTTCTCATCAATGGCGCGAAGTCGGGCTTCTCAAGCCTCCCAAGTTCTCCACTTTCTCTATATAAGAAACTTTCTTTGGAGTTACAATCCTAGGAAGCTTCTTCAGCTCTGATTCTTCAGAGCACAAGAGACTATCAAAGTTACCTGGCAACTTCTCATTCCCCTTATCCTGTTCAAAAGGCCAACCCATAAAATCTGATAATGTCAATGAGATTCGTCCCTCCGAAGAGTCCTGGTTCTCCATCTCCTCCTTAAGCTCTGATGAGCTCCTGCTGTATATCTTCTTGATTGGATCCTGCACAACCTGATCTGCATATAGTACATCTTCAATCCTCGACATCACCGTATAAGCCAAGCTCTCCAGGACTCTCGAGTAGCTCTCAAGAACAGATTGGCCAACATCCTTAAGAAGAAATTTAGCAATGGAACAGTATTATTAGGAAAGAAACAATTTTAACTGTTTTGCTTGTAGTTTCAACATGAAAAGGAGCTTTCTTGCCTTGTTGAATTGAATCTTGCAAGCGTCTAGAGCTGACTGAGGGGTGCCCGGAAATCTATGTTTGAGGAGGTGTAGGATGGTCTCAGCTCTTTCTTCAAATTGCTCCCTCTTCTCCAAGCTAACAACTGAGCTCCAAGTCTTGCCGTCCTTGTTATGCATCTTCCTCTTCCAAATCACAACTGAGGCTTCGATGCGATTCTTGAGGTCGAGGACTTTGTGCTCGGTCGACAAGTCAACTGATGCAAGAAATTGCTCGGGATCAAAGTATTCAGCTGTTATGCTGCGATATAGATAATCTCCCAGACTTGCCTTTCCATTCTATTATGATAAAAAAGGTGAAGAAATTATCCCAATGGCAATAGAGAAAAAAAAATAGAGGCTAGTTTTAAGATAAGACTAGGCACCTTTGGGAGGGAATCAATGTAAGCTTCAGGGATATCCATTTCCATTAGTACTTGGGCATTAATGGCCATGGCTGCCTTTAGAACTTGGTTTACAGATTCTTTCTGGAATTGCAGCCATTTTCTGGATATATCAGAGAGACCATTTGGAGGAACCTTTACTGTGGGGAGCCACCACTTATCATCTTTTCTGTCTGTGTTCCCTATTTCCGAGTTTTCTTCGTCTATTTGGACATACCAGAACTCATTCTGATCCTTGAAATCATCAAGATAGCTCTGATAGATTTGTCGAACATTGAGATATGATCGAGATATGCGCATTTAAGAGGTTTAAAATGATCATAACTAGTTTTTTAAAAAAAAAAACTTACAATAAGCATTGCATCGAGTTTGCGTAATGCTGGAATGTTTATTAAGAGATCTCTTCGTTGTTGCGTTGTCATAATCTTTACAACAATGTGATAGAAAAAGAGAAGAATTTGATACTTAAACATATGTTTAACATGATTATGA
Source organism: Dendrobium nobile (assembly GCA_022539455.1). Classification (NCBI taxonomy): domain Eukaryota; kingdom Viridiplantae; phylum Streptophyta; class Magnoliopsida; order Asparagales; family Orchidaceae; genus Dendrobium; species Dendrobium nobile. Next base: position 7,050,127 of record CM039736.1, on the reverse strand, counting down.
CTAAAAGAAAATGAAAAAAGAATCAAGTAAAACCTCCATTTTGGTTCCATCATTTCCAACTTGTTGAGAAGGGACTAATTCTACAATGTGATCTGTGACAGACAAAAGCCAATCAATTTCTCTCCTCCATCTCGCTTTCCTATCAGCAGACATGGGTTCCAATTGTGCTTGTTCACCAAACACAGAAGCTGAAACAAATACACAAAGATTCAATGAACAATCAAAATACAAATTTCAAATCATTCTATAATCAGAAGAATCTCGAGGTATTGATAAGAAATCAGCATGAAAATTTTGATACCTTTTTTTTTCCAATAACTTGTGCAAACAGTTGTACTTTTGTTAGTAAAAAAATAAGGAAATAAAAAGCAGATTTTCTTCAAATTCAAGAAAGAAAATGATACCAGCATGGTTGGTGATGGCGTTGGACAAAGCTAGAGCTGATGAAACTCCTTTCCCACCTCCTGACATGTCTTCACCAAGAAGCAGTTTCGCGAACCTCTCCTTCATTTGCTCGACATCTGAATGAATTTCCAACATTAACAATCATCAAATCAAAATGAAGCTATTAAAAACTAACTGTTACTTACCTAAAAAGTAAATCCACATGATCCGCCTCTAGAAAATCCACATGATCAACATGAATTTCGAGGTAATATTTGAACGGAAAACTTTCATAATTAAATTCATGACCACCCAAACTACAATTCAACGAGTTTGTAGTTGATCTGAACGTATCTATGAGACGAACCCATCAACACTACAAATGATATTATTTGACTCTAAATGAGCTCAAATCAAGCATACAAAATATATTTAGAAACTTTTGAACTGAAAAAACCTTCATAATTAAATTCATGACCACCCAAACTACAATTTAACAAGTTTGTAGTCGAGCTCTGATGAGGCTCGGCTCGTGAGCTTGCGAGCCGGCTCGAATAATTTTTGAATTTTTTAAAATTTAAATTATAAATATATATATATATGAAAAATCATTAAATGTTAATGTCAAATTTTATTAAAATTTTGACTCATTCTTGCTATCAAGTGTCAAATGTCAACGCATTAAATGCTAATGCTTTATACAAGAGAAACAACTAGGAAGAGCTCATTTATCCAAGGGAAAATGCAACGCTAGACTCCAACAGTTGGTCACTTGGCGTCAACCACGTGGCAATGGACATGCAGACAATTTCTTGCTGGCCGAAAAACTGGGCGAGAAAACCCAAATGGTGGGCGGGAAATCCGAAATCGAGCGGCTCAAAGAGCTTGTTTCTGTGTCGCGAGTCGAGCTCGAGCTCAACTTTTGAGCTTTACTCGAGTTCGAGCTCGGTATTTGACTCAAAGTCGAGCTCGAACACCCCCTGAGTCGAGCTCAACTCGACTCGTTTACACTCCTAAACCCACATAGTGGGATAAAGGTTAGATGTTGTTGTTATTGTATGAATTTTAATTTGATCAAAACTTACAAAAATTGAGATATCTCACTTTTAGCATACTTCTTACATACAACTTTTAATATGTTATAGTTTTAATCATTTTGTATATATTGGTATGATCATATTGAATATTCACCAATATCTTTATATTTTGAGAGAAATATCTTAATTTGTATAATTTAGATTAATCTATAAATTTGAGAAATAATTGTTAAAATATTTTCATATGAGTACATGACATTCATGCTCGTTATAATCCAGCCATTATGGATACATACATGTGAAAAAGAGCACAATGCATTTTCTTATAAATTTCACTAATTTTGGTTTATATGCAAAATTTACGTGCATTAATATGATACAGTGAGCTGAATATTAAGCATAATATCACCTGTTTATTATGTTATGTATACTATGAAATATGTGTATATAAAAAGAGCACTGCGATGCTAGACATGAAGCATTGTAGCACAAATCTCTTTGTATGGGAGATCTAGAATATTCTAGCCGAGCATAGCAACACTACATGTTGTAGGGCTTCTACGTTGAGCACTGAAATGTGTTTTATATATAAATATTCAAATCCATTTTCAAAATTATTCCCTCATTTCAAATGGTAGTAGAAGAGAGAGAAGAAAGAATTTTTTTCTTGGGGTCCTTCACTTTTACATCATAAATGTGATCATCTAGTAGTCTTCTAAATATGACATTGAATCACACTCTTGTAAGACAAAGTTTTTTAAAATCTTCTATGGCCTTTGAGAATAATAATCCAACTCCAAATTTTACCTTTGATAAATCAATTTTTCTTTTTGATAATTGAGCTTATAATTTCTTGTTTTCATTCTCAAGAGCCATTATCTTCGCTTTAAGAGTCTTCAAACTCATTATATTTTGACTAGTTTCGCTCATGCATCCACTAATTTATTTTGGGTTCGATCAAACTTTTGGCACTACTATGAAAAGGATGTCACCATAATTGATAACTTGATTCAATATTTTACTAGTTAATCTTCCATTATAGAACCTAATTCACTACATGATGAGGAGATTCAAAAGGTGAGAAAGCTAAAGAGCTCTATAGCCTTTTTCAGTGATTATCGTCAATGACCACCTTTACAATTATCACCATCATCATTAGACTTCCATCACCCGACTATTGTCATTAAAATATTAACATATAATATTATCATTAGGTTTTAACTATACTCTTATGGACACATAATTTTTGTAATCCCTATAATGAAAATTATATAATTATACTCAACTTTGCAGAATCTTTTCTTCTTTAATCGGAAGGAATGGAGCATTTTTGTATATTTCAATATATAATAGATTATTGCAACTAGGTCACACCCATAATTTTTTCCATTATTGGGGTTTTAATGTAAAATAATTTTGATTTCTCACAACTTTTTTTTGCGCATTCTAGATTTTTGATCAAAATTAAGATCTAAAATTCATACTCTACTAATACAAAATATTAACACTTAATAGCATAAAAACACTTAGGGCTCATTTGGTTAGTTGCATATAAAAAATATATTTAAGAAAATTATAATTTAATTTCACTCATTCAAATGAAATCATCATGATTGAATGGATTTTTGACGTATTTCTAATTGCATTCAATCAAATGAGTGAAGTAATAAATTCAACATTTTTCTCAAGCATATTTTCTAAATCCAAGCAATCAAATGAGTACTTATACAATTTTATATCGAATACTAAAAGCAATCCCTTCTCAAAAGAAATGGATCTATAATCACAGCATTTCTATGCAAATCAAGATGGAACTTAGCATATACAAAACAATACTAAATGGGCACAAAAATTCAAAAAAGTAATTCCCTAACCCTAAATACTACATAAATGAATTACCTGAAGACTGCCCACACATGCCTGCGCCGCAACTATGGCAAGAACCTCGCCAATCCAAAATTTAGGTGTTCTGTTCTTTGTTTGATCAAATACAGAATGAATCTGCTGGCTTTTAATTGTTCACTGACTCCTAAACACCATATCGTCCTCTTTGGTTCTTCCATGTTCAGCTGTAAAGCATGGGACTTGCCATCCCATCATATCGAACATAATCTTATCCTGCGAAGGTTTCTCCAAGCTATGCCTTCTCTACATGAATCGAATCATTACACAAACTATGGCTATGAATTTGACCCATGAAATCTTGATGGAGGCTAGCTCATTCCTCTCACCGGGATTCAATTTTTCTGAAATAATTAGGTCTTGTGTAGGATTACTCACCTTGAAAAGTTTGGGAAAAGATAAAAAAGATGGGAGCTTGGTGAGTTTTATGGTTTTGGGAGGAGAAACCTACTTCCCAGATGAGACGGGTGGAAGGAAAGGTGGAAACTTTTTGGAGAATGAAGAAACAAAACAGATGAAAACTCCAGAGAGAGGAGAGATTATTACATGCTGAGTCAGGACCTAGGGAACCGTTCGGTTTTATGACTGTGAACAATAAATATTTTTTTACTGTTCACTGCTACGCTTTTACTATTCATAGTCAGAAATCCGAACAATTTTTTGGGTCCAAACTCCACACGTAATAATCTCTCCACAGAGAGAACAAACCCTTTGTTCTTCCTAATGAACAATGGATAAGCTTTTTGAAAGCTCTAGAGGTTTTTCTCAGTTTAAATATATCGTCTGATTGCTGCAAAACAAAAAGATGAGAATTTTGGGCACAACAGTTCAATTGGAGATGAAGGTTTTGTTTGGGATGACTTTTTTATTGCTTATTAAAGCAACTTTCTAAAATAGCTTTCTAGAAAGTTAAATGGATTTTTCTAAAAATTTTATATTAAAAGCTGCTTTAAGAAGTAATAAGCTAAGCAGTAAGAAAGTCATCCAAATGAAGCCGAAATTAGAGAAATAGAGAGAGCATGGAGAAAGCCGTTTTAGGCAGGAAAAGAGGGCATTTTTTGTTTGAAGGCATGAGGTATTGAGGTGGAGAGAAAAGTCCAAGAAAATGGCTAGAGAAACTCTCCTTTGCATTGTGAAGGGTCAGTGTAGTCAACTCGTAAAATATCATACTTGCACTGATTTTCATATAAAATTCTAATTTTCAACTCACTAAAGCATAATAAGAATAAATTTTGCAAAAAGAATTTAGTATATATATAAATATATAAGGAGATTATAATTTCATTTTCACTCATTTGAATGAAATCGTCAAAATAAAATTATTATATTTGTTTGCAGAATTTTGAAACAAATATTTATTTCTAATTGCAATCAATCAAACGATTGAATTTAATAAATTCCACATTTTTCGCAAGCATATTTTCTTAATCGAAGCAATCAAATGAGTACTTACAATACAGAAATTTACACCTAATACTACAAACAACCCCTTCTCAAAAGAATTGGATCTATAATTAGAACATTTCCATGCAAATCAAGATGGAGCTTAACATATACAAAACAATGCTAAATGAGGACTAAAATTCCAAAATAATAATTCTCAAACCCTAAATTCTACATAAATGAAGTACCTGAAGACTGCCCACGCAGGGCTGCGCCGCAGCTAGGGCAAGAACCCTCGCCAGGCCTAAATTTGGGCGTTCTGTTCTCTGTTCGGTCAAAAACAGATCGAATCTGTTGGCTTTCAATTGCTTTCTGACTCCTAAACATCTTATCTTCCTCATTGGTTCTTCCATGCTCAACAGTCAAGCTTGGAGCTTGCCTTCCCGTCATGTCGAACATGCTCTTATCTTGCGAAGGTTTCTCCAAGCTATGCTTTCTCTTCATGAATCGAATCATTACATAACCAAGAGCTATGAACTTGGCCCGTAAATTCAGATGGAGGCTAGCTCACTCCTCTAACCGGAATCCAATTTTTTCTGAAAATAATTTGGTTTTGCGTAGGATTACCCACCTCGAAAAGTTAGGGAAAAGATAAAAAAGATGGGAGCTTGGTCGGTTTCTGGCTGTGAGAGGAGAAACCTACTTCTCCAATGAGGCAGGAGAGACGAAAGATATGAACTTTTTGGAGAATGGAGAAGAAGAACATGTGAAAACCCCAGAGAGAGAGAGAGAGAGTGAACAAATCCTTTGTTCTTCCTAACGGAACATTGGAGAAGCTTTTTGGAAGTTGAAGAGATTTTTCTCACTTTAACATATTTCGCCTGATTGCTGCAAAAATAAAAAGAAGATTTTGGGCGCAACAACTTAGTTGGAGACAAAATCACAGAAAAAGAGAGAGAGAGAGGACGGAAGACAATCTTAGGAAGGAAAATAGGACATTATTTGTTTCAAAGCTTGAGGCGGAGAGAAAAGTTCGAGAAAATGGCTAGAGAGCCTCACACTATATTTGGCAAAAAGAACTTGATACATACTTATGTATATCCAAACCTAACGGATATATCCACGTGGCACTTTCAATTCTTCTAAAATTTTCTGCTACCGTAGATATTGCAACTTTTGTTACTCCACAATTTTTATTCCCCTTACTACAGAGGCGATCTCCATAGACACGCTCCCGACGGTCCCCTCTGGCGTGAGAACCCACCTCAAGTGAGCTCGCCGCCGCCGTCTTGCCGTCCTTGCCGAAAGTCCCCCCTCTCGCATGAGAACCAACCTTGTCCTGAGCTCGCCGCCGGCCGGCCATCCTCCCGAAAGAAGGTTTTCCTTGAAACTAAAAAGGTTTTCCGGTTGTTAGCTGATAGCTAGGAACTGTCTTCGTTTTTTGAGCCGGTCTCTTCACCTCATTTTCTTACTTCTCCTTTGTCTTTTGCTTCAAAGCTGTATTATCCTGGCTTCCTTTGCTTCTATATGTATCAGCTATTTCTCTCCCATACGCTTAATTTTATGTCTTTTTTCTAGGGTTTGCGAACATGTTGGGTTTGGATTTTCTCAATGTCTGCATCTTTGCTGCTCTAATGCTATTATGATGTTAGTAAGGGCATCTCCAACCAAAAATCCCATTTTCCACTGCAAAATACAGCAAAACTCTAAAATGCGATAATTCTGCTCCAATCGAACTCCATTTCACGGGCTTCGTCGTCTCGTAACCATCTTTCTCCATTTCGCGGGCAAATCCAGTTGACACATGAAAATTTAGTGTGGCGTCGCACTGTTTGCCCGCGATGAAATAGCGGCAAACTTGCTGCTCGGTTGGAGCAACGGAAGAACGACAAATAGTTGTTTGTCGTTCCGTTGAAGATGCTCTAAGTACTTTTAGAGCTTGTGTTTCGTTTAAGGCTCTTAATTTCTTATTCTTTTCTTACTTTATTTTGAGGGTAGAATGGGGGATTGTGCGATGGGTGAGGGGTAAGTAGGATGAGGAGCTTTTAGTGGGTTTATTTTGATTTGGCATTCAATATTTATATTGTTTTAGTTTATGATGGTGTTTTCAGTCGTCTGATTTTGTTTTGTTTTTAGTCTTCGAAGTGGGATGTTATGTTTATGCTCTCTACGTTGTTATTGATGTGTTTCCTTTTCTAGTGCGGCTTTGATTGTGCATGGAAGGTGGATAAACTATGATTTTGATTGTTGCATGTATACATGAGATTGTCTGAAATTCTGGTTTGGATTAGAACTTGGTGTTGAAAACAAAAGCGGATAAAATTATATTTTGTTTCTGGATCGCATGTCAAATCATCGAGAACATTTTTATCAGAAGAGTACCTGCTTCTATGGAAGAACTATGGGATCTTTGGTATTCCACGTCTTGAGGGGTGTTCTGTTGAAAGAGAGCCTTCGTTTCACTCAGGATGAGATATGAGTAAAATGAGAATCAGCATCTTAGACTGAGGACCATGACCCCTATTTATACTTTAAATGTACTTTATTTTATTTTAAGCCAATCATAATAACTCCATACAAATTACGAAATAATAATAATAATGTTCCTCTAAAGCCAATACATATTAAATCCTTATTTGATTACAAATTAATAGGATTAATATTAAGATAGCATAAAATGTATAATTAAGATAAATTTATGAGCCCACATATGGAAATTCTCAACAATCTCCCACTTGTGCCACATATATCACCGGACAATTATACATAATTAAATACTTTAAGAGCTCAATTCATGTTAGCTTTATGAAGGAACAACATTAAATAATGTCTTCCATTAACAATATTAAAATAGAACCAAAGTGATATTTATTACATTTTTATTTTTTGCAACAAGACCATTTAATGATCACTAAATTTAATATGATCAGTGACATAGATCTAGCTAGTATGGATGTGTAACATAGAAATTACATGTAATGTGATCATATATCATGCTTATTTTCAACTGGTCCTATGCGATAACTCAAACAAGTTATAAATATAGCTTCATTCATTTATGCTAAATGCAAGGAACTATAGAACTTTGTATTAAAATTTTCAATTATAACACTTTAGTCTGATTAGAAAATAAAATAACTTTATAAACATTGAATATTATAAATTAAACTCCCACAATACTAGCATATTATCAAAGTAAACCACTCTCATATGAGCAACATGCTCGTGAAAAGTTTAGGTGTTAAATTCTTAGTAAGGGGATATGCAACTATATAAGGTTTGTAATGATTTGTTCAATGGACAATTGATAACTCTAAACCCTTTCTTTCGCAATAAAAAATTTTATGTCAATATGCTTCGACCTTGACAAACTCCTATTGTTGTTTGAATATAATTCAGCAACGCCATTATCACAATTAATTTATAATGGTCTCTCAATTCCATAAAAAGTCTTCAGCCCAGTGATGAAATTTTGCAGCCATATTCCTTGATTTGATTCCTCATAATATGCTATAAATTCTGCTTCTATAATAGATGAAGCTAAGTGATTGATTAACACTCTTCCAAGATACAGCTCCTCCAACAAAAAAAAAATGTAACCTGAAGTTGATCTAGTATGAAGGCAATAAACAAAATCATCATCATAGTATCCAACGATCTCTATGTGATCTTATTTTCAATAAGTGAGCATATAATCTTTAGTTCTCTTCATATATCACATAACTCATTTTACAGTTTTCTACCATTTTTGGGTTACTTAAATATATGCTAAGCATTCCAATAATGTATGTAATATCTACATGCTTATTAATTGGAGCATACATAAGACTCCCTACAGCAAATGCATAATGAATCTCATTCATTTCTTTCTTTCCACTTTCAATTCTTGGACATTGCTGTAAATTGAATTTATCATCTTTAGTAATGGGTGTATTACCGGGTGCACAATCCTTCATGCCAAATCTACTTAGCACTTTATCGATATATGCTATTTGTGATAAACCAAGTATATCGAGAATGATCTCGATGAATTTGTTTGCCTAACATAAATGAGGCATTCCCAAGATCTTTATTTCAATTGTATTTAAAAAAAATCTCTTAGTTTAATGCAAGAGATATATATAATTGCTTGCCAATAGAATATCATCCACATATAGCACAAGGACGATAAATTTACTCCCACTAGTTTTGTGATAAATGTTATGATCAATAGTATTTTCTTTGAAACTATTAGAAGAAATCACTTGATCAAATTTTTTATTCCATTGACGAGATGTTTGATTTAAACCATAATTTCTTTAGTTTGCATATCAGATGTGTTGAATATGAAGATTTAAAATTTTATAGTTGCATCATATATGTAGTTTCCTAAATGTCTGCATTAAGAAATACAATCTATACATCCATATGATGTAGCTCTAAATCACAATAAGCTACTAGTACCATAATGATTCTAAAAGAGTCTTTCGAAGAAACTTGAGAGAAAGTATCTTTATAATTAATGCATTCCTTTTGAGTGAAACCCTTAGCAACTAGACATGCTTTATATCTTTTAACATTATCTTTTACATCCATTTTAGTTTTAAAAATTCATTTACAACCAATAGCTTTTGCTAATACAAGCAACTTTACAAGACCCCAAACATCATTATCGTTCATGGATTTCATCTCATGCTCAATGGCTTCTATCAATTTATGAGAGTTAACACTTTATTTGACCTGACAAAATATGATTGGATCATCTTCCAATCTAATGTCAAACTCATGTTCTTGGAGATACACAATATAATCATCAGAAATTGCGTTCTTTCTCTCTCGAGTGGGGTTTAAAGTCAAAATAAATTGGAATTTCAGAATTCCGATTTCAACATGTCAATTGATATTAATCATTGATGTGCGGAGGCTGTTTCATCCTATGCTATCAAATGCCCAACAATTAATTCATGAAAGAATGCAAACTTGGATGCATGGAGAGCCTACGAATTTGAATTTCCATGAAGAACCAGAAATTTCAGCAAAATCGGTATTTCAAATTGTTGTTTCTAATGTTCCAGGTGGCGTTGATCTAAAGCAACCAGTAGGAATTCCCAAATTCATTTCAAACAGTCCAGCTAGCGATAATATCAAGTCCAAAGTAGCGAGTGACCAAGTCAATCAGGTATTTAATTCTTCTAATGCTTGGTTAATGCCTAAAGTCACTCTTATTGATCAGGTGGAAGATATTTCTATAATATCTGAGGATGGAGTCACGATTCCACGTGAAATTATTGGGTTCGGACACCGGACAACGTCCGGAGCCCCATAAAAATGCGCCACATCACACCCTACTCGGTACTGAGCTCTGTATGAGCTCGGTATTTCACAGTACCGAGCAATACTGAGCTCGGTTCGGTACTATGAAGTATCGAACTCCGTACTTCACAGTACTGAGTTCAGTATTTCTCGGTACTGTGAAGTACCAAATGGTAAGCTGTGTCCGGTGTCCGAACCCAATAATCTCTCACGATTTCACCCAGTATTGAAGATGTTGATCAGAATGTTAGACGTCTTAAAAATGATTTTGTGGGGAAGGTGCTGGGCCGAAGGGTATCTTACATGACTTTGATTAACCAATTGAAAATCAAATGGTCTTATGTAGGAGAGTTTCAAGTGATTATGCTACGTGTTGATTGTTTCACGTGTTTTTTCAATTCACTTGAATCTAGTGATAAAATTCTTAGTTATGCTAGCTAGTGGTCTTTGTTTGGGATATGCTTTATCGTAATTGCATTTAGTTTTTTATTAGTGTATCCTATCTCTTTTATTTTGTAAAGAGAGGATTAGTATCTTAGTTTGCTTTTCTAATTGTTAGCTTTATAATATTTCTTTAATAATGTTATAAAATGCAACATGCAACATTTCAAAAAAAAAAAAAAAGTGAATCTTCTTAATGTTATGTCAATATGAGGTTGTTGTCTAACTATATGAGTAGGAGATAGCTCAAGAATTTTTTTATTGTTTGGATTTACAATATGAATAACATTAGACATAGTTATCTGATTATTTTTAATTATAACAGTAGAAATAGTAATATATTCATCCTCAAAATTAAAATCTCTGACTTTATTAATCTCGCTATATTCAATTTCCTCAATAAACTTAGCATTACCCATCTCAAAAAAAGATTTATTTGGGAATCATAAAACTTAAAGCCTCTTGACCTTTCAATATATGCAAGAAAATAGTAGCTAATACTTCTTGAGTCTTTTTTTTTTTCATTAGGCTTATATAGCCTAGCCTCAAATGGACATCCCCAGACATGAAAATGTCTAATATTAGGTTTTTTTCAGTCCATAACTCATATGGGGTTTTAGCTTCTACTTTGCTTGAAACTATATTAAGAATATAAACTAAATCCATAAGGCTTCTTCCCAAAGTGGTCGTGGTAATAAAGAATGACTTTTCATATTTCTAACAATATCCTTTAAGGTTATTTTTCATCTCTCAGCTACACCATTTTGACTTGGAGTTTCTAGCTTTAATGATGGCGACGGTGAGGCTCTCATCCAATAATGATGATTAGTTTGGAGAAAATTCGAAAAACTTCATTTGTGGATTTGTATTAATTTACTTGATCATAAAACGTTTTTTAAACATTTAACTGCCTTTACATTATCAAAATTAAGTGATCCCCAAGTTCGTTGGATTCATCCCATTTAGGTGCTCAATTTGATTGTAAGAATGAAAGATTTGGAAATTGCTTGGTCAATTAATGTCTTGAAATTTATAATTATATTTTAAGTGTTTGATTTGGGTTCATTCATACTCGAATTGTACAACTTTTGATATCGTTGAATTTATCCCATCGAGATGTTCATTTCGATTGTAAGTTTATTGAAATCAGAATTTGGATGATCCTAAATTTAATTTTAGAAGTTTTTAATATAAATATACATTGAAATTTGTGCCCTATAAACATTTTTTTATGACACATCAATAACTAATAATAATAATATACTCTTTTGGCTTTGCATGTTCTATTTTACATTGGAGTGGTCTATCAAGTTGTAATTTATCAAATCTAAATTATTGAAGGACTCCAAAAAAAAAAAAAAGTTGACCATAGTTGATATAATCAACTATTTATTAATCTCTTTTGTTTTTCTTCTTATTTTATTAATTATTATCCTGTTATCGTTTAGCAATATTTTAAACTATATCCAATATCTTCTCATAGTCCAAAATTATTTTAAAATCTACTTAAATAAATAAATTTGACAAAAAACACTATTTCAATGTTAGAAATAGCTACTAAATGCTTGTTGAACTTTATTAGTGCGAGTTGACTCACACTGAAGTTGATAAATAGCTTATGAGTTAAAGTCGATGAGCTAACGACACACAATTTTTGTGAATCTTTACCAAATCATTAGTTGATGAACTAACTTATTTAAAAAGAGCAATATAGAATAATATATTTAAAATTTATTAAAATTTAAGAGTTTAAATATTAAAAAATAATATCTATTTTTATCTCAAAAATTTTATAATTATTCAATCTAATTTTTTATTTATTTAATTATTTTGTTGCAACAATTACTTGAATTAAATTACTTTTCTCTCATATAATAAATGAACTAGCTTATTACCTGACTTAAATTTATAGAATTGAGCTCGAGCTAGAGCTCAAACTCAATTGTTAATTAGTCGAAGTAATCAAGCTAGTTCGAACTCAACTCATTTATACTCTATTAGATACAATCAGTGGTGAAATTAGGATATAATTATAACCCAATTTATCGAAATCTAACTCGCTCATATAAAAAAATTTCTGTGAGAATACCCTAGTCAAATTTTGATCAAAATAAAATCTTAAAATATAAAAGTAAGATTTAAGTTTTGTTTGGGATGATTTTCTTACTGCTTTATAAAGCCGTCTCATAGTACAAAAATTTCTTAAAAATAAGAAAGAAATAATGATTTATTATTGGTTTTAAAGCAACTTTTTAGTATAAAATTTTCTTGAGGTGAAATGTTTTGTACTAAAAAACTGATTTTGAAAGCTATAAGAAAGCCGTACCAAACAAAGCCTTACATATACACCATAAATTTTTATATATTTACATATTTTAATGCCTAGTTTTTTATATTTATACATGTACCATCAAAACATATATTTGTATATAGGGGTGTCAATATTTGACACGACCCGAAAACCCGACCCGAACCCGACCCGAAAATTTCGGGTTAGGGTCAACCCGAACCCGAAACGGGTCGGGTTCGGGTTAAGCATTTTGACCCGTTTCAAAAATCGGGTCGGGTTCGGGTTAACCCTTTGACCCGAAATTGACCCGAAAGTGACCCGATTTTGACCCGAAAACCCGATTTCGACCCGTCAACCCGAGATTGACCCGTTTTTTACCCGAAAAGAGGAGTTTGACCCGTTTTTGACCCGAAAATTAGCCATTTTCTTGTTGGAAACGGGTCATTCGGGTCGGGTCGGGTTGACCCGGACCCGAAGCGGGTCGGGTTCGGGTCAGGAAAACTAACCCTTTTTAAAAACGGGTCGGGTTCGGGTTGACCCGAATAGTGCCGGGTCAGTTTCGGGTTCGACCCGAACCCGACCCGTGACCCGAAATTGACACCCCTATTTGTATATATATGAACATATGTGTTTAACTTTAATATTAGAGATATTTTTTTAATGTAATTTAGATATTCCAGTGTTATATAAGTAATTATAAAAATAAAAATCATAGATTAATAAATTCATAAAAATTTTGTGATGCATACATAAATCTCTCACTACTGAGGAATTTACATACACATCACTTTATATCATGCTATTTACATATTTAACATCTAAAATTTTAATGTTTCATGTCTAACACCTATAGATCAAATATAAGTGCAAGAAATATAATATCAAAATTTATAGGATGATATGAGTAATAGTGATGAAATATATGAGTGACATATTTGATATTAAAATTGTCTATAAGTGATAGATATGAAATATAAAATTTTGATTGTTAAATACGTAAATAATATGATATAATTAGTATGTACTTAAATCACCTAAAAAAAAAGTAAAAAACCAAAATTAATATAAAATTTTCCATTTCCTATTAATCCACCAATAACGGTCAATCTACATAAAGAAACGGCGGCACGACGTGAAACATTTGCGACGTTATGACCTTCAGAAGCAGCTCCCTTTCAACGATCAGCTCCTCGTCGGATGAATGGTTCCAGCCAAACAGAATCTTCCACGCGTCGTTGAACTGCGCCGCCACCCACCCGCACGCTGCCCAAGCACGGCGCAGCAGACGGCGCCGCCTTATAGCCACGCCGGCGGCAGCGCTTCTTTTCCCGAGCACCACCGATCGGTTCTTTCTACGACGTCGGAGGGGCCATCTCGGCCGTCTTTTTTCCATTGCTGATTTCTGATCTCTTGCGCTGATTGACTGTCTTTCTTCTTACTATTCTTTACGGATTTATAATAGATGAGAAGATACTGTATTAGATTCCGTTGGAAGTTTGGAGAGAGAGAGATTACGTGAATGATTTACATGTGGAAGGTGAGTGATGGAGCTCGCTTAATTTTTTATTCTTATAAATAATGTCAGCTAGCTATATAGCATACCAGTTCAAAATGTACATGAAATTTAATTCGATTTTTAAGAACAAAACTAAAACAGCCAAATAAGATTATTCAACGCATTAAAATCAGCAATTTGCGGCTGATTTTGGGATGAATTTTTTTTTTTCCGTCTAAAATTGTGATGGTTTTGTGACGAAAGTTTATGTCTTAATTTTTGTGATGGATTTGCGGCGGATTTGCAACGAAAAATCCACCGCAAGCTCAAATTCGTCACATATCCGCCGCAAAAAATCATATATGACTAGTCATTTCTTTCATTTGATTTTGTTTTACGCGCCCGCAAAATTTTTCGGCTCCTTCGACGACGGCATCTGCTCCTTCGAAGATGTTCCTTCCTCTTGCATCCGAAATCTCACTTCCTCGTCGTTCTTTGTCTTTGTAGCCATCGTCTCCCCTCTCAAAGCCTATATCCACCACATCCTTTGACGACATTACTTCTTGTCTACTCCTTCAATGATGTTCTTTCCTGTCAAATTCGAAGTTGGTCGCCATTCTTCATCGTTGTTCCTTTGACACTTCCTCTCTGCCGTTTAACATTTAACCACGAACTTGCTCGGCTCTTTCCAGGACATTCCTCCTGTCGATCCAATCGGAGCTTGCTTGTTGAGAAAGTATCAATCTTTCTTCCTTTAATATCACGACTCAATTATTTATGGTAATGGTGTACTATATTAGTAGAATTCGTATTGGATTGCTGAAATGGATGGAGATATTATTAGTAGAATTCACATTGGATGGTTGAAATGGAGAACGCATCGGGCTTAATGAGTGATAGATAAATTCCTCTTAAACTTAAGGAAAATTTCTAAAAAATGGTGGTGAGACCTACAATGCTTTATGGTGTAGAATGTTGTCGTTAAAAGAGAAGCATAATATTAAGTTAAGTGTTGCAGAGATGAGAATGCTTAGGTAGATTAGTGGCTAGATGGAGATATTATTAACATAATTCATGTTGGATATTTGAAATGGAGGAATGCATCGGGCATATTATGTGATATATAAGTTCCCCTCAAACTTAAGAAAAATTTCTTTAAAATGGTGGTAAGATATGTAATGCCTTATGGTGTAGAATGTTGGCCATTAAAAGAGAAGCATAATATTAAGTGTTGCAAAGATGAGGATGCATAGGTGGATGAGTGGCTGGATGGAGATATTATTAGCAGAATTCATGTTGGATGGTTGAAATGGAGGAAAGCATGGGGCATATTGTGTGATAGATTAGTTTCCCTCAAACTTAAGGGGAAATTCTCAAATGGTGGTGAGACATGTAATGCTTTATGGTGTAGAATGTTGGCCATTAAAAGATAAGCATAATATTAAGTAAAGTATTACAGAGATGAGGATGCCTATGTGGATGAGTGGATTTACTCTTAAAGTCTATTGTTCATGGTGATGGTGTAATGGATTGAAATATTATTAGCAGAATTCTTGTTGGATGGTTGAAATAGAGGAATGAATCAGTCATATTATGTGATAGATAAGTTCCCCTCAAATTTAAAGAAAAATTCTAAAAAATGGTGGTGAGTCCTATAATGCTTTATGGTGTAGAATGATTTCCATTAAAAGAGAAGCATAATATTAAGTTAAGTGTTCTAGAGATTATTGCTAATATTAGGAATAAAATGTTACAGTTAATCTCTGTTAATCTGATTTCTTACAAGAATTTTAAACATTGTAATGCTTTAGCTGATTATTTGGGTATCAATGCTGTTGCTGCTAATGTTGAGATGGGGAGAGTGCGTATTGTTTATTGGGTTAAACCCAATTTCCCCTTTGTCAAGTTAAATACTGATGCCTCGGTTGGGTGCAATTCTGTGGGTATTGGGGGGATTATTCGGGATCACCTGGGTAATCCTCTCGACCTGTTTTTTGGTCCGTTGGCTGCTTGCTCTGTTATGTCTGCTGAGCTCCAGAGCTTGAGTTATGGGCTTGAAAGATGTTTAAATCTGGGTTTTATTTCTGTTAATATTGAAGTTGATGCTACCTCTGTTATTTATGCTATTTCTGAAGATAAGGATGGTAACCCTCACGATTTCTACACTATTAGAAAGATTAAGTCTATGATGAATGATCTTTCTTGTGTCATTTCCCATACTTACCGTGAAGGGAACGCTTGTGCTGATTGGTTAGCTAAATATGGGGCTCAAAGTATTACTCTTCAAAACCTGTCTGTCATTAATCTGCCTTCTCCTCTTAAAGGCATGATTCAGTTAGATAAAGTTGGATTTCCTTATATTCGACATGGTTAATTTTATTGCTTTATTGCTTGGGACGTTGTTTAGTATTGCCTGGATGCTTTTTTACTGCTACTGGGTGTCCGGCGGCTTTTTGAATCAGGAATTCCATAAGCTTTTTGTTTCTTCTTACATATCCTATTACTGTATCGATGATGAGATGATTTTCTGGGAGGTTTTTATAACCTGTAATGGTATGCTGGTTATGGTCCCCGTGAATAACTGGGCTACGGGAGATAATTTGGATAATGCTATTCAGACTAAGATGGATGTTTTGCTGTCCAGGGGGCAGTTTCTCATGGACATTACTGTTTCTGCTTTTATTTTTGCTTCTAAGATCATTTTTTGGAGAGCTCTTTGCAGGTGCTATTCTTTCGTGCGGCAAATCGTCCACAACTGCAATCATCTCTCGGTTAGTAAGTTTTTATGTGCTTTAAATTTTGCTTGGACTCTCTTTTGCAGGAAGTATACGCTGAATGAAAGATCTTCTTACTTCCGGGTTTTGGGTTCTGCTGTCTTGCAGACCAGTTTTTTATTTTGTTTCTATTGTAATAGTAGAAAAAGGATCCACTGGCTCGTAGGTCTTATTTCTCTTTTTGATTGTAGCTCGTATGAGCGTAGAGAGCTGGAGGATCCTTCTAAGGATCCTGTAACCGATTTTTATATTAACGCGTAAGCCCACTGTGGGTTTTAACTAAAAAAAAAAAAAAAAAAAAGTTAAGTGTTCTAGAGATGAGGATGCTTAGGTGAATGAGTGGCTTTACTCTTAGAGGCAGGATATGAAATGAACATATACATAAAAAGGTTGGAGCAGCTCTAATGGAAGATTAAATTGGACAAAGTCACCTTAGATGGTTTGGTCACATAAAACGGCGACCCTCTGATGACTCGGTTGGGAAACTAGGTGTAATATCTCGTTCCCTTACTGTTCCTCTCTGAATTGGATTTCCCTCCCAGAATAGGCCAGGACGAAGTTGAGATCGTCCAGGCCGATCAGTGCATGGAAAACAGCTGATTTCTGGAGTGTTTTCTGGATGATTTCTGGACAGGATCGTCCGGGCCGATCGTGAGATCGTCCAGGCCGATCTGTACTGTAGAAATTATCGGCCAGACAATAGCCCTGGGTGAGGTCCAGGACGATCAGGATTTGGTCTGATCGTCCCGGGACGATGTGAATATCGGCCTGGCCGATCAGTTCACAGATATAAGGAAATGAGCTCGTTTTGAGGAGAGAGAAAATCATTTTATAAAAACGAAAATATCTGAGGAGAGAGAAAGAGAAAAGGAAATAGAGAAAACCTGGTTTTCGGAGACCGCGGAGCGCTTTTCGTCCGACGCTGCTGTTGGGAAAAGTGAAGATCTCGTGGTAAGGACTCCGAATCCTATTTCTGTTTTCAAAGATGTTGTGTTTTGACCGAGTTGAGATCTGTTTTGTGTTTTCGTAGTCGACTTTTCGACATGATTTTGATTTGACACAACTTTCACCGCACAACTTTTAGAGTGTTATAGATATGATTATTCTACACGATTTGACTGTATTCTACGAATTTTCTTCCGGTTGGAATTGGTTCTACGTGATTTTAATCGAATAGAAAATTATCAGGATGTTTTCTGACTTGGTTTCTGTAGAATAAAAGTCTTGCATTGATGTTATAGATATTCTATTGTAATTTGGTAGAATTTGGAAATCGTGTCTTTTTGCAGGATTTTTTGTGTAAATTTGACCGACTGCCGTTACGCTGCCCGATTTTCGTATGATTTCCGAATTGTCTGAGATTGATAGATTGAATTGATATGAATATGATTATTGATATGATTGCTTTAATATTGACTATTGAATTGCTTATTGATTGAATTGACTATTGATACTGGAACCCAAGTGGAACTTGGTTGAACGTTGGTGAAGATTGATATTGACCTGTACAGGATGGTGGGCCGACGGGCTTTCCTTTAAACCATTGATCATTGATATAACGATTGGGAGTTATAAGGAGTTTATATGCCGACGGGCGGCCGACGGGCAAAAAGAGTGACGACTCTTATTGATAGACCAACGTACGGACTACAACAGCAACGGATTCTACAACAGCAACATGACCAGTTGATTTTACTTGTCCAGTATATAGTATTGAATTGCATGTTTACTGTATTGATTTACGAATTTATTGCTTTATCGATTTCTGCCTTATTGATTGATCGGATTTACTGTATCGTACGATTTTATTGATTTCATTGATTGATTACCGAGCATTGATTACTGAGCATTGATATGGATATTGATAGATATAGATACTGCATTGATAGCATGGACATGGACATCGTATAGATTCATTGTATTGCCGCCTAGATTTTGTAGACTCGCTGTTGCTACTGTTCCACACCGTATTGACTGTTGTATAGATTTCTTGTCAGAATGGATTGAAGTTTATCGTATTGCTTTCCTCGATTGATTTCATTAAATGGATCGTATTGATTTGACCGTATTGATTTGATTGACGGATATTGATTGATTGCATTGATTTATCGAATTGCCTGCCGCTGCATTGACTGGTTTTATTGACTATGGATTTCCACTGCATAGTATTGATGATCATTGATTCATGGATTTCCGGATTGCATAGACTCATTGACCATTGACTGATATAGCTGTGATTGACTGACATGCATATTGATAGCATCGCCGTGCTTTGATTTCAGTTATAGGTATTAGGTGACCTGCTGGGCTTTGTAAAGCTCATTATATGTGGTTGATATTTTCAGGTCAGGGCTCGGGAGCAGGAGATAGGAATTGATCCAGATCGACAGGTTTTAATTTCTTTTGATCGATAGATGATTCTTTTGTACTCAGGACAGGATAGATTTCTCTACTTGTATTGATAGTTTAGTTCCTGAGTATTGTACATGATGTTTTGAGATATGAATCGACTATTATATTGATGTTTTAAATGTTATAGATGTTTGTTAGATCGCTTATTGAAGGTTTTAGATAACTCTGGTAAATTGTTTGGCTATTGATCGACATTCTTTCCAAGTTAGATCTTGGGGCATGACAGGAGCTGCGCTGTGTTGCTCATTTGGTACACTGGATTCTGCTGGAGGATCCATATCTTTTTCACCTGCACAATTCAAAACAAATGATACACACATGCAACGATGTATGCCAATGAAGCTCTTAAAGCTACCCAATCTACCCAATCTCTCAATCCAAACCTACAACTCTGGTAACAATCCATTCTTCCAATAACACTGCTCTGATACCAAAACTTGTCATGCCCCGAGATCTAACTTGGAAAGAATGTCGATCAATAGCCAAACAATTTACCAGAGTTATCTAAAACCTTCAATAAGCGATCTATCAAACATCTATAACATTTAAAACATCAATATAATAGTCGATTCATATCTCAAAACATCATGTACAATACTCAGGAACTAAACTATCAATACAAGTAGAGAAATCTATCCTGTCCTGAGTACAAAAGAATCATCAATCGATCAAAAGAACTAAAACCTGAAGATCTGGATCAACTCCTATCTCCTGCTCCCGAACCCTGACCTGAAAATATCAACCACATATAATGAGCTTTACAAAGCCCAGCAGGTCACCTAATACCTATAACTGAAATCAAAGCACGGCGATGCTATCAATATGCATGTCAGTCAATCACAGCTATATCAGTCAATGGTCAATGAGTCTATGCAATCCGGAAATCCATGAATCAATGATCATCAATACTATGCAGTGGAAATCCATAGTCAATAAAACCAGTCAATGCAGCGGCAGGCAATTCGATAAATCAATGCAATCAATCAATATCCGTCAATCAAATCAATACGGTCAAATCAATACGATCCATTTAATGAAATCAATCGAGGAAAGCAATACGATAAACTTCAATCCATTCTGACAAGAAATCTATACAACAGTCAATACGGTGTGGAACAGTAGCAACAGCGAGTCTACAAAATCTAGGCGGCAATACAATGAATCTATACGATGTCCATGTCCATGCTATCAATGCAGTATCTATATCTATCAATATCCATATCAATGCTCAGTAATCAATGCTCGGTAATCAATCAATGAAATCAATAAAATCGTACGATACAGTAAATCCGATCAATCAATAAGGCAGAAATCGATAAAGCAATAAATCCGTAAATCAATACAGTAAACATGCAATTCAATACTATATACTGGACAAGTAAAATCAACTGGTCATGTTGCTGTTGTAGAATCCGTTGCTGTTGTAGTCCGTACGTTGGTCTATCAATAAGAGTCGTCACTCTTTTTTTGCCCGTCGGCCGCCCGTCGGCATATAAACTCCTTATAACTCCCAATCGTTATATCAATGATCAATGGTTTAAAGGAAAGCCCGTCGGCCCACCATCCTGTACAGGTCAATATCAATCTTCACCAACGTTCAACCAGGTTCCACTTGGGTTCCAGTATCAATAGTCAATTCAATCAATAAGCAATTCAATAGTCAATATTAAAGCAATCATATCAATAATCATATTCATATCGATTCAATCTATCAATCTCAGACAATTCGGAAATCATACGAAAATCGGGCAGCGTAACGGCAGTCGGTCAAATTTACACAAAAATCCTGCAAAAAGACACGATTTCCAAATTCTACCAAATTACAATAGAATATCTATAACATCAATGCAAGACTTTTATTCTACAGAAACCAAGTCAGAAAACATCCTGATAATTTTCTATTCGATTAAAATCACGTAGAACCAATTCCAACCGGAAGAAAATTCGTAGAATACAGTCAAATCGTGTAGAATAATCATATCTATAACACTCTAAAAGTTGTGCGGTGAAAGTTGTGTCAAATCAAAATCATGTCGAAAAGTCGACTACGAAAACACAAAACAGATCTCAACTCAGTCAAAACACAACATCTTTGAAAACAGAAATAGGATTCGGAGTCCTTACCACGAGATCTTCACTTTTCCCAACAGCAGCGTCGGACGAAAAGCGCTCCGCGGTCTCCGAAAACCAGCTTTTCTCTTTTTCCCTTTCTCTTTCTCTCTCCTCAGATATTTTCGTTTTTATAAAAATGATTTTCTCTCTCCTCAAAACGAGCTGATTTTCTTATATCTGTGAACTGATCGGCCAGGCCGATATTCACATCGTCCCAGGACGATCAGACCAAATCCTGATCGTCCTGGACCTCACCCAGGGCTATTGTCTGGCCGATAATTTCTACAGTACAGATCGGCCTGGACGATCTCACGATCGGCCCGGACGATCCTGTCCAGAAATCATCCAGAAAACACTCCAGAAATCAGCTGTTTTCCATGTACTGATCGGCCTGGACGATCTCAACTTCGTCCTGGCCGATTCTGGGAGGGAAATCCAATTCAGAGAGGAACAGTAAGGGAACGAGATATTACAATCTCCCCACCTTAGAAAAATGTCGTCCCGACATTTCCCTAAAGGTACGAAGCAAAACACGAAGCAAACCAAATCGATCGAAATCCAAATCCAAAACAAAACTCGTCGAAATCTATACAGAACACACAATGCAATCAATCAAATGTCAATATGCAATGTTCATATGTCAATATCAATCGGTTAGTCAAATCAATCTTACCAGTAGAACTCTCTGGTCGCTGTTGATCCTGATGCTGTAAACTCTGTAGACTGTAGATGCGTGGCACCACTGGAGGAAGTGCAGGAGGTCGTGGCGCAACTGTCTCTCTCTGATCTCTGACAGCTCTATCATCTATCCGGTTCCCTGATCTCTCACTGTAAGTCCTCGGGCCAACAGTCCTCTGCTGTCCTGAATCCGTGCCAGAATCAGTCCGTCCACCCAGTCCTTTCTGAGGACAAGCTGCTGCTCTGTGCCCTTGCTGTCCACAGTGAAAGCACTGCCCCGTCAACAGGTAGCATCGACCTGCATGTCGTTTACCACAGTGATCACATGCTCCAGAACTACCAGACGATACTACCGATGCAGATCGCGGTACAGATCCCGATGCAGATTCTCTCGAACTCTCATATCTGCTTCTCTTCTCTCTATCTCTATCTCTACCAGAATCATCTCGTCGTACCTCATCTCTCCTCCTTCTGGTATCCTCGTACCTCGGTACCGGTGTCGCCAGATCAATCTCTATCAATCGAGCTCGCTCCACTAGCTCAGAAAACTCATGGATCCGGAAAGGTACTAGTGGATGCCTCAGCTCTCTGTTCAATCCGTGCAGGAATCTATAACATTTTTCCTCGGCCGTAGGAATCAGATGAGCAGCGTACCTCGCAAGAGCAGTAAACTCGGCCTCGTACTCCATCACTGACTTGCGGCCTTGCTCCAATCTCATGAAAGCTTCCTGCATCTGTCGCTGAGCTGACGGTGGTACAAACCACATCCTGAATACTGTAGTGAACTCATCCCAGGTGATCTCAGCATTTGTCTTCCCCTGGAATTTCTCTCTCTGCTGTCCGATCCACCATCTCTCTGCCTCACTCTCCAACATGAATACTGCCAATGGTACTTTTCTATTCCCGGACACTGCATGCTATCAAAAATCTTTTCCACCCTCATGATCCAATCCTCAGCAGCCTGTGGTCCTACAGCCCCTTTGAACAACGGAGGCTTCAGCTTGTGGAACATCTGCAAGTGTCTGTCTACCTCTTCTTCCTTGCTTCCACTCATCTTGCTCTGGGCATCCCCCATAACATGTGCAATCGCAGTAGCCAACTGCATCATACTCTCTGAAGGCATTGGAGCTGCGCTGTGTTGCTCATTTGGTACACTGGATTCTGCTGGAGGATCCATATCTTTTTCACCTGCACAATTCAAAACAAATGATACACACATGCAACGATGTATGCCAATGAAGCTCTTAAAGCTACCCAATCTACCCAATCTCTCAATCCAAACCTACAACTCTGGTAACAATCCATTCTTCCAATAACACTGCTCTGATACCAACTTGTCATGCCCCAAGATCTAACTTGGAAAGAATGTCGATCAATAGCCAAACAATTTACCAGAGTTATCTAAAACCTTCAATAAGCGATCTAACAAACATCTATAACATTTAAAACATCAATATAATAGTCGATTCATATCTCAAAACATCATGTACAATACTCAGGAACTAAACTATCAATACAAGTAGAGAAATCTATCCTGTCCTGAGTACAAAAGAATCATCTATCGATCAAAAGAAACTAAAACCTGTCGATCTGGATCAATTCCTATCTCCTGCTCCCGAGCCCTGACCTGAAAATATCAACCACATATAATGAGCTTTACAAAGCCCAGCAGGTCACCTAATACCTATAACTGAAATCAAAGCACGGCGATGCTATCAATATGCATGTCAGTCAATCACAGCTATATCAGTCAATGGTCAATGAGTCTATGCAATCCGGAAATCCATGAATCAATAATCATCAATACTATGCAGTGGAAATCCATAGTCAATAAAACCAGTCAATGCAGCGGCAGGCAATTCGATAAATCAATGCAATCAATCAATATCCGTCAATCAAATCAATACGGTCAAATCAATACGATCCATTTAATGAAATCAATCGAGGAAAGCAATACGATAAACTTCAATCCATTCTGACAAGAAATCTATACAACAGTCAATACGGTGTGGAACAGTAGCAACAACGAGTCTACAAAATCTAGGCGGCAATACAATGAATCTATACGATGTCCATGTCCATGCTATCAATGCAGTATCTATATCTATCAATATCCATATCAATGCTCAGTAATCAATGCTCGGTAATCAATCAATGAAATCAATAAAATCGTACGATACAGTAAATCCGATCAATCAATAAGGCAGAAATCGATAAAGCAATAAATCCGTAAATCAATACAGTAAACATGCAATTCAATACTATATACTGGACAAGTAAAATCAACTGGTCATGTTGCTGTTGTAGAATCCGTTGCTGTTGTAGTCCGTACGTTGGTCTATCAATAAGAGTCGTCACTCTTTTTTTGCCCGTCGGCCGCCCGTCGGCATATAAACTCCTTATAACTCCCAATCGTTATATCAATGATCAATGGTTTAAAGGAAAGCCCGTCGGCCCACCATCCTGTACAGGTCAATATCAATCTTCACCAACGTTCAACCAGGTTCCACTTGGGTTCCAGTATCAATAGTCAATTCAATCAATAAGCAATTCAATAGTCAATATTAAAGCAATCATATCAATAATCATATTCATATCGATTCAATCTATCAATCTCAGACAATTCGGAAATCATACGAAAATCGGGCAGCGTAACGGCAGTCGGTCAAATTTACACAAAAATCCTGCAAAAAGACACGATTTCCAAATTCTACCAAATTACAATAGAATATCTATAACATCAATGCAAGACTTTTATTCTACAGAAACCAAGTCAGAAAACATCCTGATAATTTTCTATTCGATTAAAATCACGTAGAACCAATTCCAACCGGAAGAAAATTCGTAGAATACAGTCAAATCGTGTAGAATAATCATATCTATAACACTCTAAAAGTTGTGCGGTGAAAGTTGTGTCAAATCAAAATCATGTCGAAAAGTCGACTACGAAAACACAAAACAGATCTCAACTCAGTCAAAACACAACATCTTTGAAAACAGAAATAGGATTCGGAGTCCTTACCACGAGATCTTCACTTTTCCCAACAGCAGCGTCGGACGAAAAGCGCTCCGCGGTCTCCGAAAACCAGCTTTTCTCTTTTTCCCTTTCTCTTTCTCTCTCCTCAGATATTTTCGTTTTTATAAAAATGATTTTCTCTCTCCTCAAAACGAGCTGATTTTCTTATATCTGTGAACTGATCGGCCAGGCCGATATTCACATCGTCCCAGGACGATCAGACCAAATCCTGATCGTCCTGGACCTCACCCAGGGCTATTGTCTGGCCGATAATTTCTACAGTACAGATCGGCCTGGACGATCTCACGATCGCCCGGACGATCCTGTCCAGAAATCATCCAGAAAACACTCCAGAAATCAGCTGTTTTCCATGTACTGATCGGCCTGGACGATCTCAACTTCGTCCTGGCCGATTCTGGGAGGGAAATCCAATTCAGAGAGGAACAGTAAGGGAACGAGATATTACAATCTCCCCACCTTAGAAAAATGTCGTCCCGACATTTCCCTAAAGGTACGAAGCAAAACACGAAGCAAACCAAATCGATCGAAATCCAAATCCAAAACAAAACTCGTCGAAATCTATACAGAACACACAATGCAATCAATCAAATGTCAATATGCAATGTTCATATGTCAATATCAATCGGTTAGTCAAATCAATCTTACCAGTAGAACTCTCTGGTCGCTGTTGATCCTGATGCTGTAAACTCTGTAGACTGTAGATGCGTGGCACCACTGGAGGAAGTGCAGGAGGTCGTGGCGCAACTGTCTCTCTCTGATCTCTGACAGCTCTATCATCTATCCGGTTCCCTGATCTCTCACTGTAAGTCCTCGGGCCAACAGTCCTCTGCTGTCCTGAATCCGTGCCAGAATCAGTCCGTCCACCCAGTCCTTTCTGAGGACAAGCTGCTGCTCTGTGCCCTTGCTGTCCACAGTGAAAGCACTGCCCCGTCAACAGGTAGCATCGACCTGCATGTCGTTTACCACAGTGAACACATGCTCCAGAACTACCAGACGATACTACCGATGCAGATCGCGGTACAGATCCCGATGCAGATTCTCTCGAACTCTCATATCTGCTTCTCTTCTCTCTATCTCTATCTCTACCAGAATCATCTCGTCGTACCTCATCTCTCCTCCTTCTGGTATCCTCGTACCTCGGTACCGGTGTCGCCAGATCAATCTCTATCAATCGAGCTCGCTCCACTAGCTCAGAAAACTCATGGATCCGGAAAGGTACTAGTGGATGTCTCAGCTCTCTGTTCAATCCGTGCAGGAATCTATAACATTTTTCCTCGGCCGTAGGAATCAGATGAGCAGCGTACCTCGCAAGAGCAGTAAACTCGGCCTCGTACTCCATCACTGACTTGCGGCCTTGCTCCAATCTCATGAAAGCTTCCTGCATCTGTCGCTGAGCTGACGGTGGTACAAACCACATCCTGAATACTGTAGTGAACTCATCCCAGGTGATCTCAGCATTTGTCTTCCCCTGGAATTTCTCTCTCTGCTGTCCGATCCACCATCTCTCTGCCTCACTCTCCAACATGAATACTGCCAATGGTACTTTTCTATTCCCCGGACACTGCATGCTATCAAAAATCTTTTCCACCCTCATGATCCAATCCTCAGCAGCCTGTGGTCCTACAGCCCCTTTGAACAACGGAGGCTTCAGCTTGTGGAACATCTGCAAGTGTCTGTCTACCTCTTCTTCCTTGCTTCCACTCATCTTGCTCTGGGCATCCCCCATAACATGTGCAATCGCAGTAGCCAACTGCATCATACTCTCTGAAGGCATTGGAGCTGCGCTGTGTTGCTCATTTGGTACACTGGATTCTGCTGGAGGATCCATATCTTTTTCACCTGCACAATTCAAAACAAATGATACACACATGCAACGATGTATGCCAATGAAGCTCTTAAAGCTACCCAATCTACCCAATCTCTCAATCCAAACCTACAACTCTGGTAACAATCCATTCTTCCAATAACACTGCTCTGATACCAACTTGTCATGCCCCAAGATCTAACTTGGAAAGAATGTCGATCAATAGCCAAACAATTTACCAGAGTTATCTAAAACCTTCAATAAGCGATCTAACAAACATCTATAACATTTAAAACATCAATATAATAGTCGATTCATATCTCAAAACATCATGTACAATACTCAGGAACTAAACTATCAATACAAGTAGAGAAATCTATCCTGTCCTGAGTACAAAAGAATCATTTATCGATCAAAAGAAACTAAAACCTGTCGATCTGGATCAATTCCTATCTCCTGCTCCCGAGCCCTGACCTGAAAATATCAACCACATATAATGAGCTTTACAAAGCCCAGCAGGTCACCTAATACCTATAACTGAAATCAAAGCACGGCGATGCTATCAATATGCATGTCAGTCAATCACAGCTATATCAGTCAATGGTCAATGAGTCTATGCAATCCGGAAATCCATGAATCAATGATCATCAATACTATGCAGTGGAAATCCATAGTCAATAAAACCAGTCAATGCAGCGGCAGGCAATTCGATAAATCAATGCAATCAATCAATATCCGTCAATCAAATCAATACGGTCAAATCAATACGATCCATTTAATGAAATCAATCGAGGAAAGCAATACGATAAACTTCAATCCATTCTGACAAGAAATCTATACAACTGTCAATACGGTGTGGAACAGTAGCAACAGCGAGTCTACAAAATCTAGGCGGCAATACAATGAATCTATACGATGTCCATGTCCATGCTATCAATGAAGTATCTATATCTATCAATATCCATATCAATGCTCAGTAATCAATGCTCGGTAATCAATCAATGAAATCAATAAAATCGTACGATACAGTAAATCCGATCAATCAATAAGGCAGAAATCGATAAAGCAATAAATCCGTAAATCAATACAGTAAACATGCAATTCAATACTATATACTGGACAAGTAAAATCAACTGGTCATGTTGCTGTTGTAGAATCCGTTGCTGTTGTAGTCCGTACGTTGGTCTATCAATAAGAGTCGTCACTCTTTTTTTGCCCGTCGGCCGCCCGTCGGCATATAAACTCCTTATAACTCCCAATCGTTATATCAATGATCAATGGTTTAAAGGAAAGCCCGTCGGCCCACCATCCTGTACAGGTCAATATCAATCTTCACCAACGTTCAACCAGGTTCCACTTGGGTTCCAGTATCAATAGTCAATTCAATCAATAAGCAATTCAATAGTCAATATTAAAGCAATCATATCAATAATCATATTCATATCGATTCAATCTATCAATCTCAGACAATTCGGAAATCATACGAAAATCGGGCAGCGTAACGGCAGTCGGTCAAATTTACACAAAAATCCTGCAAAAAGACACGATTTCCAAATTCTACCAAATTACAATAGAATATCTATAACATCAATGCAAGACTTTTATTCTACAGAAACCAAGTCAGAAAACATCCTGATAATTTTCTATTCGATTAAAATCACGTAGAACCAATTCCAACCGGAAGAAAATTCGTAGAATACAGTCAAATCGTGTAGAATAATCATATCTATAACACTCTAAAAGTTGTGCGGTGAAAGTTGTGTCAAATCAAAATCATGTCGAAAAGTCGACTACGAAAACACAAAACAGATCTCAACTCAGTCAAAACACAACATCTTTGAAAACAGAAATAGGATTCGGAGTCCTTACCACGAGATCTTCACTTTTCCCAACAGCAGCGTCGGACGAAAAGCGCTCCGCGGTCTCCGAAAACCAGCTTTTCTCTTTTTCCCTTTCTCTTTCTCTCTCCTCAGATATTTTCGTTTTTATAAAAATGATTTTCTCTCTCCTCAAAACGAGCTGATTTTCTTATATCTGTGAACTGATCGGCCAGGCCGATATTCACATCGTCCCAGGACGATCAGACCAAATCCTGATCGTCCTGGACCTCACCCAGGGCTATTGTCTGGCCGATAATTTCTACAGTACAGATCGGCCTGAACGATCTCACGATCGGCCCGGACGATCCTGTCCAGAAATCATCCAGAAAACACTCCAGAAATCAGCTGTTTTCCATGTACTGATCGGCCTGGACGATCTCAACTTCGTCCTGGCCGATTCTGGGAGGGAAATCCAATTCAGAGAGGAACAGTAAGGGAACGAGATATTACAATCTCCCCACCTTAGAAAAATGTCGTCCCGACATTTCCCTAAAGGTACGAAGCAAAACACGAAGCAAACCAAATCGATCGAAATCCAAATCCAAAACAAAACTCGTCGAAATCTATACAGAACACACAATGCAATCAATCAAATGTCAATATGCAATGTTCATATGTCAATATCAATCGGTTAGTCAAATCAATCTTACCAGTAGAACTCTCTGGTCGCTGTTGATCCTGATGCTGTAAACTCTGTAGACTGTAGATGCGTGGCACCACTGGAGGAAGTGCAGGAGGTCGTGGCGCAACTGTCTCTCTCTGATCTCTGACAGCTCTATCATCTATCCGGTTCCCTGATCTCTCACTGTAAGTCCTCGGGCCAACAGTCCTCTGCTGTCCTGAATCCGTGCCAGAATCAGTCCGTCCACCCAGTCCTTTCTGAGGACAAGCTGCTGCTCTGTGCCCTTGCTGTCCACAGTGAAAGCACTGCCCCGTCAACAGGTAGCATCGACCTGCATGTCGTTTACCACAGTGAACACATGCTCCAGAACTACCAGACGATACTACCGATGCAGATCGCGGTACAGATCCCGATGCAGATTCTCTCGAACTCTCATATCTGCTTCTCTTCTCTCTATCTCTATCTCTACCAGAATCATCTCGTCGTACCTCATCTCTCCTCCTTCTGGTATCCTCGTACCTCGGTACCGGTGTCGCCAGATCAATCTCTATCAATCGAGCTCGCTCCACTAGCTCAGAAAACTCATGGATCCGGAAAGGTACTAGTGGATGTCTCAGCTCTCTGTTCAATCCGTGCAGGAATCTATAACATTTTTCCTCGGCCGTAGGAATCAGATGAGCAGCGTACCTCGCAAGAGCAGTAAACTCGGCCTCGTACTCCATCACTGACTTGCGGCCTTGCTCCAATCTCATGAAAGCTTCCTGCATCTGTCGCTGAGCTGACGGTGGTACAAACCACATCCTGAATACTGTAGTGAACTCATCCCAGGTGATCTCAGCATTTGTCTTCCCCTGGAATTTCTCTCTCTGCTGTCCGATCCACCATCTCTCTGCCTCACTCTCCAACATGAATACTGCCAATGGTACTTTTCTATTCCCCGGACACTGCATGCTATCAAAAATCTTTTCCACCCTCATGATCCAATCCTCAGCAGCCTGTGGTCCTACAGCCCCTTTGAACAACGGAGGCTTCAGCTTGTGGAACATCTGCAAGTGTCTGTCTACCTCTTCTTCCTTGCTTCCACTCATCTTGCTCTGGGCATCCCCCATAACATGTGCAATCGCAGTAGCCAACTGCATCATACTCTCTGAAGGCATTGGAGCTGCGCTGTGTTGCTCATTTGGTACACTGGATTCTGCTGGAGGATCCATATCTTTTTCACCTGCACAATTCAAAACAAATGATACACACATGCAACGATGTATGCCAATGAAGCTCTTAAAGCTACCCAATCTACCCAATCTCTCAATCCAAACCTACAACTCTGGTAACAATCCATTCTTCCAATAACACTGCTCTGATACCAACTTGTCATGCCCCAAGATCTAACTTGGAAAGAATGTCGATCAATAGCCAAACAATTTACCAGAGTTATCTAAAACCTTCAATAAGCGATCTAACAAACATCTATAACATTTAAAACATCAATATAATAGTCGATTCATATCTCAAAACATCATGTACAATACTCAGGAACTAAACTATCAATACAAGTAGAGAAATCTATCCTGTCCTGAGTACAAAAGAATCATTTATCGATCAAAAGAAACTAAAACCTGTCGATCTGGATCAATTCCTATCTCCTGCTCCCGAGCCCTGACCTGAAAATATCAACCACATATAATGAGCTTTACAAAGCCCAGCAGGTCACCTAATACCTATAACTGAAATCAAAGCACGGCGATGCTATCAATATGCATGTCAGTCAATCACAGCTATATCAGTCAATGGTCAATGAGTCTATGCAATCCGGAAATCCATGAATCAATGATCATCAATACTATGCAGTGGAAATCCATAGTCAATAAAACCAGTCAATGCAGCGGCAGGCAATTCGATAAATCAATGCAATCAATCAATATCCGTCAATCAAATCAATACGGTCAAATCAATACGATCCATTTAATGAAATCAATCGAGGAAAGCAATACGATAAACTTCAATCCATTCTGACAAGAAATCTATACAACTGTCAATACGGTGTGGAACAGTAGCAACAGCGAGTCTACAAAATCTAGGCGGCAATACAATGAATCTATACGATGTCCATGTCCATGCTATCAATGAAGTATCTATATCTATCAATATCCATATCAATGCTCAGTAATCAATGCTCGGTAATCAATCAATGAAATCAATAAAATCGTACGATACAGTAAATCCGATCAATCAATAAGGCAGAAATCGATAAAGCAATAAATCCGTAAATCAATACAGTAAACATGCAATTCAATACTATATACTGGACAAGTAAAATCAACTGGTCATGTTGCTGTTGTAGAATCCGTTGCTGTTGTAGTCCGTACGTTGGTCTATCAATAAGAGTCGTCACTCTTTTTTTGCCCGTCGGCCGCCCGTCGGCATATAAACTCCTTATAACTCCCAATCGTTATATCAATGATCAATGGTTTAAAGGAAAGCCCGTCGGCCCACCATCCTGTACAGGTCAATATCAATCTTCACCAACGTTCAACCAGGTTCCACTTGGGTTCCAGTATCAATAGTCAATTCAATCAATAAGCAATTCAATAGTCAATATTAAAGCAATCATATCAATAATCATATTCATATCGATTCAATCTATCAATCTCAGACAATTCGGAAATCATACGAAAATCGGGCAGCGTAACGGCAGTCGGTCAAATTTACACAAAAATCCTGCAAAAAGACACGATTTCCAAATTCTACCAAATTACAATAGAATATCTATAACATCAATGCAAGACTTTTATTCTACAGAAACCAAGTCAGAAAACATCCTGATAATTTTCTATTCGATTAAAATCACGTAGAACCAATTCCAACCGGAAGAAAATTCGTAGAATACAGTCAAATCGTGTAGAATAATCATATCTATAACACTCTAAAAGTTGTGCGGTGAAAGTTGTGTCAAATCAAAATCATGTCGAAAAGTCGACTACGAAAACACAAAACAGATCTCAACTCAGTCAAAACACAACATCTTTGAAAACAGAAATAGGATTCGGAGTCCTTACCACGAGATCTTCACTTTTCCCAACAGCAGCGTCGGACGAAAAGCGCTCCGCGGTCTCCGAAAACCAGCTTTTCTCTTTTTCCCTTTCTCTTTCTCTCTCCTCAGATATTTTCGTTTTTATAAAAATGATTTTCTCTCTCCTCAAAACGAGCTGATTTTCTTATATCTGTGAACTGATCGGCCAGGCCGATATTCACATCGTCCCAGGACGATCAGACCAAATCCTGATCGTCCTGGACCTCACCCAGGGCTATTGTCTGGCCGATAATTTCTACAGTACAGATCGGCCTGAACGATCTCACGATCGGCCCGGACGATCCTGTCCAGAAATCATCCAGAAAACACTCCAGAAATCAGCTGTTTTCCATGTACTGATCGGCCTGGACGATCTCAACTTCGTCCTGGCCGATTCTGGGAGGGAAATCCAATTCAGAGAGGAACAGTAAGGGAACGAGATATTACAATCTCCCCACCTTAGAAAAATGTCGTCCCGACATTTCCCTAAAGGTACGAAGCAAAACACGAAGCAAACCAAATCGATCGAAATCCAAATCCAAAACAAAACTCGTCGAAATCTATACAGAACACACAATGCAATCAATCAAATGTCAATATGCAATGTTCATATGTCAATATCAATCGGTTAGTCAAATCAATCTTACCAGTAGAACTCTCTGGTCGCTGTTGATCCTGATGCTGTAAACTCTGTAGACTGTAGATGCGTGGCACCACTGGAGGAAGTGCAGGAGGTCGTGGCGCAACTGTCTCTCTCTGATCTCTGACAGCTCTATCATCTATCCGGTTCCCTGATCTCTCACTGTAAGTCCTCGGGCCAACAGTCCTCTGCTGTCCTGAATCCGTGCCAGAATCAGTCCGTCCACCCAGTCCTTTCTGAGGACAAGCTGCTGCTCTGTGCCCTTGCTGTCCACAGTGAAAGCACTGTCCCGTCAACAGGTAGCATCGACCTGCATGTCGTTTACCACAGTGAACACATGCTCCAGAACTACCAGACGATACTACCGATGCAGATCGCGGTACAGATCCCGATGCAGATTCTCTCGAACTCTCATATCTGCTTCTCTTCTCTCTATCTCTATCTCTACCAGAATCATCTCGTCGTACCTCATCTCTCCTCCTTCTGGTATCCTCGTACCTCGGTACCGGTGTCGCCAGATCAATCTCTATCAATCGAGCTCGCTCCACTAGCTCAGAAAACTCATGGATCCGGAAAGGTACTAGTGGATGCCTCAGCTCTCTGTTCAATCCGTGCAGGAATCTATAACATTTTTCCTCGGCCGTAGGAATCAGATGAGCAGCGTACCTCGCAAGAGCAGTAAACTCGGCCTCGTACTCCATCACTGACTTGCGGCCTTGCTCCAATCTCATGAAAGCTTCCTGCATCTGTCGCTGAGCTGACGGTGGTACAAACCACATCCTGAATACTGTAGTGAACTCATCCCAGGTGATCTCAGCATTTGTCTTCCCCTGGAATTTCTCTCTCTGCTGTCCGATCCACCATCTCTCTGCCTCACTCTCCAACATGAATACTGCCAATGGTACTTTTCTATTCCCCGGACACTGCATGCTATCAAAAATCTTTTCCACCCTCATGATCCAATCCTCAGCAGCCTGTGGTCCTACAGCCCCTTTGAACAACGGAGGCTTCAGCTTGTGGAACATCTGCAAGTGTCTGTCTACCTCTTCTTCCTTGCTTCCACTCATCTTGCTCTGGGCATCCCCCATAACATGTGCAATCGCAGTAGCCAACTGCATCATACTCTCTGAAGGCATTGGAGCTGCGCTGTGTTGCTCATTTGGTACACTGGATTCTGCTGGAGGATCCATATCTTTTTCACCTGCACAATTCAAAACAAATGATACACACATGCAACGATGTATGCCAATGAAGCTCTTAAAGCTACCCAATCTCTCAATCCAAACCTACAACTCTGGTAACAATCCATTCTTCCAATAACACTGCTCTGATACCAACTTGTCATGCCCCAAGATCTAACTTGGAAAGAATGTCGATCAATAGCCAAACAATTTACCAGAGTTATCTAAAACCTTCAATAAGCGATCTAACAAACATCTATAACATTTAAAACATCAATATAATAGTCGATTCATATCTCAAAACATCATGTACAATACTCAGGAACTAAACTATCAATACAAGTAGAGAAATCTATCCTGTCCTGAGTACAAAAGAATCATCTATCGATCAAAAGAAACTAAAACCTGTCGATCTGGATCAATTCCTATCTCCTGCTCCCGAGCCCTGACCTGAAAATATCAACCACATATAATGAGCTTTACAAAGCCCAGCAGGTCACCTAATACCTATAACTGAAATCAAAGCACGGCGATGCTATCAATATGCATGTCAGTCAATCACAGCTATATCAGTCAATGGTCAATGAGTCTATGCAATCCGGAAATCCATGAATCAATGATCATCAATACTATGCAGTGGAAATCCATAGTCAATAAAACCAGTCAATGCAGCGGCAGGCAATTCGATAAATCAATGCAATCAATCAAATCAATACGGTCAAATCAATACGATCCATTTAATGAAATCAATCGAGGAAAGCAATACGATAAACTTCAATCCATTCTGACAAGAAATCTATACAACAGTCAATACAGTGTGGAACAGTAGCAACAGCGAGTCTACAAAATCTAGGCGGCAATACAATGAATCTATACGATGTCCATGTCCATGCTATCAATGCAGTATCTATATCTATCAATATCCATATCAATGCTCAGTAATCAATGCTCGGTAATCAATCAATGAAATCAATAAAATCGTACGATACAGTAAATCCGATCAATCAATAAGGCAGAAATCGATAAAGCAATAAATCCGTAAATCAATACAGTAAACATGCAATTCAATACTATATACTGGACAAGTAAAATCAACTGGTCATGTTGCTGTTGTAGAATCCGTTGCTGTTGTAGTCCGTACGTTGGTCTATCAATAAGAGTCGTCACTCTTTTTTTGCCCGTCGGCCGCCCGTCGGCATATAAACTCCTTATAACTCCCAATCGTTATATCAATGATCAATGGTTTAAAGGAAAGCCCGTCGGCCCACCATCCTGTACAGGTCAATATCAATCTTCACCAACGTTCAACCAGGTTCCACTTGGGTTCCAGTATCAATAGTCAATTCAATCAATAAGCAATTCAATAGTCAATATTAAAGCAATCATATCAATAATCATATTCATATCGATTCAATCTATCAATCTCAGACAATTCGGAAATCATACGAAAATCGGGCAGCGTAACGGCAGTCGGTCAAATTTACACAAAAATCCTGCAAAAAGACACGATTTCCAAATTCTACCAAATTACAATAGAATATCTATAACATCAATGCAAGACTTTTATTCTACAGAAACCAAGTCAGAAAACATCCTGATAATTTTCTATTCGATTAAAATCACGTAGAACCAATTCCAACCGGAAGAAAATTCGTAGAATACAGTCAAATCGTGTAGAATAATCATATCTATAACACTCTAAAAGTTGTGCGGTGAAAGTTGTGTCAAATCAAAATCATGTCGAAAAGTCGACTACGAAAACACAAAACAGATCTCAACTCAGTCAAAACACAACATCTTTGAAAACAGAAATAGGATTCGGAGTCCTTACCACGAGATCTTCACTTTTCCCAACAGCAGCGTCGGACGAAAAGCGCTCCGCGGTCTCCGAAAACCAGCTTTTCTCTTTTTCCCTTTCTCTTTCTCTCTCCTCAGATATTTTCGTTTTTATAAAAATGATTTTCTCTCTCCTCAAAACGAGCTGATTTTCTTATATCTGTGAACTGATCGGCCAGGCCGATATTCACATCGTCCCAGGACGATCAGACCAAATCCTGATCGTCCTGGACCTCACCCAGGGCTATTGTCTGGCCGATAATTTTTACAGTACAGATCGGCCTGGACGATCTCACGATCGGCCCGGACGATCCTGTCCAGAAAATATCCAGAAAACACTCCAGAAATCAGCTGTTTTCCATGTACTGATCGGCCTGGACGATCTCAACTTCGTCCTGGCCGATTCTGGGAGGGAAATCCAATTCAGAGAGGAACAGTAAGGGAACGAGATATTACAGCTCCAATGCCTTCAGAGAGTATGATGCAGTTGGCTACTGCGATTGCACATGTTATGGGGGATGCCCAGAGCAAGATGAGTGGAAGCAAGGAAGAAGAGGTAGACAGACACTTGCAGATGTTCCACAAGCTGAAGCCTCCGTTGTTCAAAGGGGCTGTAGGACCACAGGCTGCTGAGGATTGAATCATGAGGGTGGAAAAGATTTTTGATAGCATGTAGTGTCCGGGGAATAGAAAAGTACCATTGGCAGTATTCATGTTGGAGAGTGAGGCAGAGAGATGGTGGATCGGACAGCAGAGAGAGAAATTCCAGGGGAAGACAAATGCTGAGATCACCTGGGATGAGTTCACTACAGTATTCAGGATGTGGTTTGTACCACCGTCAGCTCAGCGACAGATGCAGGAAGCTTTCATGAGATTGGAGCAAGGCCGCAAGTCAGTGATGGAGTACGAGGCCGAGTTTACTGCTCTTGCGAGGTACGCTGCTCATCTGATTCCTACGGCCGAGGAAAAATGTTATAGATTCCTGCACGGATTGAACAGAGAGCTGAGGCATCCACTAGTACCTTTCCGGATCCATGAGTTTTCTGAGCTAGTGGAGCGAGCTCGATTGATAGAGATTGATCTGGCGACACCGGTACCGAGGTACGAGGATACCAGAAGGAGGAGAGATGAGGTACGACGAGATGATTCTGGTAGAGATAGAGATAGAGAGAAGAGAAGCAGATATGAGAGTTCGAGAGGATCTGCATCGGGATCTGTACCGCGATCTGCATCGGTAGTATCGTCTGGTAGTTCTGGAGCATGTGTTCACTGTGGTAAACGACATGCAGGTCGATGCTACCTGTTGACGGGGCAGTGCTTTCACTGTGGACAGCAAGGGCACAGAGCAGCAGCTTGTCCTCAGAAAGGACTGGGTGGACGGACTGATTCTGGCACGGGTTCAGGACAGCAGAGGACTGTTGGCCCGAGGACTTACAGTGAGAGATCAGGGAACCGGATAGATGATAGAGCTGTCAGAGATCAGAGAGAGACAGTTGCGCCACGACCTCCTGCACTTCCTCCAGTGGTGCCACGCATCTATAGTCTACAGAGTTTACAGCATCAGGATCAACAGCGACCAGAGAGTTCTACTGGTAAGATTGATTTGACTAACCGATTGATATTGACATATGAACATTGCATATTGACATTTGATTGATTGCATTGTGTGTTTGTTTAGATTTCGACGAGTTTTGTTTTGGATTTGGATTTCGATCGATTTGGTTTGCTTCGTGTTTTGCTTCGTACCTTTAGGGAAATGTCGGGACGACATTTTTCTAAGGTGGGGAGATTGTAATATCTCGTTCCCTTACTGTTCCTCTCTGAATTGGATTTCCCTCCCAGAATCGGCCAGGACGAAGTTGAGATCGTCCAGGCCGATCAGTGCATGGAAAACAGCTGATTTCTGGAGTGTTTTCTGGATGATTTCTGGACAGGATCGTCCGGGCCGATCGTGAGATCGTCCAGGCCGATCTGTACTGTAGAAATTATCGGCCAGACAATAGCCCTGGGTGAGGTCCAGGACGATCAGGATTTGGTCTGATCGTCCCGGGACGATGTGAATATCGGCCTGGCCGATCAGTTCACAGATATAAGGAAATGAGCTCGTTTTGAGGAGAGAGAAAATCATTTTATAAAAACGAAAATATCTGAGGAGAGAGAAAGAGAAAAGGAAATAGAGAAAAGCTGGTTTTCGGAGACCGCGGAGCGCTTTTCGTCCGACGCTGCTGTTGGGAAAAGTGAAGATCTCGTGGTAAGGACTCCGAATCCTATTTCTGTTTTCAAAGATGTTGTGTTTTGACCGAGTTGAGATCTGTTTTGTGTTTTCGTAGTCGACTTTTCGACATGATTTTGATTTGACACAACTTTCACCGCACAACTTTTAGAGTGTTATAGATATGATTATTCTACACGATTTGACTGTATTCTACGAATTTTCTTCCGGTTGGAATTGGTTCTACGTGATTTTAATCGAATAGAAAATTATCAGGATGTTTTCTGACTTGGTTTCTGTAGAATAAAAGTCTTGCATTGATGTTATAGATATTCTATTGTAATTTGGTAGAATTTGGAAATCGTGTCTTTTTGCAGGATTTTTTGTGTAAATTTGACCGACTGCCGTTACGCTGCCCGATTTTCGTATGATTTCCGAATTGTCTGAGATTGATAGATTGAATTGATATGAATATGATTATTGATATGATTGCTTTAATATTGACTATTGAATTGCTTATTGATTGAATTGACTATTGATACTGGAACCCAAGTGGAACCTGGTTGAACGTTGGTGAAGATTGATATTGACCTGTACAGGATGGTGGGCCGACGGGCTTTCCTTTAAACCATTGATCATTGATATAACGATTGGGAGTTATAAGGAGTTTATATGCCGACGGGCGGCCGACGGGCAAAAAGAGTGACGACTCTTATTGATAGACCAACGTACGGACTACAACAGCAACGGATTCTACAACAGCAACATGACCAGTTGATTTTACTTGTCCAGTATATAGTATTGAATTGCATGTTTACTGTATTGATTTACGAATTTATTGCTTTATCGATTTCTGCCTTATTGATTGATCGGATTTACTGTATCGTACGATTTTATTGATTTCATTGATTGATTACCGAGCATTGATTACTAAGCATTGATATGGATATTGATAGATATAGATACTGCATTGATAGCATGGACATGGACATCGTATAGATTCATTGTATTGCCGCCTAGATTTTGTAGACTCGCTATTGCTACTGTTCCACACCGTATTGACTGTTGTATAGATTTCTTGTCAGAATGGATTGAAGTTTATCGTATTGCTTTCCTCGATTGATTTCATTAAATGGATCGTATTGATTTGACCGTATTGATTTGATTGACGGATATTGATTGATTGCGTTGATTTATCGAATTGCCTGCCGCTGCATTGACTGGTTTTATTGACTATGGATTTCCACTGCATAGTATTGATGATCATTGACTATTGATTTCCGCTGCATAGACTCATTGACCATTGACTAATTCAGATTGATAGATTGACATGCATATTGATAGCATCGCCGTGCTTTGATTTCAGTTATAGGTATTAGGTGACCTGCTGGGCTTTGTAAAGCTCATTATATGTGGTTGATATTTTCAGGTCAGGGTTCGGGAGCAGGAGATAGGAGTTGATCCAGATCTTCAGGTTTTAGTTCTTTTGATCGATTGATTATTCTTTTGTACTCAGGACAGGATAGATTTCTCTACTTGTATTGATAGTTTAGTTCCTGAGTATTGTACATGATGTTTTGAGATATGAATCGACTATTATATTGATGTTTTAAATGTTATAGATGTTTGATAGATCGCTTATTGAAGGTTTTAGATAACTCTGGTAAATTGTTTGGCTATTGATCGACATTCTTTCCAAGTTAGATCTCGGGGCATGACACTAGGTGTATTAGTGTGTTGCATTAATTCACACACACTCTTCTATTGCCCAATATACAATAAATGTGTAATGCAAGCGTCCAATCATCTATATAAACTCCTAAAATCACCACTATTGCTCATATTATTTAATTCTTTTTAAATTGTTACAAATAATATTGTTTGGTTGTAGGAATTTATAGTCCAAGTGTTATAGATATTCAAAAATATAGAAGTTGGATGTATAACTGAATGTTACTTGGATGCAAGACATTAACAGACGAATTTCTAATATAAGTGAATTATTTCATTTAGGCAGACTGTCAATTACCTTTCATTTATATTAGAGGGTAGGTTTTGTTGTTCATATTCTAAACACAAAAATCAAGCCTATCACACACCAGATGATATTACTGTTGATATATATATCGTAGATAATTCAAGCTAGAATGTTAGAATTGGACTTCAAATGGTGAGTACGAGCCTCATTTCAACTCTAAGTGTGACCCATCTACAAGTTTCAATATAGTTGAGAAAGACATAATTAGGACATTTGAGGACTTGATTTATGATACAACCGGATCATAATTTTAATAATATATAGAAGAATCCCTAAATAAAGTAGCACAAAACTTTTATAATTTATTGCATATTATACAAGAACTAATTTGAAATAGTGGTACTACTCACTTAGAGTTATTTATAATTATGAAGATGTTAAGCATAAATATAGAATATAATATACCCATAGAATGCTTTAATTAATCCGTTGACCTACTTAAGGGGACCAACCCAACAGATAATATAAGATTTTTACCGAAGTAAAATTAATTTCCAAACTTAATTTGAAAGCTATAAAAATAAACTATTATATTAACATATGCATATTATACTACAAGAATAATTTATTATAGATTTCATATCATCATTGTAATACATCAATATTTAAGCTAAATTTTGAGAAAAAAAGAAAGTCGAAGGACGTGCCAGTCAATCGATTATTCTACTTACCCATTATTCTCAAATGGAAACATTTATATACATCTATGAGCTCTACTGAACATATGAGATGTCATAAGGAATATAGCTCATAAGTAAGTGTTCTAACACATTTGTTAGAAGCAAAAGCTTGGAAACACTTTGACAGTACACATCCTACCATTGTTGCATAATCAAGGAATATAAAATTATGTTTAGGTGTAGATAATTTTACTCCATTAGTCAATATTTCTTACCTTACTCATGTTGGCCCATGATACTCACCCCCTACAATCTTTCTTCAGAGTTGTGTATGACTACACCCTGCATGTTTATTATAATTATCATTCTAGGCCCATAATCTAAGTATCTTTTTCAATGACTTATGATCATCAAGACTTAATGAAGAAGCTTTGATCCATATTGAGTATAACAATCCTTTCATTTTATGCATGCTTGAGAAGATATTCCCTCTAGAGTTTTTTGACTCCATAGAGCATCTGCTTGTGAATTTATCATATGAGGCTATAGTTGGTGGACCTGTTCAATATCAATGAATGTATCCCTTTGAGAGACAATTTTATGCAAACATAACATATCAAATATTATTATTAAGTTTTAAATTCATAATCATATATCATTTAGGTACTTAAATAAACTTAAGAAGACTATCAATAAAAAAGCACATCTCGAAGGATAAATATGTGAAGTATACTTGATGTATGAGACTACTTAATTCTGCTCATACTACATTGACACATAGTTACAATCAATAAGGAATAATGTACCTTAAAATTTGGGTAATCAAGATGTATATTCATCTACCAATAACATATCAGTATTCAACGAATGTGGCGAGGTAGTAGGAGATTGTACTATGAGCTATTTGGCATATAATGATATAAGAGTTGCCTCATTATACACACTGCTTAATTGTGCCAAAGTTGAGCCATATCTCAAGTAAGTTTTAAGTTAAGATTCTATAAATTTTATATATTTATACATAGAGACCCTAAATTCAAAATTTTTGCAGAAAATTCGTTAATGGTTTGACTACAACGCCATTGTTAAAGAAGGAAGAAAAAAGTGGAATTTGAATTTTTAAATTGGTTCAAAAATGATATATATTTCAATAAGTCACTTCAACCTTATATATAATCAATTAACTTAGTGAAAATAATAATAACATAACTACAATTTCCATACCAATCAAGTACACAAAGAAGCTAAAGATTTGTAATAGTAAGAACTAATGAATCTAGTTTGGGAACCTATGAAAGTAATAAAATATTAGCCAATTATTATTATCAACTATTACATATTTCAAACCAAAGCTTAGTGTAAATGTCAAAAAATAAAAACTGTGGTATATGTGTGAAAGGGAATAATCATACATGTGATGATTGTGAGTATTATGGGGTCTTACAAGAAGTACTACAATTGAAATATCCTGGTGAATGAAACAACTTATATCTTTTTAAATGTGATTACTTTGATCCAGTGGAAAATAGAGGATCAAGACTTCATCCACTTTATGAAATTATAGCAGTAAAGCGAGATAGAAGATATAGAAAATACATCCCATTTTTCTTTGCTATCCAGGCTACCCAAGTATTCTTTGCTACCTATTCAGGAATACTGTGGGGTAAGCAAGATTGACTTGTAGTTATCAATATTAAACATAGGATGGTTATTAAGAATATTGCATCAATACCAGTAGCACTTCAAGAAGAGTGTATGTAAAACTTTAAAGAGTCTGCTAATGATGTAGATGATCAAATTATAGCTAATGAAATTGTGTTGCTGTTAAAGGATGTAGACTTAGACATTGAGGAGAACATTGAAGATGTTAGTAGTAAGGATATGGTCTTATTAGATGAAAGTGAATCAACTAATGATTAATAGTTATGAGGTTTGTGAATCACCTAGTAATATTTTTTGCATGTTAGCATATATACAATAATTTTTTTTATATGTTAGTATACATATATTAGATTTTTTGATAAGTTAGAATACATACAGTAGTTCCTTTTCCTACATTTCATTTACTTATTTCTTACATTTTTATAAATATACAAATTAAAGTTAATTTTTTTTTTGTAGATGTCTTTTGGAGGTGAGGAGCCTCATAGGCGGTAGATCACAAATATTTTCAGGTGCAGGAAGAATACCAATGAAGGATCCAATAGGGGTAGAGGTATTGAGGGGACCTTCTCTTCACAGCTTGCCACTCATATCTACCCTAGCCCCCCTTTACCTACACCTCATGTAGGGAGTCCTTTGTTTTACTCTGTAGACCGCCACTTTCTATCACCAGACCCTATATATGTAGACAGCTCCCTTTTACTTATACTATCCCCACCATTTTCTTAGGGATTCTCTGCTACTTATCTGTATCCATTGTACGTTCCACCATTTTACTACCCACACCACTCCCTTAGCCCTATATAGCTTGACATTTTGCCCTAACTACAGTTAGGCTTTCTATGAAAGCTATCGTAGTACCAACTATAGATGGGCGCATGCCGCTTCAGCTTGAGGGTGACATGTACGTAAATATGCATGTTTTTTATAACATATATATTTGAGAAATAATATTCTTCAACTAAATATTTGTGAAGATTTTATCTATCAAAGTAGCCCACGCACAAGATACAAGATATCATATGGATCAAGTTTGATGCTCCACATGTCTCTTAGAATAAAATCATAAAGAAAGTGTGTGACATGTAGTTCAGGGAGTTTGATGTTAGTAAGCTTTAATATTATTAACATCTCTTCATATTTTATTACACTAATAAATAATAATTTTT
Organism: Dendrobium nobile; assembly: GCA_022539455.1. NCBI lineage: Eukaryota > Viridiplantae > Streptophyta > Magnoliopsida > Asparagales > Orchidaceae > Dendrobium > Dendrobium nobile. The sequence continues at coordinate 7,006,156 of CM039736.1, read as the reverse complement.
TTAATTATTTTATACAGTAGGATTTTTATTGGTTGCCTGAGCATGGTACTCGAGTCAGAATAAACTTTTAGAAAAGCAAAGCAAATCGCCTACGAGACATATTCACTCTCATTAGGAGGACAAGCGAGTGACCGTTTTGGATAGGAGAGGGTGTATGGAGAAAGCTCAACATTGCTTGGGGCAGCCCAAATTTTATAGTGAAGAGGGAGTAGAATAGACATAACCGAGCTTTTGAAGTTGGGGGCCTGAGTAGCTCACTCCATATTAGGGGCTCAGTTCCATATACTGAGCATAGATGATAATTGATAAGAATGTTAAAAAAATTTTAGTAAATTTTTATTTGTGCATGCTAATTTAAGTATATTGCATAAATAGATGCTTGGTAAAGAATTCACTATAGTTGAGTTACACAATCACACTAATAAACACTAGGAGGATCAACAATGGGTGGATGAGTGAGTTAGGAGGGCATATATAAGTATATAAGCATATTATACTAATAGAAATAATGTAAGTGATGATTATACGATAATTAATCTTATTTTATGCTTTATAGGATGAGTAGACATGGCTTCGAGAGAGCCAGATTTATACAGGTGAGGGTTCCTCTAAGGGATATGCAGATGTTTATGATCACCACACTTGGTTGCAAATGATTAGTGGAATGCAAAACATATGAGTTTATGGATTAGACTCACAAGCCTATGCATAAGAAGGACAATCCTTTTCTACTACTAACTACTCCGCAGGCAGCCATGAGAGTTTATATATCCAACATGTGGCTAATTTAATAGTGGAGTTAGAAAATGTTTGAAAAATACAGGTGGACATGAACATTCAGAAACTAGATGAGCTTAATAGATTGAGAGAGTAAATTGCCGGAACTTAACTTGCGCCTCCATCAATCGAGGATGAGAGCAAGGGTACAGATTCTGTCTAGAGTGCCTGTAAAATTTTTTTTGATGCATTTTATTTCTTTTGATGTATAAGAACTATTAAAACTTTAACAGTGTATTGAAGAATTTTATGGAATGTAGTTGCTTATTGTAGATTATTATTGCTTTGTATTACTGTATTTGATTATTGTTTTTAAAATGTTTGGATTTATAATGTTGAAAAGCTCAATAACAGATAGTAGTAGCTATTTTTTTATTTATGCTACATGTTTTTGATGAATTTGTGATAGAATTTTTGTCGTAAATGTTCATACGACAATCTAGTATCGTTGTTTACGACAAACATATTCTTCACAAATTGTGGTGACTTTCGACAGATTATCTGTCACAATGTTTGGATATTCCGTCGCAATTTGTGGTGGAATTTTCATCGTATATCCACCACAAGTCCATCACAAAATATAAGTGATGAATCTGTCATGTAAAAAATACTTTTACGACATTGGTTTTACTGGCGGAATCAATTCCTTCGCAAACCATGATTGCGACAGTTTTCCCTTATTTTTGTGGTGGCTTATTCCGTTGCAAAAAGCTGAATTTCATGTAGTGATTTAATGTCATCTAATTAGAGAAGGTGATATTATAAGAGAATGGGCTAATTTGACCTCATGCGAAAGCAATGGAGAATATCATTAAGTTTATTAAGGGATGGGAGGTGTTTAGATGGCTAGGGTCGAATTATGATTGCTTGATAACAATAATTGAGTAGTGGTAGTGATATTGTCCAATAGTGATTTTTTAATAGTGGTTGTTCAGCAGTGAAAGTTGGGTGGTGATGGCCAAATGGTGGTCAGCTTGTAATGGCCTGACGGTGGTTATCTGGCGGTGATAGTCTAGTGCAAGAAGTGGAGTAACAATGGTCCAATGATAGAGATTAAGTGACGGTAATCTTATAATTTCCTAATAATAAAGGTCATAGGGCGGTGGTGATCTCACAATGGAGTTAGGTGACAATTGATTTAATTATGGTGGCTTGATAACCATGGGCTTGATGATGGATGTATAATGATAAAGGTTGGTTGATTGTAATACAATAGCAGTATTTGGGTGACGATGATCCAATGAGCAATAGTTTGATGGAGGTGGCTCAGTGATGGAGGTCAAGTTGCAATAATTTGATGGTGATATTTGGGCGATGATGATTAGATGGCAACAATTTAATAGTTATGGTTTAAAGATAGAGGCATATTTTGAGTCCAAAGGTACCCAAATCAAGCACTTAGAATACATTCAAAAACTTTGAAACATTAATTAAAGGACAATCTATCTCCAAATCTTGCATGTTCATAGCCAATTTGAGTGGCTCGATGAGATAAATCCAACAAGCCCTTTGGTTTTTGAGGTTTTTATGGCACTTAAATGCAAAATGAATTGTCTATAATTAAATGATTAATATGGCCTTTTGATGGAGTGTTGAAATTTTGGTTGAATTTATCAAATATCTTTCCCAAAATACTATAAATAGCTCACATTCTCCACATGAAAGAGGACTAGAATTAAGTTTAGAGAGAGAGCTTGAAGAACTCTATAAGTATACTTAATGTTCGATGTTAGCAATCAGCACTAGACCATCATCATTTGACTATTATCACAAGATTCTCATCACCTAATTACCACAATTATACCACCATTGCCTTATTGTTATTATTTGACCATCATTGGCTGACCATCATATATAATCCTTTTATCATCATTTAATCATCGTCATCTGACTCTTTTTACACAACCACTATCGTCTGACCACAATATCTAATCATCATCATCTGACCACCATTACTAAAACAACTTCATCCAACTATCATCATCTTTGCTCTACTATTTCTTCCATAATCTTTGCTATAATTATAGGAGATCAAACAAGTGCTCTTAACTTTGTAATTATGTCTATCTTCTCTAGCTGTGAAGAAGAGCATACTTATTTATCTTCAAGTAGAGCATTGAATATTTAAAATGAGTCAAGCCCCATGGTTATTTCCCTTCTCACGTTTTTCATGTAGACATTTAGGGTCTCCTACGTTCTTCTCATTTATTTATCTCTATAAGATGTATCTTCATGCAAAGGTATATTGTAGAACTCTCTCTTTATTGCTATGGATTTCCTTGCATGCAATATATATGAAGATCATTTGTGGATTAAATTGAGCATTATTCACCTACAACATTCAACTATCCCAATATACTTGAATATAAATCTATATAGAGATTTAGTCTAGTACTATATGTCTAAATTTCTTAAAGGATATCAAGGAAGTATATTATATATTAAAATAAGAAACATATTTAAAACAAGTTAAAAATTAAATGTGATGATTGTGAATAACTTGCATCAGGGTGTGGGGTGGATCTGATGTGGGGGATACGGGCAGAACAAACCTTAATTTTTAGGGGGAGTAAACTTATAAGTAACTATTGGGGGTCCAAGGGAGTAGCGCCCCCTGGCGTGGTTCGACCTCTACACAATGTGTTTAATTATGCTTAGGACAATTGCCTAAAGACTATAGTATTTTAAAACTTTTAGGGATGACAAATGCCTAAAAATAGATGAAGGGGGACAAATTACCTAAAGAATGATGTAATATTTTTTTTTTTATTATTTTTTTAGGGGGGCGCGCCTGGTGGGGGATGTGTAAGATGTGCAAGTGATTATGTGATTTAATTTTATTTTGGGATATATGTGCTCCCTATCTTTTATAAAGATTGATCCATGATGAATTAATGAAAAATCAAGCCTTTTTAATTCCTAATTAATAAATTTGTAATGAATTAAATATAAGTAGTTAAGAATAAAGAGGTTGGTTGCATGATATAGTGTAATGACACAAAATTCATTATGAAAATTAATAATTAATAATCATTAATATGTGATTAACATTAAAAAGCAAGCCACCAAAAATAATTTTTTTAAAAAAAAGATATTTGTATAAAATGATAAATAACAATTATTTATATGATTAAGTGAATTTGTGTACAATGATTTTCATTTACGATAAAATAGTTATGCAACAGGGCCTTGCCACACATAAACACAAAAAAGTGAAATGGGAGGGAGATAGGACAAAAAATGGAGAGATTAAGTAAGATAATTAGAAACTCAAGTGGGAGGGAGTGATAGAATGGGGAGAGAGGAGTTAGTGGAGTGTTTCTTGGGGTTGATCAAAGAAGGAAGACAAAATTGAGAGAAACGAATAAGAAAAGGTTTAATGAAATTGTGTGCACGCATCGACTTATAATATATATATAGATGTTCATTTTTTCAACCCATGTGTCACAATTTTATTTGATATCTTAAAATTATATAATTTTGATTTTATTGGACCATTAAAAAATAAAAAAATACGTAAGGCGAGTCCTACTTTGAACTGCTATAATAAAGAAATAGAATAACGATACAAACTAACCGGCTACGTTGAGGAACAATTATTAGGTCAGGTGACCTGACGTAGCTCTACGTTCGGACGCCAATAATATGTCGCCACATGGTCTTACTCTTTACCGCGTGGCACGATGACCCGACCCGGACTGGAACCCGGGATTGCTATGTTCGCGTATTGCTCAGTATTGCTAGGTATTGCTCGGTATTGCTAGGTATTGCTTGGCAATAACGAGAAATAACGCCCTGTCAAGAGCAATACCAAGGTATTGCTCGGTATTGGTCTTAAAAGAATAGTATTTTTCGTTATTGTCGAGCAAAATCGACCAATACCTAGCAATACCGAGCAATACGCGAACATAGCAATCCTGGGTCCGTTCCGGGTCGGGTTGTCGGGCCGCGTGATAAATAGTGAGAACACGTGACACTATTTTACTGGCGTCCGAAATTAGAGCTACGTTAGGTGACCAGACTAAATAAAAATTCCTACGTTGAGGCGGTAGAGCCCACAAACCAAATCAAAACAAGGTTGCTCTTATGGGTGTTGGCTATTTTATCACAACAGCCGATCCGTTATAGCGTTATCATTTTCTCGAACAACTTGCTTAGTTTTGTCCATATGTTCGTGTCAGTACTGCCCATCCCTTCTCCACCAGCGGCTATCGTCGCTGATTAGTGAGGAGAGGGGACTAAATACTGGACCTTAACCCTAACTCCAGCCTTGCCAAAATGGAATCCCTTGGAGTTCTTTTCACGTATCCCGTGGACTCCTACCTGGAGGAGGAGCTCGGACGGCGATGCAAGCTGTTCCGCCTCTGGGATTCGCCTCCGGAGAAGCGAAAGGAATTCCTCCGGGCTAACTCGAGCCAGATACGGGCGGTGGTGGGAAGCGCCGTGGTGGGAGCCGACTCTGATATGATCGACTCGCTACCGAAGCTGGAGATCATTGCCTCCTTTAGCGTGGGGCTTGACAAGGTTGACCTCGATAAGTGTAGGAAGAAGGGAATTAGGGTTACCAACACCCCAGATGTTCTTACGGATGACGTCGCAGACCTCGCTATTGGCTTGGCTATCTGCACCATGCGGCAGATTTGTCAGAGCGATCGCTTTGTGCGGAGCGGTGCCTGGTTGAGCAAAGGGGGTTACCGGCTTACTTCTAAGGTAATAACCCGCTTGGCGATGGTTCTAATATTTCTTACTCTGATGAAACAATGTTTTTCACGCAAATTATGACATGTTAGAAGCTTCAGGGGCTGTTTGGTATCGGATTTACAGCGGGATTTAAGTCGGATTCAGTAAATCCCGGATTTACGGATTTACAGCTTAAATCCGGGATTTAGTAAATCCGAGGGGTAGCCGGATTTAGTAAATCCGAGCGAGATTTATCCGAAGAAGCGCGCGAAAGGAGAAAGTTACCTTCACAGCCAGCGAGCTCCCGTTCTTGCTTCCGATCAAAATGTCGTAACTTCCGATCCGGGTTGAAGTCCTCGCAGGAGCGAAGTCGAACAGCCACGAAGGAGCCGAAGAAGAGACGCCTGCAATCTCTACACCTCCGGCAAAAGCAACTGAGCAGCAACGACGGAAAGAGAAGATGAAAGGCAAACCCTTGACGCCTCTAAGTTATTATTGATTAACTTAATTAATATAATTTACATTATTAATACTTAAGTAAATTAATTAAATAGTTAATTGTAAAATTAGTGCATAAATTAAATAAATTAATTAAAATTATTAATAATTAAATAATTAATTATATAATTTAACTTAATTGCATAATTAATAATTAAATATTAATACAATTATCTTAATTAATATAACTTAAAATATATATTATTAAATATATAATCAATAGTGTAAATAATAATTAACGAATAATTTGTATTTAACATGTTATTACTTTTTTATTAATTATGACTAGAAAGTCATCGCAGGAGCAAAGTCGAACAACCACGAAGGAGTCGTAGAAGCGACGGGTGCAATCTATACATCTGCAAAGCAACGAAGCCGAAGAGCAACGACGAAAAGAGAAGATGAAAGGAAAACCATAGAAGCCTTTAAAAGTTATTATTGATTAACTTAATTAACATAATTTAAATTATTAATAATTAAGTAAATTAATTTAATAATTAATTGTATAATTAGTGCATAAATTCATTATCTAATTTAACTTAATTGTATAATTAGTAATTAAATATTAATATAATTAGATTAATTAATATAATTTAATATATCTATTATTAAATATATAATTAATTGTGTAAATAATAATTAATAAGTAATTTGTACTTAACATATTATTAAATTTATAACATATTATATTTTTTATTTTTAATTATAAATTTATTATTAAGTTATAATTATATTTTTCACATTTAAATCCCTAACTGCTATAAATCCTGAAATATGTTACCAAACAGTTTCTCAGGATTTAACAGGATTTAACATTTGGCATACCAAACAGTTTTCAGGATTTAACACATTTCGAATTTACTAAATCCGGATTTAAAGGATTTACTAAATCCCACTAAAGTTAAATCCCACTTGTTGCCAAACAGCCCCTCATAGTTACTGTTTTGTTTTGAGTTGTTGTATTACGTGCTATTTCTCAAGTACTGTTATATTTAGAGCCATATAAACCTATTAAATTTACGCCCTTACTATTAGCCCATAATGTGTTGTTCAAAGTTGCTTCTATTGTTTACACGAGTTATAGAATAGAATATTTTGCCAAATAATGTAAAAAATGGGTCAAGAATGATAGTGATGAAGAAGAAAATTGACTGATTTATAATGTTTTAGCTAGAGAAACATGATTTGCTAAGATAATTTTGATTAAAAATCTAGGTTTGTAATGCCTTGTTATAGAATGTGAGGAATTTGTGTAGAAAAGAACCGGTTTATTTGTAGTGCGAGTGATTTGTGTAACTATATCAAGAGGTAGTTATCGATTCTACGTACTTATTTTCTCATCTCTGTAGTTAGTTCTTTTGAAGTCAAGTTGACGATTGAAAAATATCTATCTTCAAATGATTTCTTTAGTTTTGTTTTGAAAGATGAGCAATTGCTTTCCTTGTGGGAGCTGCGATGAAGGAGATAGAGTTTTAACTAAGTAGACATGGGAAGAAGATGTGAACATCTTCATTGGCTAGTTGATGAACACAACATACTAGGCAACTTGCCTGTCTATTTTGCTCTATTTTTTTTTTTTGAAAGATGAGCAAGTTTTGCTCTATGGTGAACACAAAGATGCAGGCAAGTATGGACCTAGACATAAAATGGATAAGCATAAAAGATAGCTCGAAACCGAAATGTTGTCCAATTTTGAATGGCTTCTATATGTTAGCAAAATATAATGTAGTATTGCCCAACGAGAAGTTAGCCGGCGGGGAAGAAATTGGTAGATGTCCGATAACTCGTTAATGTCCAGAGATTTGGTGTTCCTCGATGCTAGACGTCAAGGTAAAAAGGATTTGGTCAACGTAGTCGTCGACAATGTCGTCGATCTCCAAATTGAGGTTGAAGAAGGGAGACCGGAGGATATCTACTCTTCCTTGAAGATCATACACGAATTCATGATCGTGCTCGGGAACGACCATTAATGGGGAAGTAGGCTAAGGGTTGGTGTACCTTCTTCCTTGGGAGATATGTGAAGCAAGGGAGAATGAGAAATGATGGAGGAAAGGGGGCTAGGGGTTCGACCAAGACTAGGGAGGAGGAGCCGTGGGGTTTGGGATTTAGGTAGTAGGAGGAGTCAAGACGAGAGGAGGGAATTAATTCCTTGATTAATTAACCTAGAGTAGAAATTAATATTGGAATTAATTTGAGAGGGAAGGAGGGATAATTTGAATTCAAATTCTCTAATTGGTGGAGGGATTTTGGGGGAGGTTGGGTTTTAATTGGAAAGTTTTAAGTGGAGGAGAGAGAGAGAGAGAGAGGGGACGGCGGCAAGAAAGGGAGGGAGAGAGAAGAGAGGGGGGGGGGGGGGCAAGAGAAAGGGAAGGAGGGTTGTCCACATTCAATTAATGTTGAAATTAAAATTAATTCCAAGTTAATTTTAGATTGGGAGAGATTTGGGGGCTTCCTAAAATAGATTAACTAATTAGGAAAGGTTTTGAATTTCAAATATCATTTGAATTCAAATTAATAGACTTTCCAAATTAATCATAAGCTATATTAGGAAGGTGTTCAAGAGGCCTTTTGAATTTGAAAACAAGGATTTGTGGAGGGGGGTGGGGGGCTTAGCTTAGGCTCTTGTGGCCGGCAGCTAGGATGGGTGGTGGAGGTCGGCGGCTAGGGGAATTTAGGTTGGGTTTGGGTTTGGGTTTGGGTTAGGGTTTTGGGAGGACGGCGGTTGGGACTTGGGGATGGCTTGGCCGACGGGTGTGGAGGAAAGGGGAAGGTTGGCCTGCGGTATAGGGAGGAGGAAGGGGAAATAAGAAAATAAAACGGATACGAACTGCGTGCCCGACCTCTAACTATGGTTGACGGGTGTTGCTTGACCCTCTCCTAGGATTCTGTCTTCTCTCAAGAGCTCACAAGAAAATAAAGAACCAAAAGCTAAAATTTTCATTAAGCAATCATTAACCTCATACAATAGTGCAGGCCTCTATATATAGGCCTTAAAATAAGAGAGAAACAAAAGACTAAAATGCCCTTTGGGGCTACATCATGAACTTAAACCTCTCGGGGTACCATAGTAAACCAGAACATAAATAAAATAAAATACATAAATGCATCATAAATAGAGACTCTAAATCGTAGCCGTCGATCTACGATTCCTCCGATGATAGACATATCAAAATCTCCTGCTGATGCCCTCATAATATTTGACTTAATTTGATGCTAATAATTTACAAATTTGACTTAATTTGATGCTAATAATTTGCAGTTATGAATTAATGTCCTGACGAATATGAGTGAACTTAAAGAAAGGAACACAAAAACCTTTGCGAGGCTGTTTTGGTTCGTGGAATTGAAATTTTAGAATACTTGCATGTATTCCCCAAATCCTGTTAGAAGAAGGATCGGGTTTGAACAATACTTAAATATTGCAATCTAAAATTTTCCTTACTTTCTTGAACTTGCGTTTAAGTGTTAAAATTATGAAATTGAATGGGTGAATCATTGTCATCCTGTATCTTTGTTTTGGTGTAGGAAAATTGATTATTGAAACACAATTTGTAGTGAAAAATAATTGAATATGTTCTTGCATGCCTTAGACTACTACGATAAAGTTTTATAAATTAATTTCTTTTTTTTCTATGACAAAATTTTGCTTGTCTACTTGAATATCATTTTCTCTACTTCTGTTTATTCTTGCTATTATGTCGGTAATTGCAAAACATCCGTTATCTTAACATCCATTTTGCTTCCCCTGTTTTTGCCTTGCTGAAGCGTTTTGTGTCCCAGAAAGTTGTGATAAGGTTAATGATGATGATTAGTGTCCCAGAAACTTATTTCAAAGCAATTTTTATGATTATGGACATATTGTAAAAAGTAATGGGTGAATTAATTCTGGATTCATTGAACATGCTTTTAACAATAGGACTTCTACATTTTTTAGGCTCGTGCTCTTAAATGCAAGTAATTACCGTGAAATTTTCCTAGATAGATCTTGTCCTATTTATTGGAGCCATAGCATATTTTCATTTCATTATCCTTTTTCTATTATTTTGATCGCATTAGATATTAAAACCATTCAAATCTTGTCTCTTGAGAGGGTGTCCTCTACTAAAGATGTGGTCTCTTAACAAAAAGACCACACAATGGGGCGGGTCACAATATCGAAACATGCTTTTGCAATTCTACACGTCCAGGCATGCTTTATATGAGATGCTAGGTTTGACCAATGTTTAAAGGTTAAGAGCGTCAAGGTCTTCATCTTCTGAAACCCTTAACAAACTAGAAATTCATCATATTATTTAGGGGACACTTGTATTTTGATACTAATGAAAACCAAATAAGATATTCAAGTTTGTACTAACTATAAGAAATCAAATTAAAAAAAAATATGAGTAAGAAAAAAAAATTAATAGGAAGAGGGAAGCTTCCAAAATTAAAGCAATTAATTAGGAAGGATTTGAAATTCAAATTGGATTAATTTGAATTTAAATTCCTTTCCAAATTAATAATATTCTAATTAAGGAAAGAGGGGATTTTGGAGGGAATTGGGATTAGGGAGGGAGATGGCCGGCGGTTGGGTTGGGTATGGTGGCTCTCGGCCTAGAGGAGGGAGGAGGGGTGAGGGGTTGGTGGCGATTTGGAGAGGAAAGGTTGGTTGGCCAGTTGAAGAAAAGAGATTGAAGAATATTCGGAAGTTGACGGCTCCGTTGAAGATTACGTCAATGCATTCTGTTCACCTTGGCACCTTCCATCGAAGAACATCTACCCTTCGGACATTGACGAATCATCGAACATCCACCCGCGTTTCCCCCTCCAGCTAACTTTCCGTGAATCAAGACTCTGAGCGTCCTATCACTTGTGGTGGCATCGTTAGGATTGTTGAGATTCTCCTTCAGCTAAGACCAAACTTGATATAATTAGAGTATATATCTAAACTAGACCAAACTTGATAAGAATCACATGATCTCAAATTCGTTGCTGCACAATTCAATTCACATTGCACAACCCTTACATTTGCGCTCAATCCTAATGTGTCATTGTTGTGGCCATCCCACTGCCGCTCTTTCTCCTTCAAAACCTCTTCTCTTGTTGGTGGAAAGCTTTTTTTTTGTTATGATAGATGAAAATTAATCAAATACAATGATAATTCTAATGGAGACTCCTTAAGTAATGAGAGTGGGGAGATTTTTGAATTCATAAATCACGACTTTAAGTTGCTTGTTTATGTTAAATCGGAAGCCTATTTATTTAGCATGATATGACTTTTATTGGCATTACGTTGACTTTTATGATCTTAGTTTAACATCTTACTTATGTTTAGTATGTTATTTGTTATTTTATATTTTTCATTAATTTAATGGTTTAATTTTGAGGCTTATGCCTTAAAATATCTCATATCTTGCGCCTCGCCTCTTGGAAAACTTTTCATTCTCGATTATTCTCAATTGTGCAAATTTCAATCCTCCTTATAGGCTCCTACATGATACATGAAAACATATAACTATCTTTCCAAGCCTTAAATTACTAGTTTCATGTTATTATTATTTTTCAGTCATCGAAATGAACAAGTTGCTGTGTTATGAATTTGAATGATGACTAGTACTTTTGTGGAAGACTGTTAGCTTTTTCATCCTATGGCGCAACGTCCTGAATCTCTTAACTTGCAATAATTTCTTAAAAAATAAAGAATAAAATTGAGGAATTCAACTTGAAGATAACAAGAAAACTTAACATGCACATCTTGATAAGATTAGAGAGAGTCGCCTTAGATGTTTTGGCCACATTAAACGGAGGCCTTCCGATGGCCCTGTTAGAAAAGTTTAGGTATTATATTTGATTTATGTTAAGAAAGATAGAGGTAGACCTAAAAGACTTTGTTAGAAAATATTAAAAACGATATTTCTTTATTAGATTTAAATGAGAAATTGACTTTTAACAGGACACAATGGCGAAAAAAGATTTATGTAGCCGACCCCACGTAGTAGGACAAAGACTTGATGTTGTTGTTGTTGCACATCTTGATAAGATGCAGTAGTCTTGGAGCAGCACTGAGTGGGTTGATTTTGCTATTCATTTCCAATTATTGAGATGAGATTACAGAATCAGCTGAAATTAGATGAAGCTAACAACGCCCAATTATCTTGCTAACTTCCATTTTTTTTACTGTTATGAAGGAATTAGGTTCGTTTGGGACTGCTTTCTTCCTACTTCCTGAAGCAGCTTTTTAGTATAAAAATTAAAACTTTTATACAAAAAAGCTGCTTTAAGAAGTAGTAAGAAAGCCTTCCCAAACGAAGCCTTAATCTCGATTTGCATGTGCTCTTGAACTTCCATCAGAAGAATTGGATGTTCCTTCAAACATCCACAGAAAACTAATTGTGCTTTTATATCATTCTGCAGTTTAGCGGCAAAAGAGTGGGAATTATTGGACTCGGCAGGATTGGCTTAGGGATTGCGAAGAGAGCTGAAGCTTTTAACTGCACTATCAGCTACCATTCAAGAACTGAGAAGCCAAACACAAACTACAAATACTATCCAAACCTCATTAACCTGGCAACAAACTCTGATGTGCTTTTTGTGGCCTGTGCTCTCACAGAGGACACTCACCACATCATAAACAGAGACGTTATTGATGCTTTGGGCACTAATGGTGTCCTAGTGAACATCGGCCGCGGATCTCATGTAGACGAGCCTGAGCTTGTTAAGGCACTTGTCGAAGGCCGATTGGGAGGGGCGGGACTCGACGTATTTGAGAACGAACCTGAAGTACCAGAGGAGCTTATCGGGCTTGACAATGTGGTGCTGTTGCCTCATGTAGGAAGCGGCACAGTGGAGACTCGCAAGGAAATGGCCAACCTTGTTCTTGCGAATTTGGAGGCTCACGTGCAGAAGAAGCCTCTACTGACTCCAGTGGTGTGATCTTCCTCAAGCGCCTCCTATTTCAAGTAAAATCAAATCATTTTTGCTTTAAATAACTGGTTGGTTGATTTCCATTACTGCAGTTCGAACTTCATATTCTGCCTCTTCATAACCAACTTTTCTGCATAATCTGTACAAAGACAGAAACCGAGTTCCCTGGACTTGCAATATTCTTGTGAACTATATAAAGCTTAATATCTTTGTTTTCTTCCTCAATAATTGCATCATCATAGAAACTTCTAGAAGATGCATTTGACAGCCATCTTTTTGAGCTGAGCAAGCCCTGCTTAGATGCTGTTGATCAGATGATTTATAGCTAGAATGGCTTCATTGAATCAATTTGATTTTTTGGTTGGTTTATTCTGACTCCATTCCACTTGGAATTTAGCTATTTTTAAATTGTTATGCATAAATATGAGATTACGAACATATTGTAATCTATATTATAAGAATTGTGATCACAATAAATTTGTAATATCATTTAATTTAATGTTTAAATTCAATATGATATTGTTGATTATGATCTACAATATAAGAATTACATGCAGATGATGTTTTGTCAATTTTAATTTTAATATGAATCATTCATCAGGCATGTGAAAAGTAGAAAGATGATCTTTAAAATTATTTGAGAAATGAAAAATAGTTTCACATGTTTTATTCAAAGCCATTTGTAGGTCTCGCTACTCCGACTATTATTATGGAATTATATCCATTACAACAACAACAATATAAGCCTTTATTCTACTATGTGGGGTCGATTACATGAATTTTTTTTTTTTCATTGTGTTTTGTTAAGAGTCAGATTTTTATTTACATCTCATAAAAGAATGTCACTTCTAATACTTTCTAATTAAGTCTTTTTAGATCCAACTTTACTTTTCTTAATATATACTAAATCTAATGCATCTACTCTTCGGGCTAAAATATATGAATATTATCTATTATATATATATATATAAAATCTTATAGCTTCAAAAAAGTATAACATTCATTTCACCTGGTAAAAATTGATAATATTATAGTCAAAATATTTATAAAATTCGTATATATCATATACAAAAAGTTACGCAGTAAAAATTCGATAAATAAGGAGAAAATAAGTTTTTATCGATTTAGGAGAGAAGAAATCTTTCAAACTCTAAATTATTGAAAACTAAAATGGGATTTGTATTACTTACAACGAATAACTCATATTGAGATTTACATCAATAGGGTCGTTGTTGTGCTCTTTAAATTCATTCCCTTATATAGTGATTGAAAATTTGATCTCTTACTGAATTTAAAATTTTCTAAATAGGCTTGGATTCATTCAATTTAGGATATCTCTGGGACGATTGTAGTATTTTTTTGCAATTTTAATTGTAAAGCTTAGGGAAAAAGTAATTTTTAAAAAACGGTTGTAAAAAGCAGTTTCTTAATGCAAACTTTTTGAAAAGCATTAAAAAGTAGTATCATTTGGGATAACTTTAGACTACTGTTTCTTCTCTGTTTTCAAGAAATTTTTTAATTCTTTATGAAATACTAAGAAAACAATTTCAAATGAAGCTTAAACATAAATTATGATTGCGATATGAAAAGCAAAGCAATTAGAAAATTCTCACAAATAAAATCTCAATCTTTTAAATCCAGTGAATTATATTTATAGGCCTGCTCTATTTGCTCCGTTTAGGCAAAAATGAGGAGAGTGAATGAGATGAAAATGAGCAAAAAATAAACATTTGCTAGTTTATAATAAATGTATTTTTATTTAAACAAATCTTAAATTTGTATTTTAATAATAATAATAATCTTAATTTCTTGCATTTTGTGAATTAAAATTTAATGTTTGATGAATTGTATAATAGAGTTGGTCTAATTTCGCCACATTTATTATCCTCCAAACAATCCAACAAACGCGCGCAATAATTTCTCCTCAATGTGAATCTCACTAATTGGACAGTGCTGGCGGCGAAGCACCGTCCCCTTATTATAATAATTTGTTTTCAAATGATGTTCATAGTTCTGTACTTCTGTTTCAACACTATATATATGTATATATATCCACGCTTCAACGCCGCCAGCAAACTTCAATCAGAGCTCCCTCTCTCTCGCTCTCTCGCCCTCCCTCTCACCCCCAGCAGGAAGGATGCTGCGGTTTGCTCGTCGGCTTCTGAGCAACATGCCGGAGAGCACAGTCTACGGTGGCCCGAAGCCGCAGACGGAGGGACGACGCGTGACTTTGAACCAACTCCGGCTGAAACACCGCCGCGGCGAAGCCATAACCGTCGTCACCGCTTACGATTACCCCTCCGCCGTCCACATCGATCTCGCGGGCATAGATGTTTGCCTCGTCGGAGATTCCGCGTCCATGGTTGTTCACGGTCACGATACAACCCTCCCGATCTCTCTCGACGAGATGCTCGTCCACTGCCGCGCCGTTGCACGCGGCGCATCTCGCCCTCTTCTTGTTGGCGACCTACCCTTCGGATCCTACGAGTCCTCATCCTCCCAGGTTTGCTAGGTCTTCCTTGATTTATTTTCTGTTTATTCTCTCTTTTGGAGGTGGTTTCACTCTGCTTGGATTGGGGTGTTGCAGGCGGTTAACACGGCGGTTAGGGTTTTGAAAGAAGGGGGGATGGACGCGATCAAGCTCGAAGGAGGTGCGCCGTCGAGGATATCGGCTGCTAAGGCTATTGTGGAGGCGGGAATCGCGGTTATGGGTCATGTTGGGTTAACTCCTCAAGCGATTAGCGTTCTCGGTGGATTCAGGCCACAGGGGAAGACCGTTTGCAGTGCCGTAAAGGTTTTTTTTTTTTTTTTTCTTGTTCTTTACTTTTTGTTTGTTTTTTGGAAATTGCATTGCAGTATTATCTGCATCAATGGCTGATATGGGTGGTAATGGAGCAGTACAATCTGAAAATCCAGGGAGATACTCTCTTTTGCACTCTTCAAATCATTATTTTCATTTAAAAAGATGCGATGCGGGGACGTATACATATTTTTTTTTACTTCCTGTATATGCAATATTCTTATATATGAAATTCGCCTAAATTTTGAAAGGAACACTTCTTTTTAAATTATATTAGGAATATGAATACATACAAGAAAAAATTGAGAGGTCTTTCAGCATGGTCGACTAGCCCTAGCTGTGCTTGGTGACTGGGGAGGGGAACTCATTCGTCACACTGTCAGCCCCGAAGTCAATTCACTCGGTGGGACCCCTTGCCTTGTGTGTATCTTTGAGTTGAGTTTGAGCAAACTAAATTTTGCTTGAACTTTAAATGGTTGAGTGTTACTTAACTCAAATTCAATTTGAAATCATAATGTATTACCAAGTTTTATGAGCTATAATATATACTATTTAATTAGATTTAGCACATTAATATTTATATTTTCCAATTTATGTTATACAATCATATATCATAAATCATGATTGATTGAAATCCTCTGATATGTTAAGTTGTTCATCAAATAGAAGGATCGCTATGCTACTTGTCTACTCATTCTATCAAACTAATCATGTTATTTCATTAATCATGTTAATAGTATTTTTGAGTTTAGCCAACTCAGCTCTCCATATATTTCATAATTAAATATAGTAAAGAATGGTGAATCTTTAAGAAAGAGGAGAGGAATGGGGTAACGATAGAATTTTGTTGAATGTTGCTGTTATTGCCCAGTAATCTGTGACTAGAAGGCCTCTATTGTTTTTTGTTGACCTTAATTAGGTTACTTGTTCTTCTCAAAAGAACGCCTGCTCTTTTGTAAAATTTTTCCTATCACATCTTATATGGGATATGTGCTGAAAGGCAAATTATTGGGTCAGGTGACCGAAGCCATCTCTCCGTTCAGTCGCCAATAGAAATGCGACATCTGTTAGGCATTTTTTTAATTTAATATTTACGCTTTATGTCTTTTCAGAGTTAGCGACCCGACCCGATAACGCTTTTCATTTGAACTTTTAAGCATTTGCCGCCCTATTTTTTCATTTTGAAAGCCGCGAAAGACAAAATAAAGACTGCTGTAGAAGAAAAAACGAGCCAGAAAATTGCAGAGAAGAAATGGACTGCTCAGCGAAGAGGGAGGTGGAAGAGGGCATGGAAGAGGGAGTGCATGAATCGGAAAGGATGCATGAATCGAAAGGGCTGGTGCATGAATGGGAATCAGAACCTAACTTAGCCGGAAATTCCTCTGGTTTCAACATATCGGTAAGTTAGAAAGTTGTAAACAGTCAGTTTTAATATTATCGCCGCAGAAAGAAGACGTAGGTTTCAGCTCATTAGTCTTAGGATCTTTGATTTTGCGATTTTAAAGCAGAATAAATTTCTTTTGTCGAAAAAGTAAAAAAAAAAATCTAATGTTGTTGTTTCTTAGCTTTCATTATTGATTTTAGGTTGAAGATGATAAATAAAAAAAAAAACTGAACTTGTCGCTATGGTTGCGCTATGGTTGCGCTATAGTTGAACACCACATTTAACATATATGCTATTTATACAACTATTACTAAACCCTAAAAGTTAGAAGATAGCCTAAACCTTTCGTATCATTTGCTTCATCCATTTACGAAGAGAAGAAGCGTGAAAAATCAGAAAATAAACATTTGAACAGTACATTACATTAAACAAACAATGGTAAAATTATAACCAAACCCTAAACCCTAAAATTTAACATATAACTTAAACGCAACGAAAGCGCAAGTAAAGCGCAAGTTAGGCGCAACCATACCTCTTCCTGATTGCTGATCTTTTACAGGTTCGTCGTCTACCTCCGGCAGGAATAAGCTAATGCAGAACCGAAGGAAATGGAGGAATCCGAGAGCGCTTACCAGAGCTAAAGCTTGAGTAACAGTGAAGATGTCGCGTGGCGTTTCCATTCTTTATTCTCCGGAATTCAAATGAAAAGCGTTATCGGGTCGGGTCGCTAACTCTGAAAAGACATAAAGCGTAAATATTAAATTAAAAAAACGCCTAACAGATGTCGCATTTCTATTGGCAACCGAACGGAGAGATGACTTCGGTCACCTGACCCAATAATTTGCCGTGCTGAAAACATGTATTTTTACAAAACTATTTGAGTTTCTGCAATCTTAATATTTTGGTGGACCTGACTAGTGGCAAGTTAGCAAGACACCAAGATGTTAACTAACAAAACAACCCTAGTTTTAATTTTTTTAGTTTTTGGGTGATTGGCTGATGGATGATCGAAAGCTTTTGCAGGTAGTGGAAACTGCGATTGCGTTGCAGGAAGTTGGGTGCTTCTCGGTTGTGCTGGAGTGTGTACCGGGGCCTGTGGCTGCTGCTACAACTTCGGCATTACAAATCCCAACCATTGGCATTGGAGCAGGACCGTATTGCAGTGGACAGGTTAGGCTCATCCCATAATTCTTATGCGTTTGAAATTTGCATTTGACTCTTACATGTATTGATGTGTTTACTAGTCTATGGGTACTAGTTTCGGGTTAGTATCAAAGCGTCCTTTTTGCGTTCTGCTATATGCATTATTTTCACATCATATGTTGGATATCTTTAGTTTTTTTTTTTTTCTTCTCATATTCTCTGTAAAGCTTATTTATGTTGAAACTTTGAAACTTTGTTTCAGTTTTATTATTTATGTTTTTTTTTAGTAGCAATTTGATTCTTTGGTAAAATTATAATATTTGATCCTACCTTTTTTGGACTTTAGCTTGTTGGCAGTTTTAATTTCTTTGAAAAATAATTGTAATATTGACTTTATCCATGTTTTCAACGTTTGAAAATGTTCTTTCCATGCATTCAAATTATAACAACACTATGCGCTAGTCCGATCCTTCTCTCTCTTGAAATAGAATTTGACTCTTTAATTTTACGTTGCTGAGTTTTGCTAAATTTAATTGATTTCAGAAATTAATATAACTAGACATGTTAAACTTTTCTGTGTTCTATTAGTTTGTCAATACAATTTAACCCTATTCTTGTACATGATGGAAACTTTATTTTGTTTTAGGGCTCATTTGGTTGCTTGTAGAGGGAAAATATGTTTTAGGAAGTGATGATTTTATTTTTGCTCTTTATTAGTGTGAAACTGAAATGCTCATTTTAGAGAGATTTTGATGGTGGTTGTGGAATTTAAAATTCATATTGACTTCTAACTACATCTAACTAACCAAATAAGCCACTAAGTAGATTAGACATCACATTGGAGTCCTTGGGAGTTAGCGTTAAAACATGTAAATGGCCTCTCTATTTTCTAGGGTGATGCTTAAATGAACGCTTCTCACAAGATTCAGAGGCAGGATCGTTGTGCACTATGTGGCTCTCCCTTCAGTTTTTGTAAACTTATTTTTATTCATTTAGGGCATCTCCAATTGAAAATCTCATTTTTCACTCCAAAATGCAGTGTAACAAAAAAATGGCGTGATTCATCTCCAATCGAACTCTATTTTGCGCCCGAGTAACCATCTTTCTCCTTCGTGCATTTCTTCGGCAAATCCGGTAGAGACAGAAAAATAACGCAGGTGAATAGTGCAACTCCAATATTGGTGTCGCACTTTTCAGACTGTTCACCTGCAACCAAATACCGGAAGTTTTGCCGTTCGGCTGAAGCTCG
The DNA here is from genome assembly GCA_022539455.1 of Dendrobium nobile. NCBI lineage: Eukaryota > Viridiplantae > Streptophyta > Magnoliopsida > Asparagales > Orchidaceae > Dendrobium > Dendrobium nobile. Next base: position 6,986,722 of record CM039736.1, on the reverse strand, counting down.
CGAGCGACGTCATTCATGCGTTTGAAGTTCGGTTGGAGATGCCCTTAGAACCATGGTTCTGCCAACAACTGCCCAATGCGCATTTTTTAAGGAATTAAAAACGCATTAATACTTCATTAACAACAATAAACATTAGTAAAAGGAGAAGGATGTAAACTTTTTGCCATAAATCGTTACCGTTTGTATGTTTCAAGATTAAAGCACTCTCATGCAGGCGCTGGTTTACCATGACTTGTTGGGAATGCTGCAACACCCTCACCATGCAAAGGTTAATATCAATGCATCCATTCTCCTTGTTATGATATATTACATTTCTGGAACTAAATCTTGAATATACTTTGGCCACTTGGCAGGTCACCCCTAAATTTTGCAAGCAATATGGTCGCGTAGGTGATATGATCAATAAATCGCTCTCAGATTTCAAACAAGAAGTTGAGAACAGAATATTTCCTGGTCCTTCCCATACTCCATACAAAATAGGCGAAGATGATGTTGATGGCTTTCTTAAGGAACTGGAGAAATTGGGCTTAAAGGAGGCAGCTGCTGCAGCAGCCTCAGCTGTCGAGAACTTGGAGAAAATTGGGAGGTCATCAATGGAGACTCCAGCTCGCTGAGTTGCTTACTTAGCAAACAGGTTTCCTTGCCCTTACTCCATATTTTCCTCTTTTAATTTCATTACAAAATAATTGCTTTGAGAAGTCTTCAAGATTCTATTAGGAAGAATTCATATTTATTGCTTCTAATAATAGCAAAATTACCGACTTCATTTACTGGAGGCATTTTAGTCATTATATCATTGTATCAGCTTTCTCATCTTAACAAGAGAGGTTGTTACGTGCGGAGTCTGGACGCGTTCAGAGGTCAATTTGGATGCGGCACATCATCAAATACATTGTGTATTAGATGATATGACGCGTCCGAATTGACATCTGAATACGTTTGAACACCGCATATAATAATTTTTCTATTAACAGAGTTCTCAAAATTCATTACGGGGTTTAGCTGCTGGCAGGCATCACTTCTGTATTGCCATGCAGAGACAGGTAAGATAGTCTAATTCTTCTAGAAAATATATGTAAATATTCAGTTTTCCCGTTGCAGATTCAGCAGTGTGATTTAGGATATGTTTTTGACAGTTTTTTAACTGCTATGGTTATGATGGAAGTTTCTTTTTATAATTAAATATGTTAATTCTGCTATTTGAATTTATTTTAAAAAATAATTATAATAGTCACAATAATTAAAAAAATATATTGATTTCTTATAGGAGCCGTTTCTTCAGACATAGGTTTCGTTTGAAAAGCTTTCTTACTGTTTTTCAAAGTAGCTTCTTAGTAGAAAATTTTCATTCTAAAAAACTGTTTTAGAAAATAGCAAGAAAATTATTCTAAAGAAAATCATAATTCTAATTGGAAGTTTGAATGTATATTTTTTTTACATGCATCAAATTATCACAAATCATTTTATTTATTTTTAAACCCTAAATGAATTGAGTTGAGTATTATCTTATTTAATTTTAATTTATTTTCTTGTTGAATTTGAGCTGAGATTAATAAAGAGTTATGTTTTACGATTCCTTTTAATTATTATTTTTCTCTGAACATGAAATAGAACTAATAATGCCTGATATAAAATTGAATTGTTTGGGTAATCTAATTGTCTGACCCTTTGTTGATGATTTATGTACTAAAATTCTTTTTAATTAAATTTATATTTATTTTATTTCTTATCTTTAATTTGTTTTATGTGTTTTAAAAAATGATTATTGATGCGATGATAAAGTTACGTCCAAATTAGTTGTAATAAATTAATAATGCCATCTATCTTTTTCAACTAGCTACAACATCTAACTTAAGAATTTGTTTGAGACAACTTTCTTATTATTTTAATTAATTTTTTTAAACAAAAAAATTATATTAAAAAAATTGTCTTTGAAAAGCTATCCCAAAGGCCTATAACCCTACGTGGTTAGAGAGTTGGCAGCCTTCTTAAAGAGAAATTATTGGGTGCGGAGTGCGGACGTAGCTCTGTGTGTGCAAACGAATTGGTTCGCGCCACGTGGAGCCCATCTTGACCCCACCGATTTGAAGAGAACGTGTGCTCTGTTTACCTGATAACACGAACCATCCGAACTACTTGAAAAAATGCGCGGTACCTAGTAGTACCGAGAGGTACCTAGTAGTACCGAGTAGTACCGAGCGGTACCTTGTAGTACCTAGAGGTGGGTACTCTCTAGGATTTGGCATATTTCTGTAAGCATTCTAAGTTCCATAAGTTATTGTAGATCTAGGGTTTGTTGTTAGAGTTTATTCTTTATTTTACCGCATCTAGGTACTACTAGGTACCGCTCGGTACTACTCGGTACTACTAGGTACCGCGTTTTTTTTCAAGTAGTTCGGATGGTTCGTGTTATCGGGTTATCGGGTAAACAGAGCACGCGTTTTCTTCAAGTCGGTGGGGTCAAGGTGGGCTCCACGTGTCGCGAACCAATTCATTTGCACACACAGAGCTACGTCCGCACTCCGCACCCAATAATTTCTCCTTCTTAAAAGCATCAGCCACAAGAAAGCCGGGTCACTCAATTCTTTTTTGTGCGTCAAATTCATAATTTTACTTTCTATTATATAAAGAAAATATTTAAGTATCAATATGGAAACAAAGTATTGCATTTGATTTTTTTTTTAATTTTTTTTATAGGGTATTTTAACCGAAGCCATCTTGTGGGTATTTTTATGAAATTTGATTTTCGCACCTTGTGATTATTGCCTCTTATTAGTTGTATGGACATTAATCCAACTTAATCTCTCGATTATCTAAAATTAATCATAATAGTCTCTTACGAATCAAATCAAGATTAAATTTGCATCATTAATGAATTAAATTGAAATTAGTTTTATATCACAATCAGAGCATTTTAGATAAATTTTATATAATCGAGAGATTTTGATTAAATTAGTGCAATAAAATGCTCGAGAATTAAATTGTTCGCTTTGGAGACATTTTTTTTAGGAATTGAAAATTATGATATCTCATTATTGTTAAAAATCAGTACAGTCATTAAGGCTTCATTTGGAACAGCTTTAGAAATGCTTTTTAAAATAATTTTTTAGTAAAAAAAATTCAAATTCAAAAAAAATTTGCATGAAAAAGCTATTTTAAAAAACAAGAAAAAAGCTGCCTCAAACAAGACTGAAATTTTGGATTGAAAGTGATGCCATTGTAGACTTCCAGGAACTATCCTTAAAAAAGTTATTATTATGATTATCATTGATAGAACCTTAGGAAGCGACTCATATTTGACTTTGACAATCTAATTATCAAGATAATAATGTGCAAGAATGACAATCATAAAATGTGCTTAAATAACGCATTAAATTACAACAAAATTAGTAATAAACAAGGACTGCTGAAGAAACTCAGCCTCAACAAGTTTTACACCCAATACTCAAAAACCCTTCTCCCTGTTTCTGATAAACACAATATATTAGATAATTTCATCTTCATTTTTTGTTACTATTTTCTGTGATAATATCCTTTGATGAAGCTGGAGAATCATCAGAAGTCCTTCGTGAGCCCTCAACGGTCAAGCTACTCTCATCTGGATCCTCTCTACCACAGAAATCTATCATTTGCCTCATACTTTTTCTCATCTTTCGAGATGGCCTCTACTGTTGAAGGCTGAGCCTAAGGATGCTCGTCAGATCCTGCTTCATCAACGCTACATGTTCTTACAGAGTCTTCAGCATCGAACATCTCATCAGAAGCTTCATCTGATTCATTACTGATATCTCCAGCACTATTTATGCTTCTTCCATCACCTTCAGGATGCTCTGAATCTGTGGCATCAACGATGGAATTCGCACCAGGTTCTCTTGTTTCTTCAGGTGCGTTTCTCTCTGTATTTCTACCAATCTGTGAATCAGTCCTCTCAACATGTTTATCAAAAGTTGGAGCAGTAGGATTTTCAGCAGGTAAAGATTGAAATGCATCCCATTCATCATCATCATCATCATTTTTGTCAACACCTGCACCCTGTTCTTCATGCTTAAGAGTTTGGGCTTGGTTAGCTCCTCTTGCTTTTATGTCTGATTCAATGTTTATTTTAGTGGTCATTGTTTGATCTTGGGCGGCTACTGAAGCTCGAATCATATCCTAAAATTTAAGCATAAGAACTTCAGATCTGTACAAAATAATGAACTGACAAAAAAGGGGATAACAAATACATACAATAATCTCAGATATCAAATTAGAAACGAAAAAGTATAATTTCTTAAGAATTTACCTGAAGTTGTTGTCTACGAAATCCTGGCATTGAGAGCATCACATCCTTCAGTTGAGTTGCAGATGATGGAATGTGGATCAAATGGCCGACCAGTCTTCTTGCCATGGCGTTGACATCTTGAAATCTCTGCAATAATAATGGATCAAAAAGGATTGATATTTGACAAAGCACCTTAAAAAATGATAACGGCTCATATTATAAGCTCAGATCACCTGCGAATGAGTTTCACTTGAAATATTAAAAACCATAATTAGGGCCTCTAAAAGCAGTTTTAGTATTGCTTGGGGCTGCTCAGTTCTTTGTGCTAGTGTATGAAAGAGGAATAGTAGCCTCAAGCACTCCTCAATTACAGTGATGGTTTCCTTGCTTACTGATTCCTGCATAAGAGTATTAAATTACTCATCATTTGGAACTTGACAGGAGAGATTTGTAGGTCAATTACCTTCAACTCTTGTTGGATTAGAATATAAATATCTCCAAGGACTTCACCACTAAAGAACAAGAAAAATTTATTGCTCTTAATGTTTGAGGGTTCAGCAAGTTCTCTTTGACCAACAATTTTAAGAAAATTTAGTCCAATTGCCTGAACCTGCAAGTTCAGAGTTCTTAAAAGTTTATTACCATTTTGTTGACGCTTAAAACATTTGTAAAGGTTTAATCACCGGACAAGCTTCAAAATACCTGTTTATTGCTATCACATAGAGCATTCTGGATGCATCTAGTACACAATCGAAATATTGAAAATAATATCAGTTGGTATCTTTCTTCGTTATTTCTGAAGATTTGTGTTTGATAAGCTAATTTAGCAACAGCAGCAGCTTCTTCTAGGCATAAAGATAGCATTTTCCCGAGAAGCTTGCTCAAGTCATCCAGCTTATTATCTAAAGTGTGGATCCTTTTTGCGCAGTCTGCAGAGAGAGATACTAACAGACTTGCCCACGTCAGAAGAACCGTTCTTAAATGGGTAAGATCTTCCATGTCACGCCCTGCTTCATCTGCTAGAAAGAATTCACATGGTTCCTCATGAAAGGTTATTACAAGAAAAAATTATGGGCCAGAAGAAATCTTCTAAAAGTTAAAAGTAAGATTTTACCAGAATGACTGAAACGTTGTGTAAATAAGATAGAATAAACAAATATAAAGCAAGATTAATAAATAAAATAAAATTCAGCATAAAATATTAGGATACCTTAAATGCTTAAAGAGCCTTGCCTAAATCAATAGGTTCTTCTAACTAGAATGTATAAGTACAACAGAAATTTACCAAAAAAAAAAAAAAAAAAAAGCCACCTAGATTTCAGTTTCTTGACTGTTTCTATTGCTGTTTGAATATACCGCACAAACACTATTTCCTCATTACAATTTGATCATTAATAATATGAAGAAAACTTGAATATTTATTACAAAAATTAGTTACTCATATCAATGAGATGAGGAATTAATAGCTGGCACAAACCTTTAACACGTGCCTTAATTCATAGAATGCCTGGTTAAAAATTGAAGAAATAATGCATGCTAACACATTTAAGCGATTTTTCTCAACATGAAAATGTCTTCTTCAATGGTAGTAAGCTTTATAATATTGTCCTATGATTAGATACTGATCATTACTAGAACATCATTGAAGAAAACAAATCTCAACTTGAAAGAAGCTGGATACCCTAGCAAGAGCATTTTCCCCTCATTTTATTGCGTTTTCCTTTCAGTCAAAAATCAAATTAAGGCTTTGTTTGAGGCGGCTTTCTTATTTCTTTTTAAAGCAGTTTTTTAGTACACAAATTTTAATTTTTAAACTAACAAGCTGTTTTAAGTAGCAGTAAGAAAGCCGTCCCAAATGGAGCCTAAGTTTATATTCACATGAAGGGAAATGAAACTGCGATGAAACTAAGAAGCTAAACAATACGCATACCTATTATGTAGCTCTTCAAAAAGGTCGCGAGGTTATGGAGAAATGCAAGAACTTTGAACAAACATAGCTGGGTTGATGCTTCTCTAAACCACTCGCATGTTGTTGACATTAAGGCTATTATCATCCTTTCTTGATTCTTCTGCACAACTATACCCATTTAGTCCACAAGAGAGACCACAAAACACTCTAGGACCAATCAAGTAAGCCACAGGTAAACTGAATGACTTAACTAAAATCATCAATAAATTAATACCCAACACCAAGCTATAAGAAAGGAATTCATGAAATGTACTTTCACATGATGTTATAAAGCACACCTTATTGTTCATCCGCCTTACTAATCTTTCAGCACACGCATATAATTGAGAAAAAAATCCAGTGAAACTTGCTTCATCTTTTGCAAAGACGTTATTACTGCAGCAAAAGAGATACATGGATAAATATAGATGTATTAAAGGGTGCTTAAATGTGTAAGCATAATGCATCTGCTGCACGACAGAACTCTGCTGGTATATATCCGCATAACTACCTATGAAACGTTGATAAGCATTTGAAAAACAATTCCATAGCTGCAGCTGTGAAATCTTCTGTCTCAAAGTAGACATCAGGGGAAAACTGCGCAATCTGTCACAGGAAATAAAAATACTCAAAAGTATATAAATCACCATGAAAAAGAGTCCAGAATAACAGAGTATTGATTGGACATTTTGATTAGAGAAAGAGTGCCTAGATATGTATGCACTACCTCAAGGGACAAGTAAATTCTTATTTTGGCACAACCATCACAAGTATCATGGGTGCACACAAGATGCGTTATTAGTTGATAGTTGATTGAATTAGCTGAACATTTTACAGAATGGAACTTTGTTCACCCACAACCATTTCATAAAAATAAATTAAATGAAAATAACAAAAAATTAATAAAAATAAATTATTATTTATGTACTTTGCTATTAATTATCTTAGCATAGCCAAAATAGATTTTGCTAGAGCGAAATAATATTGATTCTCTACAGTTGATGTAATTTTTCTAAGCCTATGTGCAATAATAAGTAGAATGAGTAAACAATTTGGTAGAATATCACTTATTTATAAATGATCATCATCATCATCACCAATTTTGTCTCAATTAATTAGTGTCATTTGTATGGATCCTCATTGTTCATTCATTCCTATTAAATAAGATTTTAAATCCAATTTTGCATAAATTTTATTTGTCAACTAACAATGCTACCTTTAGCGCAAGGTTTAAAAAGATGAATCGAAAAATTAGATGTTTCAATCGAGGTGTGAGACCAAACTAAATTAAAAAAAAAAAAAAAACTCATAAATTTAAAAATTCATAAATATGCCATAAACTGTGTACAAATAGTTTTAAGAAAATTAACAACATAAACCTTAAAGGAAAATAAAAACAAACCAATTAAGATAAAATGAAAAGAAAATTTAGTTAAAAAGATAATAAAACAGCTAAAAAAGAAAATGAAAAAAAGGAAAATAAAACTCAATCAAGTAAATAGAAAAAAGTTAAAAAAATAATAAAGAATTTAAAAGAAAATATGAAACTTGAATCCACCATTTCCATATTAGTCCAAACTCTATACCTAAAATCTTAAACCCTATTATATATGACATAAAAGTATTTTCTTTTTTTAAGTAAATGTTTATTTAAGGCATTTTCCACGTGCATCGAGGCATATATCCTTCAAAGCCCTACATGAAGTCCTGGTTGGGTACCCATGCTTTACTCGGACGGGCTTCGCCCACCCACAACCAACCATGGTGACTTTCGGGATGTTGTACCCACCTATACCCACTCACTTTCCATACTTTTTGAACGCAATCTGCCACGGACTGATGGCCTTGAGCAATGTTTAAAATTGCGTATTCGGGTATTGAGGCATTTTTCATTCGTGAGGCGAGGCGTAAGCCTCAATGCGTTTTGAGGCGTAAGCCTCAAAATCAAAAGATTGCGTAAACATAAAATGATAAATTTTTTATATACTAATGAGTGAATAATATAAAACATAAAAAAGCATAAGATATGAAGTGAAATCAAAATATCTCAATAATAAGACAACATTAAATATAGTTTAACTCAAAATTTTATCTTTCCCAAATCCCAGTATTCTTTTCATTAACATATAATTCCAATTTCCAAAAATAAATAGCAATGACATATCACATAAGAACTCATAAGTCATTAGCATTGTCATCACTAAGGGGTTCTTCATTTGAATCATCATTATGGTGAATTGCTCTCCCCCTTCCTCCTGTCCTATAGAGTCCAATGTCGAGCATTTACTTCAAGTGTAAGTTTTAATATATATAGTGTGAGGCGTAAGCCTTAAGCCAGTGAGGCGAGGCAGGCCTCAAGGCGGGCCTCAACCAAGTTGAGGCGCAAGCCTCATAAAAAAAACTCGAGGCGTAAGCATTGAGGCGTTTTTTATTGGAATTGAACAAAGGCGGGCCTCAAGGCGAGCCTCATATTACGCAATTTTAAACCATGGCCTTGAGGCTTGCTGCCCTTTACTCTGATTGCAAACTTTCAAGCCACATATCATAATTTACCGTAGTCGCAGCGTGGTTAAGTGCTGCTCACTACGTAGTGAGGATTGTAGTAATATAAGATATACGGTGATTAGCAATGTAAAGCGATTTATCCCTCGATGTTGAGTACCCACCCATGTAAAACCTGTCGGTTATTGAACAGAAGCAAGAGAAAGAAGAACAACAGAGATAAGAAGAAAATAAAGACTTGTATTACTACCATACAAAGAGGTGGTACAACCAATATATAGACAAGACATAAGAAAGTGATAGGTAGCTGTCCAATGAAAACATGCCACCTCATCCTTGTTTTATGTTAATTACATTGAGCTTATCTACTAATAACTCATACACACCCACAAGGTCATGGGTGGGTGTTGGAATGGGTACCCAATGCAAGGCTCCGACAGCCTTGACGTGTACATCTCAAATGAAAAAGGCATAAACTTCACTTAGACCAGAATATCATAAGCCTCGAGGCACCGCAAGGCACCTTATTATGAGGTGCACCTTGAGGGGAGCACCTCTCGCATGCCTTTTTAAACAAGGCTTTAATTTATCTTTTATTTTTTTTTATTCCTGAAACATTAATTTATTTATGAGACTTCTTGGTGAAATTTTCAACTCCTGTTAAATATATGCCATCTTCCATAGAACCCAAATAACAGGAGACCACAAAAAGAAACACAACCACAAAACAAGCTAGAGAAATCCTGATGTATTCTTTGGGAGAAGTGAAATCAATTTGGTTGAATGTAAGTGATTTTGTAGAAAAATCATCTATATCAATTTGAAGCAGGGAGTGATAATTCTGGTAGAAATTAAGACCCTTTGGTAAAATATGATATGAACCCTTCCGTGCCTAAAAACAGTACTTAACTGATTAATTGATAAGTGATCATTATGTCTTGGCCCATCATGGGGCCATTTGGTTTGCGACAAAACATTTGCTCTGTAAATCAAACTGCTCCAACGTAAAAGAACTAAAAAACAGTTTTGAGATATCACCAGCTTAAAAATTCATTTGGTATACGGTACATCCCCTACAACTAGCCTTGAACTCTTAATTATGGAGAACATATAACCAAAGAAACGAAAAATCATATGGAATATGAAAGTAATACCCTTAAGATTTTGTGCTAAAAACCATTTTAAACGGTCTTAGCATGTCCTTAACAACTAAATCAGAGAAAATATCCAACAAGACATCTAAAACAAAGCAAATGTTTCATTCAGAGCCTTCAGTTTGCTTTACCTGTGAGAGTAAACCAACAACCAGATTAGCCCATGAACTAGAAGAAGGTTCAGCGTATATGAGAATCTGCATCCAGAGTAATACATAGTCACATAAAAAAAATAAAAAAACTAGTACATGTAAACTACTTTGGATCCAATAGAAAATTTAAGTGCATATAAATTAGCTTTGAATAACAACGAAGAATATAGACAAGACTGCACATGTAACAAGGATAACCACAATATTATGGCAGTCATACGCTCTTTTATAAATCAATGTTATCATGATTTATAAATATTTGTGAAAATATAAATATATGCTTATTTCTGTTAACTTTAACTACGTGGAATGCTATTGAAGGAAAATGAGCACTAAGTGTCAAAATCAATGTTTCAAGATTTATCTCCAAGCTGCAAAATCACAAATGAGGCACACTTAAATCATCTTGTACATTATCTTTCAAATTGGATCGTAGATATTTTCATAATTTGGCTAGTTGTTGCCAATTATAGGAGGGATTGCATTCCTCTTTGGGATATAATGTTATTAAAACCTCAATTCTAAAGTGTTGAATCACATGGCAAGGAGGGGGCCTACGGTTTTGATGGGTCAGCAATCTGTGGGCTACAGTTGGAGATTTTCTCTAATGATTCCAAGATCCGTGGGATATAATTATTAGAATCAATTAGATTAAATGATTTTTCTCTTATGTTTATTAGAATAAATTAGGTTAAATGTCTTTCTTTTTCTGTTTATTCTCCAAGAGAGAGAGAGAGAGAGAGAGAGTGCGTGTGAGTGTGTATATATATATATATATATATATATATATATATATATATATATATATATATGATTCCAAGGAATAAAATTTGAATTCAATTTCTTCTAAACAATTTCTTTATGGTATCAGAGCTTAGGAAAATCCTAAGCCTTCTCTGAATGCCGATGGCAAACCTTTCTCTCTCTCTCCTCAAACCTTCAGCCGGTGGTAACTCTCCATCATTCTGCCGATAGCCTCTCTTCAAGCACTAGTAGCCCTTGCCCAAAATTCATCATCTCTTTCAATCGAGGAAACCCAACCATGCCCATAGATAGCGAGATCTCATCCTCCTACCCAAATATTATCGGTTTAAACACTGAAAATTTTGGATTTGCTGACAGCTCTTCACCTCTTCCTCCCCTTATCATGAACCAATAGTCTCCAAAACTTGCTACCAGCCTACACGCTCATTCAGGTATAAAACAGTTAAAACTTTGGGTTATTGACTCAAGAGCATAAGATCACATGAAAGGAAACATTACACTCCTTAATATGATGTGGACATCAGCAAGAGATTCCAAAATGTTTATCGTCGGAAGCATCGTAGATCGACGGTAACGATTAGGAGTCTTTATTTTTGATATATGTTATGTATTAGTTATTTTATTTGAGTTTTACCGTTTGTACCCTTATTTATTATGTGTTGTGAGTTGTAGCCCTGAGGGCATTTATGTCTTTTTCTTTCTAGTTGTTAGAAAGACCTATATATAAGGTCTTAACCTTTGTATGAGGATTATTGATGAATGAAATAAAATTTCTGTTTTCTCTCTAGAGCTTGTTAGTTCTTGAGTGGTGTAGTCCCAAGGTGTGGGCAAAGCAATACCCACCAGTCGCCGGAAGTGTCCGAGGCTCTTGGTCTGAATCTGCTTGCTTCACCACCGGCCTCCCCAATTCCCCTCACCTGACGGCCACCCTTCCCCCTCCTTTCCCCACAGCCGCCGAACAACCATTCCCCCCACCAACCACTCCCCACGTCCCATTAGACCGCCGGCCTCCCCTTCCTTTTTTCCCCACCGGCCAAACTCCTCCTTTCCCAAGCCCACCGCCGGCCACACCCCTTTCTCCTCTCTTAATGTTGATTTTAATCACTATTAAGACCTACATAATTTACTCCACATAATTTAGGAAAGATTTCATCTGATTTGAAATTCAAATTTGAATTTCATATACTTTCATAAATTAGCCAAGTTAAATTAGGAAAGTCTCCAATGTGAATCTAATTTAATATTAAATTAGATTTGAATTCATTCTCTTTTTCCTAAATTGGATTAATGAATTAGGAAGTAATGAATTTCCCTCCCAATCCCTCCATCTCCCAAGCATGCCGTCGCCCCCTACCCCTCTTTAATTCTCCCTGTCTCTCCACTTTAACCCTACCAAGATTTGCAAACTCCTATTTCCCTCCCATCAATTAAGTCCTAAATCTGAAACAAGTTTCAGATTTATTCTTCTTTTCCCTCGTCCAAACCCAAACCCTAACTTGGCCAAGAAACCCCTCTCCCCTTTGGCCGATCCCTCCCCCCCTCCTTCTTCCTCATCTCTTGAGTTGTTTCTTCTTATGATTTTCATCTCTAAGAGGGGAAAGAGACTACAACCTCCTCCTCCGGTGAACTTTCGTTGGATTATAACTTCACAATCTTGATGGCGTCATTTGGTTTGCTAAAACTCTCTTTCCGCTAGCCCTACTTAAGAGATTGAGTGAGGAAAACTCAAAGGTGACTTTTCTATTTGTTAAGTGTGAGATTTCTTTTTTAAAGTATTTAGGCTTATCTTTATGGCTGAAATTGTTTTCAAGTGAATGCTTTTCTATGTTGTAACTAATTGCCTCAACTTATTGATAATCTTAAATTCTAAGCACTCAATTTTGTGAAGCATTAGTTTAAATTACACCGCTTAATCAATTTTCTTTATAATTTCAAATGCAATTCCTAGTGGTTCCACATCATAATAACTATCAATCTTATCATACAAATCGAGTAGTTAATATTGCTGATGGGAGCTCTAGCTATGTTCATATCTATTCACAAGATAGGAGCCAGTTTGACCCGAGATAAAAAAAAGTCTTTATTGGCTATTCCTCATTAAAAAGAGGTTAAAAATGCTTTTGCCTTACTTCTAGGAAGGTATTTGAAACCATGGATGTCACCTTTTTTGAAAAAACCTCATACTTCACTAGTTCTGAAATTCAGGGGGAGAGTGAAGGAAATTTTCAAACTTGGAAGTGAAATTTCTTATCATACAACCAAACATAGTCAAGTCAAAATCAACAAATATCACAAGAAATCCAAACAATGAGTATTTCCCAAGGTATATCATTTATATCTCAACCTTCACCTTCAGACATATTACCTCCACATAAAAGTTCTAATCAATCCTTGCAAAGAGCAACATTTAATGACCAACAATATGTATACTCAAGGAAAAAAAAGAAAAATCAGCATATACAGAGCAGTGAGACACATCTTGAACCTGTCAAATCTCCTTCAATCGATCCAACAACTATAGAGATTCATACAGAGGAGAAAAAATGAGAAAGTTCAAAAGGAGATAAAGTCATCAAATGGCCAGAAAGAATCATGCATCAAGTATTCAATAGAAAACTTATTCTCCTATAGTAGATTATCAGACATTTATCAAGTTTTTCTTTCCAAGTTGGATGATGTGCATATTTCGACCAATATTCAGGAAGCTTTGAATCACCCAGAATGGAGATAGGATGTTAAAAAAGAAATTATGGCCTTGGAGAAAAATCAAACTTGGGAAATTACGAATCTCCCAATAGGAAAGAAAGTTGTAACTTGCAAATGGGTGTTCACCGTAAAACATAAGGAGGATGGTAGTGTTGAGAGGCTAAAAGCTAGACTGGTTGTAAGAGAATTCACTCAATCTTATGGAATAGACTATCAAGAAACTTTTGCTCATGTTGCAAAGCTCAAAACCATTAGGATTCTTCTTTCCTTTGCAACAAATTTAGAATGGCCCCTACATCAACTAGATTGTTGACCTGTATACTAAATCCAAGGGAAACAACAAAAAAAGAGAGAAGTTCAAAATCATACATTGCCCATCGGATCCTCAATTCCAGCCGAAATCGTGCAGAAATCTCGCTCCGTACCTCATATTCGTCGAAGAAATCCGCGAATCCCGCTGAAATCGGCGCTGTTGGAGTCGAATCTCCGTGTTTCCTGCGCAAATCCCGCGACTCATCTCGATCGCTACCCCATTGGCGTCGTTAAATACCCGAGCGAACGAAGCCTTCGGGACGATTCCAATTCGCAAGATCACTCGCTACTTCTCTCTGCTTCCTCCATTCGTTCCTCCCGACCTTCTCTGTCCCGACCACAAGCCCCGATCAACCCCACTCCACGACACTCAACTCCCGACCTCATCTCCCTCTCAACTTCCGAACTCCAGTCCAGCAAGCCTCCGTCGACCTACTCCCAATCCCTCTGCCTGCGCCGAGCCTGTCTCTTCCCGTCAGGCTTGATCCCGATCTTCTTCAGCCGAGAGAGAGAGAGAGAGAGAGAGAGAGAGAGAGAGAAGAGAGTTTACTCCATACCTTGCTCCAGCCCGATCTCCCTGCTCCCTCTCCGATTCCTACCTCACGGGAGGCCAGAGCCGATCGCCCCTCTTCCTTGCTCCAATCGGCCTGTAGGTATAGGTTTAGTTTTATTTTTATTATTAATTAATATAATTAGTTTATATATATATATATATATATATAGTATTTAATTATGTTAGTTTTGATTAACTGTAATTAATCTCAATTAATTAAGTTAATTATAATTTAGTTGTTTTTTAATTATAAATAATTAAAAATATTCTCTAAATAATTATGATTAAGATTAATCATAATTAGTTATTTTTTATTTTTAATTAATTATTGTTAATGATAATTAATTATAATTAATTCAAATTTAATTATTACTAATTATAATTAATTAAAATTAATTTAATTAAAAAATATAATCCCCCACTCTCTTTCCTCGGCGTTCGTATCGGACCGGCAAACCACCTAAGCACGCCTCTATTGGCCGTGGTAGGAGGGAACCCGGTGCAACACCTACGACGAGGTAGGCGAGTGACCCCTCGATCCACGTGTCAACCACTACAACCCCGCGGAGGTATGAACTTTTCTAAACTCAAAACCCTACTTCAATATTCGTGGCAAACTGGAGAACTGTCCTAAGCACGCCTTTATTGGCCGTGGTAGGATGGAATCCCGGTGCGGCACGTACGGCGAAGCGGGGTCACTTATAAGTACCCCCGGGCGGGGGGAAATCAAAAAACTGCTTATCAAAAATGTTTTTTATAAAACCCCATGCACGCCTTTATTGCGCGTGGTGGGAGAAAACAAAAATACAACCGCCGCGGTGTCTCACCAACACCAACCGTGCACGTATTTATTTACGTGGTGGGTAGGCGGCCTCTTGGTTTTTCCCCTTAACGGGGGAGACGCCGGGAGGCTGCCGAAATTTTGTCTGAAATACAGACAAGGACTTGGAGCAAAATGGATTTGTGGACTTGACTTAATCTACTTAATCAAACTTGAATCCAAATAAAAAGGAAATATGCAAATGAGATTGAACTTGATTTTTACATCAAGTGGATTGAACTCGAACTGAAGTCAAACTTGGAACAATTTAGAACATGGACTTGGTTTGGACAACATGAACTTGGACTCACAAGGTTGGACTCAAAACTTGTGGACATCGAACTTGAACGAGACAGGGACCCAAGAGAGCTTAATTGAACTCAAACCTAAATGAATCATAACTTAAGCATAACTCAATGAACATGAACTTGGTTTGGACCAAGTGAGGGCTTAGACTTGCCATATGAATGAACACGGAGGACTCGTGTAAGACTTGAGTTGGACTCAAGCTGAATTGAACTCATTCCTGAACTTGCAAGTGAAATTGAAATGAGCTCATACTTGAATTTGACTTGGGCACAAAGGAACCAAATTGAGCATGAATATAACTTGATCTTGAACATAAATGAGTGATCAATATGATACTTAACTTAAACGATCTCTACAAAGTTCCAATCGGAGATTGCAAGTCACCTTCATGAATCATCTTTGAAGACAACAAATTCGCACAATCAATCTATTTGCAAGTGATAAGAAGATGGTGAGAAAGACAACTTGACTACAAAGCCATGATACGAAGACAAAGGATTTGCAACAAAGGATCTTCAATCTACGCATAAGCAACATAGGATCCGTAGGATCTGCATTAGTGGATCCACAAGTTCATATAAAAAAATATAGAAGAAGAAAAGGGCTTAATGATATTAATGAAACGAGTTCCTAACAAGTAGATGCACTTGTCTCCTACAAGTAGGGAAATTCAACATGCGGTGAAGAGAAAGACATGATGTGTTTTGAATAGTTCAAAGAGGACACTCCAACTATCAACATCAAAATTCACACATACAAACTGACCTGCAAACAAACAAATCCTACGGCCGATGCAATCGTCCAATCCCACCCGAGATTGGTGAAAGGGTGGATATGATGCAAAGACAAGGGTTCTCCTACGAATACTCCTAGGAGCTCGTAGTAGATACAGCGGTCTCCCACAAATGTATACAAATCGCTTGTGGATAACAACAGTGAGTATATCGTAGGCACAACGAACCACTGTGGACACAAGTACAAATATCACCTACGACAACGGTGATCAAGACCTTCTCGAGCCTGTATTCACGAAGGGAAACAACTCTGCATCTACAAATATCAGATACAATAAATCTACTATACTAAAGATCTTGAAAGAAGATCTTTCCAAGGCTAGACAGCAAACTCCAAAGTCCAGAAGAATTTCCCCGATGAATGAGAAAGGGGGAGTCAATATCAAGTTCAATGCACCAAAGATCCTTAAATGAGTTCTTTCCAAATCGAGCAGTCTTTGACTCCAAAGTCTAGAAGAATTCCCCTGGTGATTGAGAAAGGGGGAGTCAACATCAAAATCCAACGCCACCGGATCTGCAACATCCGTACAAGCAGACAGAAGGTGTCTATAAATATTCCAAAAAAATACCCCCTGCACGTGCACTATAAATTATATACACATAGGTACACTAAAGGGGGAAATATATTCTCAACCCGCATGGGCCCCGGCGAGCGTGTTATTGGTACACACGTGACGTCTAGGGATGCTGCGCGGGTTGACAAGTGAATTCAGACTGATCCTTCTATACGAGTCAATAGAAGTCGACAAGTTTCGAACCAACAAACAAATATACGGTTGTGGCGACCGTTATATTTGTCTCAAAATATTCATATTATGCCTTCAAAGCCTACAACAATGAGAATTCACTATAAAAGGGTATAAAGTCTACGAAATCCGATCCTCTGTCGACAGCCCGTCAGAGTGACAAGGTTCAATCCATAAAGAAAAATAACCCCGAACACCCCGATGATGGCCGTGTTGAATGCAGATCTCAACCGGAGGGGTTTCCAAATACTTTCAATTGTCTTCCAAATATCCATATTCCAAAGCTCCACCCAAAATACCCATAAAAATCCAAAAATCCAAAAACTTCACAAAAATCCACAAATCCCAAAAATCCAGAAAATTCTCAAAAATCCTGAAAATTTGAAATTCAATCCATTAATCGCTTAAAGCAAATTTCATCCACCCTCCGCAACAGTCTGCCGGAGTGGACAAATTCAAATAAACTCTAGCTCACAAAGAGCCAAATGCCTAGTCGAAAATATCACTAGGATTCATTCTCAAACAATCTCTTGACAGTAAGGACGTGGTACGTGTCCTCTAACCGGCGGTCTGCCGCCAAATGGCACCGCAGGATAAACGGTTATGACCCGGGGCCCTCTGAACCGAGTGGTTTTGCCGCCAAATGGCACCACAGATAGCGGTTATGGCCAGAGCCAATACGCTCCTTAATGACGCTAAATCCTTGAGATATGGATCAATAGGATATGATCGACAGGGCACAAAGCCCTCTGTTAGCTAAGGTGGATTCAAATTTGTCCCCTTAGACAGACATTCAACCCCGGTCTATAAGGTCCCCTTGGACGAAGCAACCCATGGCTGCCGACAAGGATCCTTCTGTCAGGTTGGGTCGACTACCTCCTCTGACTAAGTAGACCAGGGACCACGATGGCCCGGGACGACAGAACCATGGGATCTTGATCGGGTCCATCATCCATTCCCCCACCATCCGCTTTAAGTAAACGATGGTGAAATTTCTATTTTAAATATAAAATTTCTCAAATCTCTCAACCCAAATTCCAAACATATGAATCTTCAAATTCTCAATTTCCAAATCCGATTTCTACCAATACCCAAATCCAAACCCAATTTCCAATTTCCAAATCCATTGCTGCTACTATATGCCAGATAACACGTATTCTATACGTATCTGATTGACGACTAGCCTTAATCGAAAGTTCTCTCTCATGATCGAGAGGGGTAATTAACTATAGGGGCTTGCGCCTATAGGAAACCAGAACTCAGATCATAAAGTCCTCACAAAATGAGGGCGAAATCTCTGGGTAGTGTCTTATCTACAAACCCATCTGCCTTCCAAAATTTACCTCGGAACTTAGTTCGTTAAAACTCCCTCGCCGAATAAGAAAAGCGGGCGGAGGCCGGGGCCGAATTTTTGGAGCCCACATAGATATAAAGAATGCATTTTTGAATGGGAGCCTAAAAGAAGAAGTCTACATGGAGATTCCAATGGGGATTCAAAAGTCTTATGGAAAAGACAAAGTGTATAAACTGTTGAAATCCTTGTAAGAATTAAAGCAATCTCCTATAGCATGATTTGGAAGATTCTCAAAATATGTAAAAGGCTATAGTTTTAAACAATGCCAGGTAGATCATATCTTGTTTATGAAGCATTCATAAAGTAACAAGGTAGCAATATTGATTGTATGTGTGCATGACATCATCTTTACTAGAAATGATATAAAGAAAATAATGAAGATCAAACAAGCTCTGTCCAAGGAATTTGATGTTAAAGATCTAGGATCACATAGGTACTTTCTTGGTATGGAGTTAGCTCAATCAAGTTAAGGTATATTTGTTTCCCAACGCAAGTATACCTTAAACCTACTAAAGGAGACAGACCTGCTAGGAAGCAGACTAGCCAATACACCTATGGACCCTAAGAAGAAACATGGGATAGAAAAAAGGGGGTTCCAGTAGATAAAGGAAAGATATCACGTCTAGTATGAAAGCTTATATACCTCTCCCATACTCGTCCATCAATTGGGTTTGTTTTGAGCATGGTGAACCAATATATGGGAAATCTTATGAAGGAGCACATGGAGGCAGTATATCAAATCTTGAGATATCTCAAGAACACTCTTGGAAAAGGGCTATTATTCAAGAAAAATGCAGATAAGAAATTGATCATTTATTTTGATGCAGATTGGACAAGAAGCCTAGTTGATAGTCGATTAACCACAAGATATTGTTCATTTGTGTGGGGGAACCTAGTGACATGGAGGAGCAAGAAACAATATGTTGTTTCCAAAAGCAGTGCGGAATCTGAACTGAGAGAATTAGCAATTACTATTTGTGAAGACATTTGGATCAGACAAGTATTAATTGAACTGAGAATAAAGATTGAAGGCACGATAAAGTTGAAATGTGACAATCAAGCCACAATCATTATGACCAAGGATCCAGTACATCACGACAAAACAAAACATGTTACCATTGATAGACACTTTATATCTGAGAAAAAGAGAACTTAGAAATTGAAATAGTATATACCCCAACTCGTGAATAACTTGCCAATGTTCTAATAAAGGCACTACCGGGTTCTTACTTGATTAGTTTGTTTGCAAGTTAGGATTATAAAACCTATACAACCCAGCTTGAGGGGAAATATTGAATTACATGACAAGGAGGGGGCCACAACTTTGACAGGTCAGCAATCTGTGGGTTGCAGTTGGAGATTTCCTCTTTTGATTCTAAGATCCGTGGGATATAATTATCAAAATCAATTAGATTAAATGTCTTTCTTTTTCTATTTATTCTCCTAGAGTATATGTAATGATTTCAAAGAATAAAATTTGAATTCAATTTCTCCTAAACAATTTCTTAATAAAGAAAACCACCTTTGAATTGGATGTGAAAATAATGACTATTTTCATTTCTTGGTGTTCTTTGAGAAATTATACTCAGTTTTGTCGCATGGTATGATAACTGTCTATGATGCACCGACAGGGCACTTAAAGAGGGTATACAGTGTCGGACACGGACACGCGTCAGACACGGCATGGACACGTGTCCGATACGGCATTGGAGTGTCGCAATTTAAAAAATTAAAATTAAAATCAGACACGCGTGTCGGACACGCGTGTTCGGTTATTAAATGAGGCATCGCTAGGTACATGCTTGGTACTGCTTAGTACATGCTCGGTACAGCTCAGTACATGCTCGGTACTGCTCAATACATGCTCAGTACCGCTCAGTACATGCTCGGTACTGCTCAGTATATGCTCGGTACCGCTAGGTACATGCTTGATACTGCTAGGTACATGCTCGGTACCGCTCAGTACCGCTAGGTACATGCTAGGTACATGCTCGGTACTGCTAGGTACATGCTCGGTACTGCTCAGTACTGCTAGGTACATGCTCGATACTGCTAGATACATGCTCGGTACTACTAGGTACATGCTCGGTACTACTAGGTACATGCTCGGTACCACTCGGTATCTTCTCATACAAACAACTTACGAACTTTAAAAACAAGCAGAACTTCAAAATTACCCTGGCAGGTCGAACCCCGCCAGGGGGCAGCGCCCCCTTGGACCCCCGGCAGACATGTATATTGTTGTATTCATGTTGTCTTATTATTGGGATATTTTGATTTCACTTCATATCAATTTAATTTGATGTATTCATATGTATGATTGGTTTGTTAGTAAGATGAGCTCTGGTGCTGGAGGGAGTGGATTAGGTGAAGGTTCAAAAGAGCCGTCTGTCCATGCTGTGTCCGTGTCCTATATTTTTAAAAATCATTATCTATTATATTAAAAATTATTATGCCGTGTCCACGCCGTACCCGTGTCCTATTTTTTTAAAAATTGCCGTGTCCGTGTCGTGTCATGTCCGTGTCGCCGTGTCCGTGTAGGTGCATCATAGATAACTGTTAATGCAGCCAAAATGTCATGAACCTACAATCAATTCTAACGATTGCAATGAAGATATCAGGATGAATGCAACCACATATCTTGCGTCTTAACTAATGATTAATTCCATTCCACCACCAATCCAATTTTTTTATTGAGGTAATTATATATTTTTTAGTTAGATCAAGACTTCATAACTAATCGGTAGCACATGTCACTATAGCATGCATCATTGTTCCTCTAATGGATAACACACATCACTGTAGGCATTTTCATTTCACAGATTATGGAATTTGGGCATTTATTTTAGCATTTTGTCATCTTACATGACAAATGGAGTTTCTAGGGTTTGCACATGTCAATGTCATTCTAGACCTCAATAACATCATGCTTAAATTCTCTTATATTTGTTTTGTAGCCTGATTTTCCGAATCCTTCAAAAAGCTCATTTTCCTCAACAACCTGAAAATCACAGAGCGATTGATTATTTCAAATTTCACATTGATTTAATGTTACAGCAACCATGTATCAAATGAAGACTAAATAACTTACAGAAGATCACATGGAAGCTTGAATTCTACCAATGTATTTAAAGATCATATCTTACAGAAGCTCACATGAAAGCTTGACCTCTATAAATGTATTTTAAATTTAGAATTATTAGACAAGCACAAAACATCATATTGTGGTGCATTATATTTTAGTTGATTTGAAAGTTCCAACAAGAATCACGTAATAAACAATGCAAAATCTTCTAACAAAAATACATTAGTGATTCCAAGCTATTCAGACGTAACGTTGCAGCACACATGGTTCTAGCGTTCAGAGAATAAAACATGAAAACTTGCAAGGATGATTCAAAAGTCATGGATTTTTTTTTCAAAAAAAAAAAAAAGCACTAGAATATAAAAACCCACCTGAAGAAGTTCTTTGCATAAGTCCGATGTGAGAAATTTCAGGCTGAAAAATCTTTCCTGACATAGAGATTGAAATACCGATAACGCAAATTCACCTGATGTCACATCATATGTCTTCTCGAGAACTGAATCACCATCATATTTATTCTTTGCATAGCAAGATGGTGTTTTTGCTTGCGTGGACAAAAGAGGCTGTTTCCCATGAAATAGAATGAGCAATGCCAGTCCCCAAAGAAAATCAAAATCCCAGGATTCCAATCTGACCATGCTGTATCCTGATATAAAAGAAGATTTTTGATATTCTATTGTGCTTCTAGTTTTTGAAGCCTGGTCTTCTTCTAACATCACAGGGATTGCATCAAGAGAAGTTGCTTCCAATATCAATGGCCAGGCTTCATCTAGACAAGCTCGCACTTTGGATGAAACTAATGGCGACTGAATACCATCGAGGAAGGGTTTGAACTTTACAAATGCATAAGAAAAATAAGCGGATATAAGCAGAAAGGAAAAGCCCTCATAAGAAAGTTACAAGTATATTTTTTTCATTCAAAGCTTGTTTTGAGTGTGGATCGCCTTACAGTAAACTTGGAATTCAAGCCAAATCTAATAAAAATATAATCCTTGAGGATGCTAATCCAGTACTGGCCCAAAATAGTTGAGCCACTTGAAAGCAGAGATGCAAGCTGTTGGTATTCATCTGGAACATTGTCTTCCTTTCTAAAGAACTGATACACAAAACTTTTGATGGAGGCATGGGCAGCCAAAAGTCTCACTTTAATCTATCATAAGAGGAAAACAAAATGCTTTAAATACATTTTCTGGGTTTCTGGTAACTATATTATATATACTGGAAGAGAGAGAGAGAGAGAGAGAGAGAGAGAGAGAGAGAGAGAGAGAGAGAGAGACCTTGGATGCAACCCATTCAGCAAATGATGGGTAGCACAAGTCCTTAATTTCATTAAGTGGCCTAGAAATTAATGAGAACATTCGATTAACAGCAACCCGGTCCCCACTAAGGATGCTACTTGTCAGAAGCTGAAATTTGAAGAGTAAGAATGAGGATTTATATTTTTCTTATTTTTTAGATGCTGATATAGAAACTTGAAAATTTGAAAAAAAAAAATGTTCAACTTGAACCTTGGTAGCTAACTGCAGGCCAGCCTCCAGGAGCAAAGGGCTAGAAGAAGTGCTGATCGCTGATCGTACAGCAGATACTAAATGAGCCTATAGTCAAGGAAATGGCTGCTTAAGCTACTAAGCAATTTGATATGAACATGAAAATAAAGTGCAAGTCCTGGCGATATGAACTAGTCATTTCAGGAAAAAAGGTATTGAAGATCAACCTGATACTGTTCCAACAGAAGGTGCCCAGGTAGCTCAGGATCTTGAGTTTTTCCGTACTATATAGCAAAAAAGAAAATTACAATATATTGAAACATTTTGATTTGAGGCTAGAAATAGGGAAGGAAAAAATTGACTTGATTGCAGCACCACAATATTTGGAATCTATGATGCTTAATTAAATATTTAAAATGATAGACCACAATTTTACTTCCATTCGACAAGAAAGATATCATGCAAGAACACGTTTAAATCAATAAGCAAGTGCAAAATGGATTAACAGTTTAAAAACACACGCAATGCATGTAAATTTCAATCAATTTAACTTTCAAAAATAGGCAATACATGACAAACATTGTTCAATCATCCAACCATTGTCAATGGTGGGAATCATGGTGTATCAATAAATAAGAAATATTCTAGATAAGCATGTGATATGTACAACCATACAGTGAACATTAGAACCATCGTTAACTTGTTACAGCTGCAGGCCAGGGTAGGCTGGACCAGCCAGCCCAACAGGCAGTGGAGGAGGCGGAACCTAAAACCAAATCCAGGGAGATTTCGACCTCTCTTGTGGGGCCGAACAAAGCAATAAATCATTATGTTAGGAGAGTAATTAGGAGGGAATTAAAGAGGGAAAGATCTATTTGAATTAAAATAGGAGAGGGAAATTAATAAGGAAAGAAGACTAATTTGAGGCTGATTTAAAGGAGATTAATTAGGAGATATTTTCTAATTAAAAAGGGAAGATTTAGGGGCTGAATTGGAGGAGATTAATTTGGAGATATTTCCAACCTATCTCAGGTTAGGGAAAAAAGAGATCCACCACATGGCTTGGGTAGGATACGGAAAAGAAAAAAAAAAGATAACATTCTTTAATCTCAAAAAATTAAATGCAAGAGAGTAAGTAGCTATCTATTTATAGAGTAAGGCTACCTCAAGGATCCCTTTGGAGAAAAAAATTATATAAAAAATATGAGGTTAGGATGGTTTGGTTGGTTAAACCACCCAATCATGGCAGCATCGCATCATTCAAAAATCATCCAGAGTCAATTATTGGCTATATAAGATTTTTAGCTATTCCAATCTCATGAAAGGTGTTGAAAATGTGATCGAGCCTTTCTTCAAATTCAATTCAGAGGTTAACAAAGGAGCATAGTTTAATTTTTGTAAATATAAGGTGATGGACAAATTTTTCTCTTGTACTTGCATTACTGATGCATTCATAATTTTTGTATTTTTATTATCAAACATTGAACATTAGTTTTTCATTTAGTTTTATATATTTTTAGCTATCTAATGATGGAAGTCATCCAATGATCATGGTAGGTTGTGCTTGGGCTTTGGTAGACCTTGGTTTGCTAGCTTGTCCCTTGGGCTGCTGCTGGTTCTCGGGTTGAGCTTATGGTTCTCGATTTTGAGCTGGTGTTGATGTTGGGAGGTGGTGGTTGCTTTGGTGTTGAGCTATATTTTCAAAAGTGCTAGCTCATTAATTTCGAGCTCTTGGTTAGCTCATAATGAGCTGAAGTTTAGCTCATTTATTTGAGATTAGTGGAAGCTCATTATGGTGAAACTTGTCCCTCTCTTCCCCATGCTGCCTCTCGGTTTCCTCGTCTCCTCGGTTTCTCTGCTGTTCCCGTGGCCCTGGCTGTTTTTCCTGTGCCTGCGGTTCGTTCTCTGTGCTGGCTGTTCGGGATCCCTGCTGGCTGGGTTTCACGTGGCTTCCAGCTGGGTCTTCCGTGGCCTTTTTGCTCTGTTTCCTGGACCGGCTTGGGAGCTATTATTTTGTGGCTGTTGGCCTTTCATTTCCCTAAATTTAATTGGTTTAGTTGGAGGTGCTATGGCTGTTTAGTTCCCCTCTCTTGCCTATATATAGAAGATTTTTTAGAAGGAAATGGTTGTTGAAAATTATTGAGCAAAATCTCTAAAACTTGAGGGTTTTCTCTTCTTCTTGGAAAAGCTTGAGAGCTTGTTCCACTTCTTTCTCCTCTACTTCTTCTGGGCTTCTTACCTCTTCTTCTCTACACAAGTTCCACCCCACCTGTATCTTTCTTCTTGAGCTTCCTAGTGTTGTTGGTTGGCTGATTTGGGAGCATTTGCCGGAGGAGTTTGGTTGGACGTTTGGACCTTCTTGCTGTGGTGGACCATCGGTTTGCTAGCCCTAAGCACATACTTTACTTAACCTACATTTCGATGCATGTGAGGAAACCGTTCTGTCGGTTGTTCTGAGGATAGCGTTTTTTTTTTAATTTTTTTTTTCTTTGTTTCGTTTGATTTCAATTCTCAGTTTGTTCATCTGTTTTGTGTTTTAGATGATTGCTACTATTTGAATCGAGTTTGGTTATAGTGTTGCCCATTGTTCTCCTTATCTGGCTTTTCTTTCTAGTTTGCTTGCATCAATTAGATAATCAACTAGTTTGTTTATTAGAAACACAGACCTCTTTTCCTCTTTTTTTTTTCACGTCTCTCAGCTTTATTACATCCATACCTATATCAACTCGGTTGATAACATGCCTAGATGGCAAATCTCCAACACTAGATCATTTTTAGTTACTTTTTTAATTCTTTCCTCTCCTTTGATTGGGTGAATAACAATAACATTACATGGATTTGAAATCTGCTAGTACCATATCTTTACTCTATATTATCCCGGAGAAAAATAAGTAGCATAGTTTTTCATAATCAGGGTCTCAACAATTCCTTGACTTGTTCCATGTGTAATGTTTAACCTGAAGATAATTTTCATATTTCCTTAATTGTTGAACCATTAATAAAATTCGGTAGAGACCTTACAACTTTTTTAGAATTCACAAGGCTACGGTAAACATCAATTCTTAATTCTCTTCTTAGCGGGATAATCATATTAGAAATAACGCTACGGATATCTGGGATAATTTCTTCTTTGTTTTAATTAGGATTGTTTGGTATAAAATATTCTCCAACTACACAGATGAGAATGGGCATTGGTTTGGCATCATCTCCCTTACCAACTTCTGGATTTTCAGCCCAAACTACAAGGCAGCCATTAATCAGAGAGAATCATTTTCAGATCTTCAGCTTATTGAGAAATGGATCGATCTATTTAAGGCTATTATTTAATTTGAAAGTTTTAGCTTTGTTGTCTTTTTAAATTTCGCTTATCTTATTTTGTAATTTTCATTAATTTGCACATTTTTCTTTGGTTTGATAAGGAATGATTCTCCCAGTTTTTCACTTCACCTAATATATAAGGCAAGGAAAAACCAAGAATCAATGACTCAAATGAAAAAAGTGTAAACTAAGGCATCCATACCAATGCGGAGACTTCAATGCAGTAGCAACAATAAGGTTTTATCCAACTACATGGGGTCGGCTACATGAATCATTTTTCATCCATACAAATCTGAAGATTTTAATAGGAAGAAATACTAATTTGGCATAAAACCAGCGAATTTATCAAGTTAGCATATATCATTACTCGCCTAGCATTAGTTTGAGAGGAAAGTCCTAGTTCAAGTAGCACAACATATGGATGAGGGATATCTCCAAAATGGTTGCGATGAAAAATTATGTACCTATTTATAAGATTCTATCATGTAGTATGATTACAAAGTAAATAAACTCCAAAGAGGCACATCCCTATCGTTTCTATACAGCAATCTTCAACCACCATACCTGCCAGACTACCAGGACAAAATATATCACTGTATACTGATGCGTCACCATACTTATTGAATCTATTAATTTTAATAGAAATTGAGAAATTTAATTGGGTGATCAGAACCAAATGCAATAAAAGACTTACTCTGCCAGGAGCCTATAACGTATTACAGATGAACTCATACTTCCATATATTTAAAAATCATTAAGCCAACAGAAACACTGGTGCCTCACATGCAAAAAGGTCATAACGATCTAATATAGAAGCAATGTATATCATGAAGAATTCTCAAAGATAGATGCTGATCCATTTTAAAATCGATGTAAAGTTGGAACTACCTTGTCCATAATGCTAGTTAATAGCTCCACACCTATAGACTGCATCCACACAAATTGGCCAGTGCTTATCTAAACATAAACAGGCACGCCACATTATCAAAACAATTTTCTAGAATACTTACAAAAGGATTACTAGAGAAAAAGGTATAGAAGGTACCAAACCTGATAAGAAAGAGAGATGATATCTTGCAGGTGCAGCACTAGCCAATCATTGGAGCTACTCCCCTTTCCACGCTGATTCCTTGCTAAAATTAGATCAAAATGTGCAGGATTTGCTCCAACTGCCTTTGGTAGATGGCTCAAACACCTAGACAACAAAATTTATCATGAAGGTGCCTTAATTATCAGCATAATAAGTGTGCTGGTACTTCAAACAAGCTTGATGGGGTAGAAAAAATTGAACTCTTCAAAGAATGCCTAATTAACCCATTTAGAATAATACCCAAGACATTCAGAAATGATATTTATGGATGCAAAATTATAAGACTACCATGCTAAATGAATAACCAATAGCCTAAATGCAACGCATTGACAAGAAAAAAATACAATGGATATGAACAAAACATACTCTGCAGCAAATAGCCTTGTTCGATATCTCAGATGTTTATCTCTATTAATAGAATCCTGGATTGACTCCCTTGACGAGCTTGCAATCATGTCTTCATCAACTTCTCCAAAATGCAACTTTGCCTCACCCTCAAATGCACCACTTATGCGTCCGTTTTCATTATTTGCATCATTCTCAGCAGTATTCTTTGTTGATACTGAAAGAACCTGAATAGTTGAGTTACACAGCTAAAATCAACGAAGAGGTTAACAGATGAAAAATATCAATTGTGTCTACTAATATATAACAGATGGAAAACATCTATAATAGGTTAGTACTATTATGTTGAACATATGGCAGGTTACACTGCAAAAGTAGCTCTTGATATTATAAACAACCATAATCAGCCTGCATTAAACCGGCCCACGCTAGACCGGTCCAGCCGGCCCGAGGCAAAGGGCCGGCTCAGGTTCACAAGAGGTGGACTAAGCAAGCCCGCAGCCGCCCAAGGAAATTGTGGGGCCCACTAGGGAATCCTGTTAGGAAGGAGGGGCGGCTAAGGCTATAGAGGTATTTGGCAGTGTTGTTTAATTGTATGCTTTGAGTAGGAAGGGAAAAATTAGGGTTAGGGTTACGTTGATGTTTGTGGCTAATTTTGTATCCTGGTGCTTGGCGTTCTTTGACTCTAGTGGCGACTAGTGATTGGAAGAGATAGATCCTCCTCTCGAATTGAGGATCAATTGTATTTTGATATTTTCCTTCTGTTATCTCTGATTATTGCAATAAATTGCTGTTTTTCTAGTTTTTCCTCGGAGTTTTGTGAAAAATTCATGTTGTTTTTCCAAGATTGATAGGTTTTCAGTTGAGATACTCAAGTATTTTCTATCAAATTGGTATCAGAACAATTTTTGGTACTTTTTTTGGGTTGTTTTCGTGAATTCTGGCAGCTGAATATTCTTCGAAGAGGGGTTGTTTTGCTACTTTTGGGGTCATGATCCAGATCTTTGAATCCAACAAAAATCTGGGTATCGATGGAGGCCAAGAATGTGGATGTGTTAGAAGAACGCCTTGAGGGAGAGGTGAGCCAAATGAAAGCAACGGTGGCGGATAGAATATCTTCCATGAAAGGAAAACTTATATATCTTCATGAGATGGTGGAGAAGATATTGAACAATCAAAATCAAACGGCGGCATCGGAGGCAAGAGGTATGGCAGGGAGAATACGAATTTTGAAATTCGTAAGAGTGAAAATGAGGTGGAGATCATAGATGAGAGAGGCGAAGGTATGGAGAGGCGTGGTTATGAGGGGCATGAACCAATGTGTGTTGATTGGGAAAGAAAAGATGGGGATTATGGTAGGATGGGTATTGATTTTGAAGGAAAGAGGGGAGAAAGTGAAGATGGGTATGGGTATGAGCATAGAAGGGAGGATCGGGACACTTTGGGAGGACCAAACACTTGGAAAAGGGGAAATTATGGAAGAATCAAGGGAAATGGGGGAGATCCGAAGGTCCGAAAGCTAAAGATGCCCATTTTGGAAGGGGAGAATGCACATGGGTGGATCTACAAGGTAGAGAGGTATTTCACTGTCAATAAATTGATGGAGGAGAAATTGACGGCAGTTGCTTATGTTTGGAAGGGAAGACTTGGCTTGGTGCTAGTGGAGAGACATGAGGAGGCCCATACGGAGTTGGAAGGACTTCAAGGAATGCTTATTGGAATGTTTTCGAACATGCAGGAGAGGGGACTTCTATGAGGAGTTCTTTACACTAGTGCAGGAAGGCTCGGTGGCATATTATCACAAGAGATTTGAGTAGCTGGCGAGTCCATTGGATCGACTATCAAAGACTATTTTGGAGGGAATTTTGTGAAGGGACTCAAATCAGAGATCTGAGTAGCGGTGAGGATCATGAGGCCTCATGACTTGGGAGAGGCAATGAAGCTAACACAACTGGTAGAAGAGTAGAAGTACCAGGAGAGGGGAGCTAAAGGCAGCAGTTCAAGTAGCTCTTACAGGATGACTACCACTCTCTTAGCACCCAAGGGGCCTGCAACGGACAACAATCGTGAGAACTCAAGGGAGAAGCCAATGGGAGGAGGAAGTGGGGGGAACTTCAAAAGACTGACTAAGCGGGAGATGTAGGAGAAGAGGGCGAATAGATTATGCTTCAGATATAATGAGAAGTATAGTCAAGGGCAAGTGTGCCGGGAACGAACTCTTCAGTTTCTCACCATCTATGATAACGAGGAAACTAAGAAGGGAGGTCGCAGTGAAACAAAAGAGAGGAGGACAAGCTGCATCTTGACATGACAGAGGTCTCCCTGAACTCAGTGGTAGGATTCACTCCAAGTAATACCAAGAAGGTGAGGGGGGAAATAGCAGACATGAATATGGTGGTGTTAATTGACAGTGGGGTTACCCACAATTTCATCTCAAATCAGATCGTGGATCAATTGGGATTGACATTGGTGGATACAGAGTTATGGAGTGAAGATGGGTACATGAAAGGTGAAGACATGCCAGGAGATCTATCGGGGAGTAGTGTTGACCATACAGGGGTCCAGGTGAGGGAGAATTTTCTCCCATTAGAGTTAGGGAGCACTAAAGTTATCCTGGGGAGGAAGAGGCTATAGACCTTGGGGAACACCAAGGTTAATTGGGGAGCATTGACGATAAAGGCGGCGGTGGAAGTGAGAAGGGTAGTGATCAAGGGAGATGCAGGGCTCTCCAAAGCCATGGTATCACTTAAAATCATGGTGAGGAGCATACAGGAGGTGGGGGAAGGTTATCATGTAGAGTTACAGAGGCTAGAGGGGATCAAGTTGAAGCAGGGTGGGGACATCCTTCTTTTAGTACAACTATTGATTCAACAATTCAATGAGGATTTTCAGCCACCTCAAGAATTTCCACCACCAAGAGAGCAGGAGTACGCTATCACCTTAAGGGAAGGTGTGTCGCCCATCAGTATCAGGCCCTACCACTATCCTCAATTTCAAAAGGATGAAATTGAGAAGTTGATCAAAAAGAAACTGGAAGCAGGGATTATCAGGCCCAGTGTAGTCCTTTTCTCTAGCCTAGTGTTAATGGTTAAGAAAAAGAATGACAGTTGGAGGTTTTGCGTGGACTACATGGCTGTGAATAAATAAATTGTGCTAGACAAGTTTCTTATCTGAGTGATAGATGAGATATTGGATGAGCTGAGTGGGGAAGCTATCTTCACCAAGATAAAAATGAAGTCAAGGTACCATCAGATCAGAATGAAAAGGGAGGATGTGCCGAAGACTGCTTTCAGAACTCATGAGGGGCATTACGAGTTCATAGTGATGCATTTTGGCCTCACTAATGCCCCAGCCACTTCCTAATCCCTCGTGAACAAGGTTTTCTAAACCTCTCCCAGGCGATTTTTGCTGGTATTTTTTTTTATGATAATCTGATTTATAGCAGGTCAAATGGGGAGCATTGGGAGCACTTGAGGAAGGTTTTAGAGGTGTAAAAGGAGCATCAGCTGAGGTTCAATCTGAAGAAATGTTGTTTTGCCTAGGCCAGTGTGGAGTACTTGGAACATGTAGTCTCTCAGGAGGGTGTAGCTGCGGATCAGGCCAAAATTGAGGCTATGTTGAGATGGCCACTGCCCAAGAATCTCAAGGAGCTGAGGGGATTTCTAGGACTGATTGGCTACTACAGGAGTTTCATGAAGGATTATAGCACCATCGTATGGCCATTGACAGAACAGTCGAAAAAGGATGTTTTCGTGTGAGGGAAGGCAGCCACAACAACTTTTGAGAGATTGAAGAAGGCCATGACCACCATGCCTGTCTTGGCCCAACCAAAATTCACTCAAGTCTTCATAGTTGAGATAGAAGCCTCAGGGTATGAATTGGGAGTAGTATTCATGCGGAGCCATCAAACCATCACCTACTTCAACCAGGTGTTGATAGCTAGAGCCAGACTGAAGTCATAGGTATACAAAAGGGGTAAATGCAATCACAAGACCCGCATGAGCCCCGTCAAGCGTGTCTTGGATACACATGTGACGTCTAGGGATGCTACATTGGTCAATAAATAAACATAGTTTGAGCCTGATCCTTCTATATGGATAGATAGGAGCCGACACGGTTCAAACTATCAAACATATATACGATCAGGGTGTTGATCAGAATGTCTGTTTTATATGTTTATATAAGACCTTCAAGGCTTATGAACAAAGAAATTCATCAACAAAGACATAAAACCCACGAAACCCAATCCTTTGTCGACAACTTGACAGAGTTGACAAGATTCAATCCAAATGGAAATGACCACAAATACCCCGATGATGGCCGTGTTGAATGCAGATCTCAACCGGAGGGGTCCATTCCAAATATTTCAAAAATGTCATCCCAAATACCCGAAAATCCAAAATCCCAAAAATCCAAAGATGTTTAAAATTGAAATCAACTATCCAACCACTTAAAAGTAAAATCCATCCACCCTACACAATGGTTTGCAAGGTAGACAAATCTTAAAGCTACTTCAGCTCACAAAGAGCTAATGTCCGATCGAGAATATCACTAGACGAATAAATCTTGATCGGGTCCATCATCACTCCCCTAACCATCAGCTTTAAGTATAAGATGGTGAAATTTTAATTTTTAAATATCCACTCTTCAAACACCTTTCAAATTTCAAGTGCCCATGCTGCTACTATATGTCGGATATCGCGTATCTACAGATATGACGTATTCACTGATGGCTAGCCTTAATTGAAAGTTCTCTCTCATTATCGGGAGGGGTAATTAACTATAGGGGCTTACGCCTATAGGAAACCAGAACTCAGATCATAAAGTCCTCACAAAATGAGAGCGAAATCTCTGGGCAGTATCTTATATACAAACTCATCTACCTTCCAAAATTTACCCCGAAACTTAATCCGTTAAAACTCCCCCTTGAAGAAATGCAGGGGGAGGCTAGGGCCGAATTTTCCGAGCCCACATTTCTTAAGCCCATATTTTTTTAATAGAAAATTGTACTTAATTTCTAAGAAGTTTTTAACATAAACAATACTGAAAGAGAACTGAGTAGGCACCAATTTGAGGAATCTTGCTTGTAATTAAATCTGCCTAATTAAAGCAGTAAGGATAGTATACTCATCTGAAATAGACAACAAAAGCATGAACAAACAAGAATGGTATAAAAAAACATTTCAAAAACAAACGTGATACCATTTTATGTAGAATTGACAACCATCTTGATGGACCAGTTGGGCATGACGCATAAAGAAGTCGAGTAATTGTTGCACGGACTAGATTGCCAATCCTGCTAGACAAAAGATTACTCATTAAATATAATCATGATGACACATGGGATAAACCAGCCTAGTCATCATCATTTAAACGTACCATCTGTATGGAATGAAAAATTTACAAAGGATGCAGCTATTGCAGAGGAATTAATAAGATTTGTTGGAACATTGGATAACCTTTTAGATTATGTTTATATCCTAGTACATAAACTTCAATAATAATATCCTGCTGCAAATGTCAAATAGTTTACCCCCTGGCTGCTTGATTTCAAAATCAGAAAAAATCATAGTCCCCAAATTATTCGTGTATGACCAATTTAGTCTTAGAATATCATGTTGCCCTAATTTAGTTCCTTGACTATAGAAAATTTAACAAAAATAGTCCCTCATATTGTAATTGTGATATAAAATTGATCCTAATTTTGTTCCTTAACTTTACAAAATTGATCCCAATTTAGTCCGAAATGGGCCATTTTGAATCAGTTTTGTATAGTTGAAAGACTAAATTAGAGCAACCTTACGCTTTGGGACTAAAATAATTATATATGAATAGTCAGATAACTATTTTGAAATTTAACCCATTTCAAAATAGAGAAAAAAACAAAAATAAATATACAGAAGAAAATTAACGAACATCACCAGATATTTCCTAAGTTACTTAAATGTACACTGAGAAGCTTTACATTTGTTACAGAGCCCTGCATTGGGTACCCATACCCACACCGACCCACGTACCCACCCATACCCAATGGGCATGGGTGGGTATGGGTACGCCCATAGCCTCGTGGGTGGGTATGGGTGGGTACTCAACATCAGAGGATAACCAATTTACATTACTAATCATCATATACATGCATTATATTATAATAATCCTTACTACACAGTGCACAACACTGAACCGCGTCATGACCATGATAAATTTTGATGTGGCTTGAAAGTTTGCAGTCAGAGAAAATGGCAAAAAACCTCAAGGCCATTATTCTATGGCAGACTGCATTCAATAAGCTTGGAAAGTGGGTGGGTGTGGGTGGGTATGACATCCGGAAAGTCACCATAGGTGGGTGTGGGTGGGCAAAGCCCGCCAGCGCAGAGCGTGGGTACCCAATGGGTACCCAACCAGGACCCCATGTAGGGCTCTGATTTGTTATAATATAAACTGCAGCGTCTCCAAACAGGTCATTATAGATTCAGTTGCCTTTCCCTTTTATTAACAACAAAAAGAACAATGATAGATTACATAGAAAATACAGCTTTCACAGAATAAGACCTTATGTTTCTATTTTATAGATTTTTTTTTCTTAGTTTATGGTCAAATCCGCTCAGATAATCTTGTTCATCACGTTCCTCAGATGACAGAAAGATGGTAGCAAACCAATACTAGATTAATTGTTATCTGCCTAATCTTCGCTAAGAAAACCTCATCTATGTTGATCGGTTTGCTTTTCAAAGGCCTCCGGTAGATAATTGCCTCTCATTGACCAATTGATTACTTTTAAATCTATCTTCGTTAGGTCTACCATTTATTCAACCTCTTGCTAACTATAGCCATATAAGAATTTCTTGCAGGTTTGGTTGATTTTACAATTCAACTTCAGCCCAAACCATTAGAAACTGAATTTGACTTTGACTTGATTTAAATAAAGTTAAGTTTGAGCAGAACAAAAAAAAATCAACTAACTCTGAACAAAACACAGCTTTTCAAAAATGCCTTTAAAGTCTACCAAAGTGACATAAATACCAGAAAAGGACATAGGAACGGCAACAATTGAGCATTGAGAATAGTGACTAAAATGCCTCAAAACTCAGTATTTAATTTTTTCTTGCTATGTTATGTGCTGTCTTGCACTATGTTTTGTCTCCAAAAAAGGTTAACAGCCCAACACAATGGAGAAACTATCCCCTAAGGTATGCCACACATGGGATTGAAAAAAGATCATCATCCACGAACAATTCATGTCCAATGAAATGGTTGTTTGCGTGCAGTTCAAATTCAATCAGTATTCAATTATTAGTTCTTATAGTTTTTGCCTATCCTTTATGTAAAATAGATCCTCAATATAAATTAAAAAAGATTTGAGCTAAAATGAAAAAAATAGAATGCGTCCTTATTGCACATTTAACACAAGAAACATATTTAAAATATCCATAAAAACTTAAAAATCACAAGACTAAAAGTCAATGACTGAGATTCATTTGACTATGATGATCCAACATCATTTACCTCTAGCCAAAATAAATTCTAGTCTGAACAGCTGGAAGGTGGCATACATGGTGGTGGTTCAGGCGGAACTAGAGAGTGCACCACTCGAGATACACTCTGAAATAGTTAGGTATTATAGTCAAGCAATCGTGATAAAGGTTCCTTATAAAGGACCTCTATAATGATATGGTTTCCATAATAAAAGGCTTATCACAAGTACTTTTATTATCTTAAATTTTTCGCCATCTTGGGTTCTAAAGTGATACAAAAAATCTTTGTACTCCTACTGTTGACAAAATCTACAGAAAATTTGCTTCATGGAAAAATAAATTCCTTTCTAAAGGTGTAAGCATTGTTTTGATTAACTGTCTTATTTTTTGTTCCTTTATCCCTCTCTTTGTTCAAGATAATGAATTATATCATCAATAAAATTGATTGTATTATAAGAAGTTTCTTGTGGAAGAAAAATGATGAATATAGAGGTCTCTGTGGGCTCTGAAAATTCGCACATTAGCCTCTCCATGTCTGCTTTTTTGTTGACGGGGAGAGTTTTAACTGATTTAGGTTTCAAGATAAATTTTCAGAAGGCCGATTGGGACAAGAGAGAACTTTCGATTAAGGTTAGTCATTGAACATATATATATATATATATATATATATATATATATATATATATATATATATATATATATATATATATATATATATATATATATATATATATATATAGTATCCAGCATATAGTAGCAGCAGAATTAGATATTGGAAATTGAAATTTATCACCGCGCACTTAAAGTGGATGGTGGGAAACCTAAATCTGTCTTCTGAAAATTTACCCAGGAATCTAAACTAGTTAAAACTCTCATTGCCGACGAATAAAAAAAAGGTCGCTAAGAGGCCGGGGTGCGAAATTTCAAAGCCCACAATAATATAGTATAAAGTTTTATATTGAACTGAGTCTATTCTGCTTCCATCTTATCCTTGCCCTTTCCAGTAACAACAGCTAGAATAAAAATCTGGTGAGCTATAAGACTCAACAGATATGAAATTCTAATAAAGAATTCAATGAACAGTATGGTAAACAATATGATTTCATTAATCAGTGAACTAATTCATCAGATAATTTATAAAATAATTGAAAACATATATATACTAAAATGAATTAGTAATAACAACAGGTATGATATAGTGTTAAACGTATACACATACAATGTCATTTAAAGATTGAAACATCACAGTTTACATTTATACATGTAAATACATATTAATTGTGTATGCAACTTTTCATCTTTTATTTTAATTAAAGATTGTGAATAATATCATAATTAGATATCTCATATTCTAACCATCATATAACATAAAGTTAACTTTTAAAGCTTCATAATAATATTCAATAGAGCTCAGGTAAAACCTAGTATTATCTCTATTGAACTACATTAAGGTCCTAATGCCTCCATCATGGTCCACTTTGCCCCATCTAAACATGTATTATAACATTTCATTGTCAACCCTAACAAAAATTATATTTATTAGGCTTTAAAATTTCTAAACTCATATTTGACGGGGAATTACATGCTTCATGATTTAATATAAAAATATATTTATATAATGCTTGCATAAGAAGAATAAGAAAACAATAAATAGCTTAGTACTTTTCTTATCAAAATATTGTCAGCTAGAAAACATTTATATGATTATATGGTACCTCATTTTAAGCTTTGAACTATTAAAATTTGCAAATATTCGTTCATACCTTACCTGATTATTTGGCTGTAGATCCACTCAGCCAAATTTAAGTAACTCTAAAGCACCTTACCCTTCATTTTGATCAATTGCAATTGAATCTACCCAAAAATGATAGAATTTGCTTTTAAAATTAAAATTGTATTTCTTGCTCCTTCCAGTAATTTGATATTGCATTAATCTGAGTTTTGCATTTTTTCCAAAGGTTTAAATTTCATTTATTGTTAATTATTGTTATGTGGGCTCTGAAAATTCGGCCCCGGCCTCCGCCCGCTAATTGATTTTTCTTCGGCGAAGGAGTTTAACAGATTAAGTTCTGGGGTAAATTTTGGAAGGCAGATGGATTTGTAGATAAGACACTACCCAAAGATTTCGCCCTCATTTTACGAGGACTTTATGATCTGAGTTCTTGTTTCCTATAGGCGCAAGCCCCTATAGTTAATTACCCCTCCCAATAATGAGAGAGAACTTACGATTAAGGCTAGTCGTCGATCAGATACGTAGAATACGTGTTATCTGGCATATAGTAGCAGCATAGATTTAAGGAATTGAAGAATTTGGAAAGTTTTGGTATTTAAAATGGAAATTTTATCATCTTGCACTTAAAGCAGATGGTGGGGGAATGGTTGATGGACTCGATCAAGATCTCATGGTTCCGTCGTCCTGGGCCATCGTGGTCTCTGGTCTACTTAGTCAGAGGAGGTAGTGGACCCAACCTGACAGAAGGATCCTTATCGGCAGCCATGGGTTGCTTCGTCCAAGGGGACCTTGTAGACCTGGGGTGCGTATTTGTCTAAGGGGACAAATTTGGATCCACCTTAGCTAATAGAGGGCTTTGTGCCTGTGGGCTCCGAAAATTCGGCCCCGGCCTCCCCGCCGCGCGATTTCTTTTTATTCGGCAAGGGAGTTTTAACGAATAAGTTCCGGGGTAAATTTTGGAAGGCAGATGGGTTTGTAGATAAGACACTACCCAGAGATTTCGCCCTCATTTTGCGAGGACTTTATGATCTGAGTTCTGGTTTCCTATAGGCGCAAGCCCCTATAGTTAATTACCCCTCTCGATCACGAGAGAGAACTTTCGATTAAGGCTAGTCATCAATCAGATACGTATAGAGAATACGTGTTATCTGGCATATAGTAGCAGCAATGGGTTTGGATTTGGAATGGTGGGAGAATTTGGGAATTTGGAGGATTGATATTTAAAACTTGAAATTGCACCATCTCACACTTAAAGCGGATGGTGGGGAAATGGATGATAGATCCGATCAAGATCCCATGGTTCCGTCGTCCCGGGCCATCATGGTCCCTGGTCTACTTAGTCAGAAGAGATAGTCGACCCAACCTGACAGAAGGATCCTTATCGGCAGCCATGGGTTGCTTCGTCCAAGGGGACCTTGTAGACCTAGGTTGGATATTTGTCTAAGGGGACAAATCTGAATCCACCTTAGCTAATATAGGGCTTTGTGCCCTATCGATCATATCCTATTGATTCATATCTCAAGGATTTAACGCCATTAAGGAGCGTATTGGCTCTGGCCATAACCCTATCTGTGGTGCCATTTGGCGGCCAAACCACTCGGTTCAGAGGGCCCCGGGTCATAACCGTTTACCTGCAGTGCCATTTGGCGGCGAAACTGCCGGTTAGAGGACACGTACCACGTCCTTACTGGCAAAAGATTCTTTTGAGAATGGATCCTAGTGATATTTTTGACTAGGCATTTAGCTCTTTGTGAGCTAGAGTTTATTTAAATTTGTCCACCTCGACAAACTGTTGCGGATGGTGGATGGATTTTGCTTTAAGCGTTTGATAGTTAGATTTCAAATTTTAAATATTTTTTGGGATTTTGGAATTTTTGAGATTTTTGTGGAGTTTTAGGTATTTGGGTGGAATTTGAAAGTGTTTGGAATGGTCCTCTCAACTGTGTATTTGTTTGAGAGTTCGAACCTTGTCGACTCCTATTGATCCGTATAGGAGGATCGGGTTCGAACAAGAATTCACTTGTCAGCCCGCGCAGCATCCCTAGACGTCACGTGTATACCAATAACACGCTCGTCGGGGCCCTTGCGGGTTGAGATTGTACTTTCCACTTTAGTGTACCTATGTGTATACAATTTATAGTGCACGTGCAGGAGTACTTTGAAATAATTGTAGACGCCTTCTGTCTGCTTGTACGAATGTTGCAGATCCGATGGCGGGGCGTAGCAGCTTCTGAATAGACTTGTTCACTGCTTTGCACAAGTAGACTGTCGTGCACTAATTATTAATTTTTATAGGCAGGTCATAGTGCACTAACTAATCTCCTGCCTTCTTAGTCGTAGGAGCTTGCATTCACTGTGGTATTCTCCCTTGTAGGTAGAAGATCCATTAGTCCTTTGATGCATCTTCTGCCATAGCTTGTAGATAGGACTGATGTATTTCAACATTGATAGAATAAGGATTGTATCCTCCACAATTCTCTTACTTCACCTGTGGGCATACCGTACTGAT
Organism: Dendrobium nobile; assembly: GCA_022539455.1. Lineage (NCBI taxonomy): Eukaryota > Viridiplantae > Streptophyta > Magnoliopsida > Asparagales > Orchidaceae > Dendrobium > Dendrobium nobile. Next base: position 6,947,308 of record CM039736.1, on the reverse strand, counting down.
TTTGTATAAATATCAATTATAGGGACTTCTATACATGTTTGCAAGACAGTGGATGTCTGTCAAAGGTGCTTCTACACAACTTGTGTAGATCTTGTATATTGAACTGTTATCATAATCTAAGGATCATGAAATCTTTCACTACTTATGGGCAACTTCATGTTGTCCATCATTACCACTTGTAAGATTCCAACATATTTGTTTACACCTAAGTAACATTGATTGTGTGTGAGCTTCTATGTTCGTACAAGTCTCATTCTTCATACAAGTGCACTATTGTATTTATGCAAGCATTGTGTTCTTGTTCATATTTGAGTTCAAGTATAGTTCTCTTGTTGTCTTTTATTTCATTCAGATTCATTGAAATTTCAATTTGAACTCCATTCAATTTAGATTCAAGCTCCTTGTAGTCACAACTTCTAGCTCAGTTCATAGAAGTTAAAATTCAGGCTTGCAAGTCTTTCTGATCTGATTCAAGTTAAGTTTGTGTTTTCCTTGATGTTGTATAGTTCAAGTTCAGTGTCCACTGTAGTCCAACTCAAATCTTTGTTTGAGTTTAAATGTCCAAGTCATGTCTTTATTTATTTCAACTCGAGTTCAGTTCAGCTTGAGTTCGACTCAAGTCTTACACAAGTCCATCATTTGTCCAAGTTTGGTTTTGAGTTTGAATTGAGCCCCTTGCACATTTTTATTTAGGTTCAACTGTTTATTAAGTCATTTAAATCTTGTTCAAAAGTCCAAGTACAAGTCCTTCGTAATTCAATCGTGTCCGTGTTCCAAATTGCTCCAAGTCCTTGGATTTTCAATCCAAATTTCGGCAGCCTCCCGGCGTCTCCCCCGTTTAGGGGAAAAACCAAGAGGCCGCCTACCCGCCACGTAAATAAATACGTGCACGGTTGGTGTTTGTGAGACACCGCGGCGGTTGTATTATTTTTTTTTCTCCCACCACACGCACTAAAGGCGTGCTTGGGGTTTTAAAAAGTATTTTTTTTAAAAGAGATAATTTTTGCTTTCCCCCCGCCCGGGGTACTTATAAGTGACCCCGCTTCGCCACACGTGCCGCATCGGGGTTCCATCCTACCACGGCCAATAAAGACGTGCTTAGGACAGTTCTCCAATTTGCCACGAATATTGAAGCAAGGTTTTGAGTTTAGAAGAGTACGTACCTCCGCGGGGTTGTAGTGGTTGACACGTGGATCGAGGGGTCACTCGCCTACCTCGTCGTAGGTGTCGCACCGGGTTCCCTCCTACCACGGCCACTAAAGGCGTGCTTAGGTGGTTTGCCGGTCCAACACGAACGCTGAGGAAAGAGAGTGGGGGGGAAGCAAGGTTTCAGAAATTATACCTTTAGCGGCCGGCGGATCGGCGGATCGGCGGTGTAAGCTCGTGGATCGAGGCAAGGGACGAGCACATTTTCTTTTATTAATTATAGTTAAAATTAATTAAATAAAAATTAATTAAACAACAATATTTAATTAATCATTTTTAATTAATTATAATTAATTAAAATAATTAATTAAGATTATTAAAATTAATTAAACAAAATAAGTCATAATTAATTCAGAATTAATTATGACTTATTAACATTAATTAATTCTAATAAAATATAATTAATTAACATTAATTAATAATAATTAATTTATAAACTTTGATTAATTAGAAATAATCATTGTAATTAATATAATTATAATTAAATGTGTATTATATTATTAAAATAACTAATAAACCAAAATCCTCTCCCTCTCCACTCTCTCTGTTCGGCAGAGACATGGGATTTGGCCGAAGAAGAGAAAGGGAGAAAGTTACCTTCACAGCTGACGAGCTCCTGTTCTTGCTTCCGATCCACACAGGAAGGGAACGTCGTCTGAGGGAGCGAAGTCGAATTGCCGTGAAGGGGCCGAAGAAGCCGCGTGAAAGGGAGAAAGTTAACGTCACAGCGAGCGACTCCCGTCGCTGGTTCCGATCGAAAGGTCGGAACCTTCCATCTGACAGGGAAGGGACGCTGGAGATGGGGGGAAGGAGCTCGGCACTTGGAGATCGGGGTCTAGCCGAGAAGCATGCGAAGGGAGAAGCAGAGAGCGGAGAATGGAATCGCGAGTGGAACCGAGTGTGGAAAAACAGCGAAGGAGTTCCTCTCGGTTGGCTTTTAAAGGCGTCAAAAACCAGCGATCGAGGCCGTCGTTGCGGGATTTGCGGGGAAGCGACGCGAACGGCGCCGAATGCACAGTAACCCAGCGGAATTCCTTGCGGGATTTACGGGATCTCTTCGATCGAACGAGGTATGCAGATTTTTTTTTTTGTTCTTTTGGTTATTACATAGAGGTCAACAGTGCCCTATCGATCATATTCTATTTGATGGGGACATCGGCAGCGATTTCGATACATGTACCTTCAGGAGATGCCGGAGATCGACAGCCACGATCATGATATGTATTTTCATCATTTTATGTAGTAGTTTATTTTTATTTTATGTTTTTTTCATTTTTGCCCTTATGGGTATTTGGTAGCTATTGTAGCCCAAGGGGCATTTTAGTCTTTTGTTTTTCTTTGTCGTTGTGAGGCCTGTTTATATGGCCCTTCTCTTGTAATAGTTAGTTTTGGATAAATGAAAATTTTATTTTGATGATTCTCTTTGTGAGTTCATGAAGCCTCTAAAGATCTCTTTGTGAGTTCTTGAAGAGGAGTTCGCCGGAGATCTCTTTGTGAGTTCTACCAGTGGCGTGGTGCAAGGTTAGTAAATCCGGCAATTACGTTTTCTTCAAGCCCCTCCTTTTCTTCCCCACCCCGCCGACTCCCTCTTCCTCCCCTATTTTCTTGCCGTCGCCCCCACTGGATTGGCCTGACCGCCGGCCCTCCCTGTCAGCTGCTCCCGGCAGGTTTCCCCATCCCGTCCCTAGCCCAGTTCCTGGGATTGGCCGCCGGTTTCTCTCCTCCCCTCATTCAAATTTCAAAGATTGAAATTCCAAGTGGCTTCATGAGGACATAAATTCTTTCCAAAATTAGCACCTTGATTTTGGCCCCAATATTAATTGGATATAATTTGAATGATCAATTCAAATTCCTTCTAATTGATAACTCTTCAAGCCTGGCAACGTTTTATCTCAGAAAACCGAAAATACATTCAGATTTATTTAATTACTAGACTAGTAAGTGGGCCCCACTTGCTTTTAATTTCCAACCATTAATTTTTCATATGGCCGGCCATGCATAGAGCCCCAAATTCCCTCCTTTGTTATTAACTCCTATCCCATTAATCCCTAATTTTCTCCCAAAACCGCTGGCTCCTCATGGTATTAATTTTAGTTCTCAATTTAATTTCCCTAATTTCCCTCGTAAGCCTAAATTTCAAATTTAAAAAAATTTGAAATTACAAAGTCCAAATTAAAATTAGGAAATCTGAAATTAATTTCAGATTTCCCAATCTAATTCTTGCTTAACCCCACCCGTTCCCTTCCCTATTGTTCACCCAGTTAATTCCCATCAAAAGTCCCAATGAAAATTTCCCAAACGCCTCATGCAGCCACCAAACTCCTGCACAAGAGCTCCACGTTCCAGCTGTCCCAAATATCCAATTTGCTGGTCTTCCCCTTTTCAGCTTGCTGCCAAGAAGAACCAACCCAGTTTTCTCACTGCTCTGTGGCCTGAAGTCACCCCGGTTGCTGTCCCGAAGCCCTCCAAGGGCTATTACAGGTTTTCTGCCATTACAAATGTTGTCCAGTGAATTGGAGAGATCACCATTGCAGCCCACTGTCCATTAATATTAAATTCAGCAAGCATAATTGTCCGGGATGACGTCGTAGTTGTTGTCCAACAATTCTGCAAGATTCCTTGCACCACACCCTCACCCGGGAGGCCCCAATCGCTGTCCAGAATTCCATACTCCGGCCACCTATCCAAGAACGACAATCTTAGGTTCCTTCTTCCTCGGAGTGACCTCGGTTCTAATGTGGAGACTCTTCTTCCGCTAAAGCCTAGACTAGTTGAGCGTATGGACTCCAAAGGTGAAAATTCTCATTATTAAATCGTGGACTCTTGTTTATTGTCGTAGTTTTACAATTATTCTTTGTGTATTCTTGAATTGTTTGGTTGATTGATTGCGCTCTTCTTTGCCTAAGCAAATTAAAGACTGAGAACTCCAAGGATCAATCTTTTGCTATAAGTGATAATTTTATTTTGGATTATTTTGTTAAAATTGCTCTCTTTAATTTCTTAAAATAACTCCATCGCATGTACGTTTCACATCACTATTGATTCATATCTAAAGGATTTGATGCCAATAAGGAACATATTAGCTCTGGCTATAACCGGTATTTGTGGTGCCATTTGGCAGCAAAACCACTCGAATTAAAGGGCCCCGAGTCATAACCGTTTATCCTGCGGTGTCATTTGGTAGCAAAATCGCCGGTCAGAGGACACGTACCACGTCCTTATTGGCAGGAGATTGTTTGAGAATGAATCCTAGTGATATTTTCGACTAGGCATTAGCTCTATGTGAGCTGAAGTAAATTCTAATTTTTCCATCCCGGCAAATTGTTATGAAGGGTGGATGGATTTTTCTTTAAGTATTCGGATGGTTGATTTCAAATTTAAATATTTGTATTTTTTTTTTTTGATTTTTTGGAATTTTGGATTTTGTGGGTATTTGGGATGCCATTTGAAAATGCTTGAAGTTAACCCCTCCGGTTAAGATCTGCATTTAACACGGCCATCATCAGGGTTTGAAGGGTCATTGCCATTTGAAGATATTTACATTTTATGGATGAACCTTGTCAACTCTGTCGAGGTATCGATAGAGGATCGGGTTTCGTAGGCTTTATGTCTTTGTTAGTGAATTCTTATTGTTATAGGCCTTGAAGGTCTAATATAAATATATTAAAACAAATATACTGGTCCTCTCAACCGTATATTTGTTTGATGGTTCGAACCCTATCAACTATTGATCCGTATAGAATGATCAGGTTCGAACTTGAACTCACTTGTCGACCCGTGCAGCATCCCTAGACGTCATGTGTGTACCAATAACACGTTCACCAGGGCCCATGCGGGTGTTTGGGGGCATTTTGAATATTTTTTGAACCTTGTCGACTCCTACTTAGTTTCTTAGGAGGATCGGGTTCAAATTTACTAACCCGCGCAGCATCCCTAGACGTTACATGTATACCCATAACATGTTTGCCGGGGCCCATGCAGGTGTTTGATTGTATACCCCTATTTAGTGTACCTATGTGCATACATATTACAGTGCATATGCGGGGGTATTTTTAAAATGTTTGTAAATGCCTTCTGTCTGCTTGTATGATTATTGCGGATCCGGTGGCGTGGGGTAGCAACTTCTGGATAGAGTTATTTGCTGCATTGCACAAATAGACTGTCGTGCACTATTTGTTACTTTCTGTAGGGGGATTGTGGTGCACTAACGAATCTCCTGCTTTTGACTTGTAGGAACTTCCACATGTACTAATAAGCTTGCGTCATGAAGAATTATTATTTGCAATCAAGCTAACATGCTTGCTTTGAGTTGAACACTATTGATTGTACATATACTTCATTCACTCCAAACTCGTTGAATTCATCAAACCATTATATTCATTGCATGTCAAATCTCATTATATGTAGAGGGAAAATGATTGCAGATCTTGTACGATTGCTTGCGAGCTTGCCATCACATTTTTCACTCTGATCTTTACTTATAAGCGGATTGTCCTTGGGGTTTTTAATCTACTAGTGATTCTTGCATGTTCATTTGCATTTGACATTTTCCTTTCATGTATCTTCTTGGAGTTGAATTATTGTTGGTGATAAGGACGCCATCATATTCCTTCATGCTCACCCATTTTTGCAAATCTGTTAGTCAAACAAATCCTTCTACCACAAGTCCTTGCATTCACTTTGAGTTGTGTTTGCTTACATGAAGTTCATTTTCTTCGATCTTATCGATTGCAGATGAATCTTGTCGATGATTGCAAGCCTTATATCATTTCTGAGAGCAGCTTGTGGTTTGCACAATAATTTTGTTTATTAACATTCATTTGAAGGCTTTGCTTCATTTCTTATGAACAGTTCGTATGCAAAGTTCTTCTCCTACCACGAGTTCTTGCACACTTGCTTACATGATTGGTACAAATGTCATAATTATCAACCTTGAATGATTTGTAGTATCTGTTCATTTGTTTGTAGTTAGAATATGCATCGCATCTAATTATTGCTATGACCTTCTTTTTAATGGGCTAAAGCCTTATTCATCATACACCCCTTCCTTGTATGGTTGCATTTGGAGTCCCTTGGTCATCACAAGCTTTGTGCTCATTTATGTCCACTAGAATGATTAGGATTCGCTTAGATCTTGATTGCTCATTCATCGATCCAAGGTTTGGCTCTATATGCTCCATTCCAATTCAAGTTCTTTAGAGTTCATGTTCATTCAAGTTTGAGTCAAATGTTTGCAGGTTCAATTAATGTCCAAATTGAGCTCAAGTTAAGCTCTCATTTAGGTTCAAATTTTAGTTATTCATTTGAATGCGTCTCCACGAACTCCTTGTATACGCTTGTAGGGAAGTGTAGGGATGTATTTTTTGAGAAGGGGCATGGATGGTTTGAGTGATGGATTTGGAAAAATTAAAAAATTAGGGTTAGGGTTGTTGTAGGTTTGGAGAGAAAAATGGTGTAGGAAGAAGATGAAGATGGAGGAGAAGATGAAAAAGAGAAAAAAAAATGGAGGGAAATTCAAGGAAATAATGGGAGAGGAAGAGAGAAAGAAAAATGGGGAAGAGGAAGAAGAGGGAAAGAAGAAGAAGGAGAAGAAGAAAGAGAATGGAGGAAGAAGAAGAAGAAGAGGAAGAGGAGTTACCTTTGCTTGGAGGGAGGAGGGAGGCCGGTGGTTGGATCGCAAGAGAGGGAGAGCAAGTGACTTTCTTGCGTGAGTTTGGCGTGAGAGTGTGAGGGAGTTCGGTTGGGGAGAATGTGAGGGAGTTATGAGGGTTTAAGTGGGTTTTTAAGGTATTTTTGGGGATTTTTTTTATTTAGAAAATTCTCTTTTTATTTAAAACCTCTTTCTAAAAAAAAATTAATTATATTGCACAAAATAAAAAATAAAAAATTTAATCTTGTATGAAGTTGGTCGCCGCGTCACCGCTCGTACACATTGTCACCTCGATTCGCACACCCAAAATTTAAATTTTCGCCGACTGGCGACCCCCATTGATATGGGTGTCGATCTTAGCTATTTCAGTTGCTCCGGAGGCATCGGCGCTGTTCGTTTCGCAAACGCAGGTCATCTCGACAATTTTGGATTTTCGGTCGACACGCGTTGGGTGAGTTTTTGCGCGATTTTGAACTCTTTCGCTTTTGAAATCCACCTTGCGCGGTCGACTCGACCCCGACACTAGTATTAGGGTCAACATGTTAACAGTTAATTAATGTTGATTTAATGTTGACATTAATATATATTATATTAGTTAATATATCAATAACATCTTACTGTTAAGATTACTAATATATTAACTAATATAGCAACTGATATTATTCCACTACAGATAGTACTAAGGTTATATAAACTATCATATTATGCTAAACATTATTCCACTAAGAAGCCCCATTCCACTAAGCAGCCACTAAATAGAGCATGCATTGGCTGATGGCTGATCAGAAGGCTGTTATGTGAGGCCATAGAATATTAGAGATTTCCGTGAACAGCCCTCTTCCCATTCAATCGTGTGTCTTCCAGGGAGTGTTGCTGGTTCTGTGAAGCGGAAAAAGGGCGGAAGAGGGAGTTCGGTTGAGTGCTGGAGAGACCAATTGCGGTAGAAATAGGGGGTTTCCGTGAGGGTGAGTGCAGAATTCAGTGGAAGAAGAAGAAGAAGAAGGGAGAAGAGGGAATTGAGAGAAAGGAACAAACAGAGGTAAGCAAATTGAATTTTATTGCAGTTGTTTAATAGACTTTCAAATATTGGTAATGTTCTTAAAAGCTATGTTGCACGGATACGCCTATTTATGAGGCATGCTGTATCGGACACGTGTCGGATACGGATACGCCTCCGATACGGCACGGATACGTGTCAGATATGGCTTTGCCGTGTCCAATTAAAATATTATTTAAATTTGATCGGACATGCGTATCGCTTGGTACTCGTACGGCTTAGTACTCGGTACTGCTTGGTGCTGCTCGGTACCGCTCGGTACTCGTCGATATTACTCGGTACCGAGCGATACTGGAACTCACTACTTCTTGGTACTCGGTACCGCTCAATATTGCTCGATAATGCTTGGTACTGCTCGGTACCAAGTGATACTAGAACTCGGTACCGCTCTGTACCGGAACTCGGTACCACTCGGTACCGCTCAGTACAGAGGGGTACGAATGGTACCAAGCAGTGCCGAGAAGGTAGAGAAAACTTTAAAGCAACTCCAATACGGCAGGTCGAACCCCGCCAAGGGGCAACACCCCCTTGGACCCCCAGCATAGGCGCAACATATCTATACTTTTTATTAAAAAATTTCATGTTTCAAATTCATGTGGATTAATTGTGTCAATCATTTGTACTTTTAATTAAAGACTTCATCTGCTGGACAATTTATATTTTTGTTTTTGTTGTTGTACTAGACATTTAAATATTTAATACTTACTTTTATTCTGATATTATAAGATACAATGCTACAAATGATGTTGCTTTCAATTTTTTTTGTCATTTCAAATATTATGCTTTGATTAATTTGTTATTTTTTATGTATGATTTATATATTATAATACTGTATCCGCGCCGTATCCGTATCATATATGTTTTAGAATTGTCGTGTCCCATATCTGTATCGTGTCGTATCCGTGTCATCGTATCTGTATCGGTGTAACATAGCTTAAAAGAGATTATACACAATTGTTATTTAGAAATTTAACAGGTATATGAGGGGAGGTTTTGATTGCAAGGTAAATTGTTAATTGGGATGAAGTGATTTTATTCAATTGTAGAAATTATAGAAATTGAGATGTGAATTATGTTGGTGATTTACAAATAAAAAAGGGTATGAGATGCCGGAATGAGAAGGCAATTCGTCACGGGGGTAAAAAAATGCAATTGGCTTTGTAATGATATATACATGACATAAATGAGCTATTTTGTATGCTTCTGTTTATAGCAGAATATGTTGAACTGTGACTTGAATATACATATAAGTTGAGAAATGATAGTGACTTGAATATACATATAAGTTGAGAAATGATAGATCAAATGTTGAAGAATTTTATGTTTTTCTTTGTTGCACCGTGCGACTATTGTTGGGGGTGTCGTGGGGTGTGACAGAGCGCATTTCGTCGTTTGAGTTTTATTGCCCTAAGGGGAGTTATGTGAGCGAACCGTTGCGTCATTTGAGAGCAAACCGCATCAGGTGGGGTCCAGTGGTCAACAATCCCATCTTGATCAATGGAAAGAACATATGAAAGCCTAAATAATGAATTTTCTCCTCTTTCTAAATGGATCTAGAAATCTATTTATGTGGATTCTAACTACTTATCAAGTCACATCATCAAAAGCAAGCATTTATGTAACCTTACTCGTGATAACTTCAATTGAACACTTTTGTAAGGATGTTTCGACATGTAACTTAGCTTCAACAAAATTTCACCATAATCGTTTTTGAATATGTTAGAATCCTGATTGTTTAGCAAAGTCTCTTTTCTCCCCAACTTCTAACTGGCATTTTCATGGGAACTGGACCACTCATTTTCATCTTCTTAATGATATTTAAAATATATACAGTGAGTTGAATCAGACTACATTGATTTTCATCATTAAGTGTCCAAAGTGGTTGTGCACTGTAAGAGGCATTTTCTCAATTAGTTCTTTATATTTTTATTTAAAGCATGGAGGTATCATCACTAAGTCTTGGTATTTGGAAGGCATTCATCCCTTGAAGATGGCTTTCTTTGGGTGGGGTGTTACTTCAGGAAAGATTCCTTCTAAATCTTTTCTCTCGTTTGAGCTTCAAGATCTCTATAGAATGTCATATGTAATTCCCTCCAAATTCTCTTAAGGAGAGATCTTTATTATAATCAAAGACTAAAGACATTTAGGACATCCTCTTGTTATCGGCTATTTGGAGAATATAAACAGATGCTATTTTATTACTATAAAGGATGACAAAAAAATTTGGTTCAGCACCACTCTATCTTAAGCATATTTTTAGATGGAAAATAGTAATTGAAACAAAATAGAGCATATCAAATCAAAAGGAGTGCTTTAAAACTTCCAGACATCTCTAGTTCTTTTTAGAGGTACTATTAACTTTCTTTTCTATATATTATTATTATTATTATTATTATTGTCAACTCTCAATTTTTATCACTCTATTTTTTTATCCCTTTTCTCTTCGTTAATGAGGTAGGTCAAATTTACAATGAAAAACAAATCAGTGGTCAAACTTTAGTTGTTAATGGCATATAATATTCCACAATTTGTCAAAATTAGATATGCTTGATAACCCATCAAAGGTAGTATGCTTTGCGGAAAAAAAAAAGAAACAAATCGTTAAATGATATTACTGGAAATGATTAGAGATGTAAAAACAAACACTTCATTTGTTGTTCAATTTTCAAGATAAACTCAGCAGAATTTTGCACCTACAACCTTGACTTGTCATTGTTAGACTGTGATGAACATAAGACGCTTCTCAAACAGAGCCAATTTCTGTAATCTACCAAACAATAAAGATAGAGTAAAATTTTAACATACTCTGAGTCGGTTTCTTCATCAAGCATACGAAACAGGTATTCTTCAATCTTCTCATTGACCATATCCTGTTTAAAATTTCATGCCAAAATGGTAAGAATTTTGAATGTACGACATTAAAGTTGATCAAAAAACCAATGATACAGCTACTCCTGTCAAAGATTAACAGCCTACCTCTACTTTTATTCTCCTATGCTAACATAACGTGATGGTGCAACATGAGTTCAACAGTCTAATATCACATTCAATCTCTAATTATCAAACAACTCAGTTACACATCAATAATAATGATTATTACATTTAAAACTACTAAATACCAATCCAAAGATAATTAGCTCAGTTGCATTCAATAAGTGCAAAAGTTACAAGGCTGTTTCTACAATGACATGGAAAACTAACAGAAAATATAGAACTGAAGCACTTGCAAAAGTGGCCATAACCCTATTTAAGGAAAATGTAACCTCATGAAGAAGTTATGAGAGATGGCAGATAAGAATCAATTACCTGATCTACAGAAGAGGAAAAATTAATGTTTAACAATAGTAATGGCTAAAAATAAGCAGCTTTGCTGTTTTTATAACCAGTTTTTTTAATAAATCTGCAACAATAGATATATTGAATATAATTATGGTATGCCATATTTCCTGACTAATTTCATGATGTTAATCCCTATAAATACCCAATCCTGCAAATATAAATAGGTTTGAATCTGACCTCTCTTCGTTCCTCGTCTATCTACCCTATCATACATAGATTTTCATTGAAAAATCTCCACCTCATCATGTGAGATCTGTCCGAGGTGAGCCACCTAGTCTTCGCCCAGTCTCACCAACATGCAATGAGTCACAGGCACCAAACTCACTCTCCCGTAGCCATCATACAGCTTTCGCTCATGTGAGTTCCTCATTGTGCCCACCCGTTGCTTGTAGCACATGCTTACACACTAGTATGTAGTCATCATTCAAATTGCTTATGTGAGCTTCATCTCAGCCACATCACGACAATTAACACCAAACCATTCCCTCGACAACCTGATGTTTCCGCCTCACCAACATATAGCTTGGTCAAGCCACCCTTAATCATCCATATCCACGCCACTAAGCAAGTGAACACTCTTCCTTCTTGGTAACTAATGCTTCTTGATGACGTTGTCCTATGCTTGTCTCCTTCATCAACGATGGCTTCCCAGCCAATTTTACGCATTAACAGTATTTCACTTCTTAGACCATCACTTATAATTTCTCATTTACAATCACTCCCACTAGTCATTGCTTCCATCGATACTATTGGATCAATTCTATAAATGATACTCCTTGTCATCGCCACCAACTCGTCCTGTGGGCTCCGAAAATTCCATAAGTGGTGCGTCCGGCCTCTCTGCGCCAGTCTATTTTTTTTGTTTGTGATGACGACGGCGGAGAGTTTTAACGTGATTAGGTTCCGGGTGAATTTTCATAAGGCAGATTGGGTTTTAGATAAGACACTACCCAAAGATTTCGCCCTAATTTTGTGAGGACTTCATGATCTGAGTTCTAGTTTCCTATAGGCGAAAGCCCCTATAGTTAATTACCCCTCCCGATAATGAGAGAGAACTTGCGATTAAGGCTAGTCGTTAAGGTGGTTACGTGGGTTGTAGATCCAACATATAATAGCAACAGTCTTAGGGTTTGAATTTTTTATTTTTGAATTTTGAAGTTTGAGACTTAAAATTTATCACCGTAAACTTAAAACAGGTGATGGGGGGAATGAAGACAAGCGCGATCAAGATCTCATGGTTCCGTCGTCCCGGGTTGTCATGTTCCCTGGTCTACTTAATCAAAGGAGGTAGTCGACCCAACCTGACAGAAGACACCTTGTTGGCAGACATGGGTTGCTTCGTCCAAGAATATCTTATAGATCTTGGTTGGAATTTGTTTAAGGGGTTATATCGGAATCCACCTTAGCTGACAGAGGGCTTTATGCCCATCAAATATACCCTATGATTCATCGCTCAAGGGTTTGATGTCGTTAGGGAATATACGGGCTTTGGCCGTGATCATAATATAATGGTGCTATTTTACGGCAAAACCACCCGATCAGAGAGCACGTGCCACATACCTACTATCAAGAGACTATTTGAGGATGAATCTAAGTGATACACCTGACATACATTCGCTCTTTATGAGTTGAAGTTAATTTCAAATTTATCAGACAAACAGTTGCGGGAGGTGGACGGTTTTAGTTTAAAGTTTCTAAGTGAAAGATTTCAATTCATAGATTTAGACTTTTGTTGGATTTCAGATTTGACCCCTCCGATTGAGGTTTCCGATCAACACGGCCATCATCGGGGAGCGGTTTGAGGTCACTTGTATTTTTGTAGGAATTTAGGAGACATTTTATACTTCAAGTCATGTTGACTCCAGTCCTTTCGAGGAGGAAGATGAAACTTGAATATTTGACCCGAGCAGCATTCTCGAATCGTTGGATTTGGGACCTATATGTGACGATTGGAGCACATGCGGGTTGTTTAATGCCTACTACAATATAACCATTCCCATAGATATAGAAGGATTTCAATCTATCAGTGATGCTTCGTCAAAGGATTGTGATGTGTATTAATGCAACATGATAAAATAGTGGCATATGCAAGACAGTTAAAGATTCATGAAAGAAATTATCCTACCCATAATTTGGAATTAATAGTTGTGAATTTTACACTCACGTTCATAAATTGGTAAAGGTTTTGAAAAAGTGAATGGAAAAAAATACCTTAAATGGTACAATTTAGATGGGTACTCTTGAAATAGTTGTATTATATAAAAAATGAGTAATTTGGTATGATAAGATTATTTACAAAAAAGATTTTAAAACTCTTGCATGATCATAACTGAATCGCCAAATAATTATGATGAGTTATTTTGACTAGCATAAAAATTTATTTTTTATTTTTTTTGTGTTACTATAATTTAAAAATATCATTACATATTTAGTTATAACTCATCATTGTTGTCACTAATGTCTTTAAAATAAGTCAATAAAAACTTAATGAGTGGATAGAGAGAATTCATTTATCGCAAACTTAATACTACAAGGAAATGTATTTATCTTACAATTATTATAATTTTGACTTAAAAATGTTTATAAATAAGTGGCCTTTTTAATATATATATTAAAGTTGTACAACCAAATATTTTGATATTAGCATATGACAGTAGATGAAATTTTAAACATCATTATGATTGTTTTTTCTAATCTCGTTAATTCAAACCTACATGTTGTGTCCTAACATTATTATCGATGGACCACTAAGAGACATGACATGTACATCCTCTTGCTTGAGAACAACAGGGAAATTGTCAGCATCGAGAAGCTTAGATAGTGCCTAATTGAGGAGGGAGAGGAAGCATACAATGGCTGAACTTTCTTGCAGACATCTCAATCCAAAATTAATGATGCTAAGAAGTTGCAGTGGAGCATCGCTATGGAAATTAGGATTCTGCTGGCTGCCTATTAATAATAGCCAGCAGCAGTAAGCAAACGCAGAGCCAAACTTCAACCTATGCAATCAAGATATAGAAGAGAGGAAGAAGGGGCAAAAAATTTATGAGCTTTATATAAATACCCAGGCTTCAAACTGAACTCCAAGAAAAGACTGAACAATACTCATATTCTCTACACATTTGCTACTTTCTACAAAGATGGATTTATTAATGGAAGTAGCATAATGAATTCCATCTCTAAAATTGTACTATTAAGGGATGTAGAACGAATATGGGGGGAGGGGTCATTTGAAAAGTTAAAATATGAATTTAATTTCATATTTCAAAAAAATGGGAAGTGGAGGGAAAATTTGAATTTCAAATCACCTTCGTTGGGGAGGGATTAATTAGAATTTGATGAGGGATGGGGGGGGCCAGCGGTTACTAGGGGTGATTGGAGTTGATTGAGGGCCTTAATGGAGAGGCATTAATTAGAGTGAAGGTGAGAGAGGGGGCCGGCCATATGGAGAGGGAGGAGAAGTGTCCACATACAATGTATGTGGATCAATCATTAAATGAAATTGGGGGAGTTAAATCTGAAATTAATTTCATATTGGGAGTAATTGGAAGAGGCTCCCTAATGTAGAATTTATTAAATTGGAAAAGTTTTGAAATTTGAATTTATTTGAATTCAAAATTGAATGACTTTCCAAATTAACAAAATCTAATTTAGGAAGGTAATCAAGAGGGGGTTTGGATGGATTTTGAAATTCAAATTAGATTAATTTGAATTTAAAATCTTTCCAAATTAATGGCAACCTAAATAAGGAAAGAGGGATTTTTGGAGGGAAGTGTGGCTAGGGAAGGAGGTGGCCGGCAGATGGGTGGAGCCATGGTGGATTTCAGCCAAGGAGAGAGGACGAAGATGGCGACTTGGAACAACAAGAAGGAACAAAAACAAATAAACAAAAGATAAAAGATAAAACCGCGAGCCTAGGACTCTTCTGAAGACTGACGGGTGATACGTTGCCCTTCTCTAAGGGACTTCAAGTCACGAGCTTGGACCCATCCTGCGGCTGGTGAAAATTCTGATTCCTTCCCATAGGAATCTCACTAACGTCCTCCCAAAAGAACACAAGTGCAGAACACAAATTTTATTATAATTTCATCATACCTAATTCAAGAGAAGTGGCCTCTATATATAGGCCTTAAAAGAAACTAAAAGACAAATTTTTCCCTTGGGTTTACATAAGAACTCTTAAATGAAAAGGGTAAAAAAGGAAAATTGTAAAATTAAATCAAATACAATTAATAAACTAAAATAAAACGGAGTGATCTCGGTCGTCGATCTTCGACTCTTCCTTTGAATATTGTCCACCGTCGGATGTCCGCATCATTCTCCTGGGGTGGAAAAGAGCTCGACTCCATCGAGTTCGCATCCCGGGCAACCATGCTTTGATACCAAACTGATGTAGAACGGATATGGGGGGAGGGGTCATTTGAAAAATTAAAATCTAAATTTAATTTCATATTTCAAAAAAATGGGAAGTGGAGGGAAAATTTGAATTTCAAATCACCTTAATTCGGGAGGGATTAATTAGAATTTTATGAGGGATAGGGGTCGGCGGTTACTAGGGGTGATTGGAGTTGATTGAGGGCTTTAATGGAGAGGCATTAATTAGAGTGGAGGTGAGAGAGGGGGCCGGCCATATGGAGATGGAGGAGAAGTGTTCACATACAATGTATGTGGATCAATCATTAAATGGAATTGGGGAAGTTAAATCTGAAATTAATTTCATATTGGGAGTAATTGGAGGAGGCTCCCTAATGTAGAATTTATTAAATTGTAAAAGTTTTGAAATTTGAATTTATTTGAATTCAAAATTGAATGACTTTCTAAATTAACAAAATCTAATTTAGGAAGGTAATCAAGAGGGGGCTTGGATGGATTTTGAAATTCAAATTAGATTAATTTGAATTTAAAATCTTTCCAAATTAATGGAAACCTAAATAAGGAAAGAGAGATTTTTGGAGGGAAGTGGGGCTAGGTAAGGAGGTGGCCGGCAGATGGGTGGAGCCATGGTGGATTTCGACAGAGGAGAGAGGATGAAGATGGCGACTTGGAACAACAAGAAGGAAAAAAACAAAGAAACAAAAGATAAAAGATAAAACCACGAGCCTTGGACTCTTCCGAAGACTGACGGGTGATACATTGTCCTTCTCCAATGGACTTCAAGTCATGAGCCCGAACCCATCCTACGGCTAGTGAAAACTCTGATTCCTTCCCATAGGAATCTCACTAACGTCCTCCCAAAAGAACACAAGTGCAAAACACAAATTTTATTATAATTCCATCATACCTAATACAAGAGAAGTGGCCTCTATATATAGGCCTTAAAAGAAACTAAAAGACAAATTTGCCCCTTGGGCTTACATAAGAACTCTTAAATGAAAAGGGTAAAAAAGGAAAATTGCAAAATTAAATCAAATACAATTAATAAATTAAAATAAAACGGAGTGATCTCGGCCGTCGATCTTCGACTCTTCCTTTGAATATTGTCCACCGTCGGATGTCCACATCATTAATGTATTCAATACTAAGTTCCACCCTAAGCCATAAATTGTAGATTAATGGAACAAAACTTCAACATTGGTTATCGAAATATATTTTGTATCCATACAATTAATAGCTACCGTAAAATTCTAGTTTATGAAAAAAAGGGGTATGAAAAAAAGGGGGGCAATTGAAATGCCTATAAATAGCGAGAGGGGAGACTACGAGGGTCTAAAGCAAGCGGGCCACCTTTAAGCTGCAAGTGGTCATGATAAGTACCTCTAAGCTATTTAATAAAACTGATTTGACTGACACTCAACTAACAAATCAGTTGATGTCAGCCTCAAAAGCACATCTTTGACTCATGCTACTCGATTGTGCCCAAAATTTAAGCGAGGACACAAACCATAGTTGTTATTCAAGCTCCCTAGATATTACGAATTAAAGCAATCTAATATTAACAGCAAGGTCCATTAGTAGATCCAGAATAACAGAATCATAGAATGTTGATTGCATTAACCTCCATCCCAAGCATCAATCCACATGCGATTAAATACAATGCCAAGACCCAAAGCCTAAATAAAAAATAAAGCTCAAGCGACTTCTTCAATTGAGCGTGCTCTCACATGAGCAGGAAGGGTAATTAATTATGGAGATTTGTGCACTGAAGTTATGACCCCTATATTTAAATAAATCCTGACATAATATCAAGAGATAAATGGTTAAAAACAAATGTAATCTACCTCAAAGAAAACTAGTGCTCGAAGCCTTTTTTGACCAATCACGCCAAAAATCTACATTCGCTAAGGATTTCATCAACTTTGTGCCAGAAAGTAAATCAACAGTGTCATCTCCTTGGATGCAGCTGTGTTTAACATACTAAAAATGATAACAATTTGAACTAGGAAAATGAATCCTTCAAGAAAGGAGTGTGGTGCCAATCTACCACGTACCCAAGGCACCAAGTTACAGTGTGTAAGCTGAAAAGGTTCTTCTATTTCTTTTTTATCTTATAGCAAGACACATAACTAGTCATACATAAGAAAGAAGAAATAATAAGGTACATAAAACTCTTTCATTTTCATATTTTTCATGATAATGCAAGTAATCTCAAGCAGTTATTATTGGGCGTCTAAGTTGCAGAGAAAAAGTATATCCTTTATTGGCAATTTTCTAGTATATATCCACCCATCAAATATGATCCCTATGTTTCATAGTTGTTGAAATAGCTTTTTATAAATAATTTAACTTCAAGTAAATGATCACAAGGAAAAAAATAAGTGAAAGAAGAAGAGTTCAGGCAAAAATATTAAAAAAATGCTTACAGGATATTTTTCAATAAGATGATGGAGAGTAGACACAGCAAGATACCTAAGACTTGGCTGTCGAAAAAAGGTATTAGCTTGCATCAAGATGAAGAATAAAAACGAAGTGCATGAATCAAAAGCAGAAACTAATGTTCTCCTAATTTTCTGTAAGAAAAATGACGTTGTATAGGGCCACCTGTCTTGAGGATAGCGTTGGTAGCAGAGATTGAACATGAGAGTGAATTGAAACAGCTTGTGGTGCAAAAAGTACAAGTTGTTGTGTGAATCGTACGGACCTGCAATACGGCAACACTTAAACAGCTGTCCACAAACCACCAACTACAAAGAAAACCTGTCATTTATATGAAGAATATCCATTTCCAAAATCCTCTAACAGCACTATCATCAAACAGATTTACAGCAGGAAAAAAAAACTCAAGAATCTTACTCAAAAAGAGTTGATATCTCTGAGCAAGAGCTTATTTCTGATATAACAGACTAAAAACGAAGAAAAAGAAATAGATTAAATTAAGAAATAAATGAGATGAAGGTCATGTAGCAGCAAGATAAAATGTGAACTTAGTGAAACCTTGCAACGTGAGAAGAAAGTGCTGCCAGGAGCAAGCTCAGGACCAAGAACAGCCACAACAGCATTCACTATGCGCCCTATCTCTTGTCGAAGTTCCACAAGCCCATTCTCCTCACCTAGTAGAATTTCCATAACAAGGAGGAGAGTTGCCTAAAAGCCAAAAGCAAAGCAACATCAGCATTCACAAACAATGCATGCTAAAAGCCAAAAGTAAAGCAACATCATCATTCACAAACCATGCATGCCAATCCTAGCCCTTTATCAAACATAGTTTCAAATAAGAAAGGAAATAAATAGAAAAAAAAAACCTTTATTTTTCTTTCATGATGAAAAATATTTGTCATAAAATGCCTCATCAAACATTAGAAAAGACTATAAAATTCAAAACAAAAGCAGGTGTCAATGATGTAGAACGGGTAGGAGGATTGAATCCTATGGGTCTAGAATATGCAGGACGGCATGTCAATAATGTTGGAAGATGTGGTGATGTAGACAAAGGGGGGGTCAACTCATGTCCAAAATAAATCAATTTTGACCTCCCTCGAGTTTAGAAGCTCAATAAATTTTGAGCTGAAATTTAGCTCATTTATGAGCTGGTTTTTAGTTCATTTATTGAACTAAAGGTTAGCTCGTTATTAGCTAGGTTTTAGTTCATTAATTGTCTTATTTATATAACTTTTATTTATAGTTTTAAAAGTTGAGTTTGTCTCTTGGGATTCCAAAATGGCTTTTGGAATCCCAATGTTGATTATTTTCCGTGCTTGGCTCATTGGTTCCCACGGATTGGCTCTTGGTTTCTCGTGGATGGCTCTTGGAATTCCGTGCCTTGGCTCCTTGGTTCTAGCGGCTGCCTCTTCGGTTCCTGGCTGGGCTATTTCCCGTGAATGAATGGGGGCTTTTCCGTGGCTTTGGTGCTTCGTTTCCGGGAAGTGACTGTTGGCTTTTCATATTCCCTATTTAAATAAGCTTAAATTAATGTTATGTGGCTGTTTGTATTCCCCCTTTCATACCTATAAATATGAGGGGTTATGTTATGTTTTAGATATGTTATGTGATGTATTTTTTGGAAATGTAAACCTGCGGGTTTCATTGGAAAAGCTTGCGAGCTTTGTCCGTCTTCTTTCTCATCCCCTCCGAAAATCCTGCGGGCTCTTTCCACCCTTCTTCTTGGCTTCTAATCTCTTCGTCTCTCCGCAAGTGTCACTCCATCTGTATCTTTCTTCTAAGTGAAGCAACTTTAGGGTGTCTTGTTTGAGTCAAGTTTGTTTGAGTCAAAGTTTGTAAGTCTTTCATTTTTATAATATTAAAGTTTGTTTTAAGCATTTTATATCTTTATTTTGTATTTAGAAAGGTTGTTCTTTTTGTGATCAAAAAATATAGGGCCCCCTATATTTTTTGCTCGCATCATGTGGGCAGCCAATTGGATTTTCCAAACAGCAGTTCAAGGTCTTCCAAGGGTGGAGGAAGCAAAGCTACAGCTGAAATTTCTGGCTGCAGGTTTTGGGAGGAAGAGGGCTCAATATTGTAGGGAGTTTGGAGAGGTGCTAGTGGAGGAATTTCCACGTGATGGCCTTGGAAGATTTCGGCCAGCAGAGGAATTTTAATTCCCAAAATAAAAGAATGAGTTTTGGAAAGATGTAAAGGTGAATATAGTAAGGGGAATTTCGGCCAGCAGAGGAGGAGAACCTGAGATTTAATTCCCACTCGGGAAGAGTTATTTTGGAAAGGTTTAAGACGTGGGGAACAAGAAGAATTTCAGCCAAAAAGAAAAGGAAGAGTTTTGAATTGTTTCCAAAAGGGGTGTAGTTATTTCAGGAAACAATTTCAAAGGAGATCTCTATGGGGCCGGCGGCATAGGGAGTATGAGGAGGGAATTGTGAAGGCATTCAATGCTCTATTAAATTAAGAAATTAAATTTGGAATGAAAGATTTCATCCAATTTAATTTGAAATTTAAATAAGCTATGAATTATGAAGTTACCAAAAATAAGAGTATATTTTGGGTAACTATTTTAAATTCAAATGGATTTGAATTTATTCATGAATTGAGTTACCTAAAATATGGAATGCTAATTTAGTAAAGGTTTAATGGCAAGTTGAGTGGGGTCGGTAGTTTAGCCAAGTATGGCCGGCGGCTAGGGGTGAGAGAGGGAGGGAATTAAGGAGGCTTTAATGCTTCCATAATTTTGGGGGTTGGATTTAGAATGAATTAAGTCATCCTAATTAATTCAAAATCCAACGGAGGGAAAATTTGAAAATTTTCCTAAAATAGATTTTATAATTTATGAAAGAATTTGAATTTCAAATTTGGGGAAATTTGAATTCAAAGACCAACTAAATTATGGCAATCCAAAATTAGGAATTATCCAAATTAGGCAATGGGGAATGGGAGAGGGTGTGGCCGGCAGTTTGAATGGGGCGGGTAAGGGACCGGTGGCAAGGTGGAGATGGAGAAGATGTGATGGTGGAAGTAGGGGGAGGATGAAGATGACGACTAGGAACAACAAGAAGAAACAAAAACAAAAACAAAAGATAAAAGATAAAACTGCGAGCCTTGGACTCTTCCGAAGACTGACGGGTGATACGTTGTCCTCCTCCAAGGGACTTCAAACCACGAGCCCGAACCCACCCTGCGGCTGGTGGAAACTCCGACTCCTTCCCATAGGGATTTCACTAACGTTCTTCCCAAAGAACACAAGTGCAAAACACAAATTTTTTTATTATAATTCCATCATACATAATACAAGAGAAGGAGCCTCTATATATAGGCCTCAAAAGAAATTAAAAAACACATTTGCCCCTTGGGCTTACATAAGACAAGAGGGTAAAAAGAGAAAGTGCAAAATTAAATTAAAATACACTTAATAAACTAAAATAAAACAAAGTGATCTCGGTCGTCAATCTTCGACTCTTCCTTTGAATATCGTCCACCGTCGGATGTCCGCATCAGTCAATCTTCCAGCTTAAAAGACAATAAAGAAAAAGAACTTATTATCATATGTTCTACATAGTAAACACCCTCCAAACCCAAACTTAATCAACTAAAAAAGTAAATTAGACGGTTATAAGCACATTCAGTTACAAAGAAATTAGAAATTGGTATCTGAATCAAATGCATCCCTATAATAAGAAAAAAATAAAGCATTGTCATCAACCTCAATTAAAATTCAAGATTTCTTATGCCTTCTAGGAAGTTCTTTATAAGAGAACAAAGTATTATGCAATTGGCATTACAGTATGCACTTTAGGATTGCTAACCAGCAAAGACTTCATAAGAAAATGATAGAGGTTTCAGATTATCTGATGAGGACATCAAAGATCTACGGCTACGATCGTGCTTATTTATTTTGACCTATTTTATGTATTTGATTTGTTATTGTTCTTTCTCCCTTTCTACCCTCACTTGAGGGCTTTGTCTTATGTATGCCCTAGGGGCAATAGTGTCTTTGTTAATTCCCTTCATGTATTTGGCTATTTAAAGCCTCTCACTTCTCCTTAGAGAATTAATGAATGAATGATAAGAAAATTTATGCACATGTGTTCTTTGAGTTTTGAGAGTTCTAAGAGAGAGCTTTGGAGAGATCCCTAGAGAGGGAAAACGGATCACCCACCAACCTTGGAAATGGCCGGGTTCATGGTTTGTTTTATCATTCTTTTCGTTCAATCTCTTCTTCCTCCTCTCCATACACGTCCGCCCCTCTCTACTTCCCTACCGCTAGCCACCCTCACCCTAGCCATAAATTTTCTTCACTTTCCCACCACCTACCGGCCTTCTCCCTCTCCCACCACCGCCGGAATCCTCCATCCACCGCCCCATCCACCGTCCCACCCGCCGGCTTCCAACCACCCATCATCACCCTCATAAACCTACCCTAGCCGCCGGCCACCATGATCTTCAATTTGAATTTCAAATTCAAATTGTCCAATTAATAGCCTTCTTAAAATAACACAATGACATTTAGGAAAGAACCTTTATTTGGATTCAATTAACTTTGAAATTCAAATACTTTCCTATTATTCAAATCCTAGTATGAAACTTTTCCAATTTCAATTAAATCTGAATTAAAATTCAGATTTGATTAGAGGCATTAATTAATACATTGGGACCCACTATTTACTCAAGCCAATTCCCCTTTCTTTTCCCCTTGGCTGGCCCGCTCCCTTCCCCCTCCTCCCTCTTTAATTCTTCCCAACAGTGATCCCCAATCAACTCCTTAATTTGAATCCAATTAGATTCTTATTGGATTTGGATTCAGCCTAGTCATTCCTGATTGAGAGTTTTGGACAGGAATTACATAGCTTTCCTGCAGCCCTAGCCGCTCCTTTCCCAAGCCTCTTCCTCCACATCCATTCTCTTTGGGAGATTCCTGGTGGATGTCCAAGACCCCTCCTACTTAGCAAACTATATCCCACCACCCAGATTGCTGTTTGGATGGCTGTTGGAAGTATTTGAGTGCCGAAACAGGTTTCCCACCATCACGTGCTGCTGTCTACAAGTTCCCAGTTGCTGTCCAGCTTTTTCCAAATGTCAAACTGCTGTCCAGGATCTTCTCAAGACCACCTATCTGCTGTCCAGAGATTGTCGCAGCAGTTCACAGCTGTCCAGCCCCTCTGGGAGCGACCGTTGCTGCCCGGAACTGTCCAGAATTGCTGTCCCAGGTTGGCTACTTGCTGTCCAAAGGTTCGAGCGTGGATTTGTTACTGTCCGAGCCATCAAGAAGCCACCAACTGCTGTCCAAGTTTGCGAGAAGGTTGAATCTTAGTTAAGGGTGAACTCTTTCCTTCTCTCTTACCTCCTTCGTTGATCCTCGCTTGTGGTTTTATTTGATTCATGCAAAATCTTGTCAAGCTCCGCTAAAAGCTTAGTATTTAGTAGGAATTATTTGAGAGATCTTTCATAGCACCACTCTTATTATTAGATTAGGGATTTCATGTTGAAACTCATCTTGTGTGCAATGTCAATAGTAATTGATTATTATGGGGTTTTTACTTCTTGCGAGTAACTTGGCCTAAGCTTGTGTTTACCGCTCTTTAGTTTTATTTCATTGTTTGAATCATCATAAAGCCTTAATTAATTAGTTCTTACTCAATAAGCATGTAAAATCTTTATCAAAATCAATTTTTTATATATGTCCTGCATCATTATCACTTTAACCTATTTCATTTAATAAGAATATATCCAGAAGCCTCCCATAATACATGGTGAAAAAAATTTGATCATATACCATATTTCTAATTTATTTTGAATATAAGCTGATAAAAGTATAAGGCATAAATCTTTAATATGAGCGAATCAAGAATGGCAGGTTCAACAATACATCATCCTCAAGTACTAGTAAGAATCAGATATATACGCTTAAAACACGTTAGAATTTAGCAAGAGTGTTACAGAATTATAACCAGTCAAATATTCAATCTCAAGGCATATTTGGATTCAATGTTGCTTCCTGTTTTTGCATTATGATTTCAAAAACAAGCAATTTAAAAAAGAAAACATGTTTGATAACCATATTTTGTTTTCATGCTTGAAAACAAAGCGGGCAGAATGTTTCCACATGTTTAGGAAACTGGCCTAAGCAATTATTTCAATTAATTAGACGAACTATCTGATGAGGACATCCACCGGACATTTCGACGTACTTACCATCGGCGGGATCGTAGATCGACGGCTACGATTCATAGTATCTATTTATGATGTTTTAGTGCATTTATTTTATTTTTCAGTTCTCCACTTGTACCCCTATGAGGGATTTGTGTTATGTTGTAGTCTGAGGGCATTTGTGTCTTTTATATTTTGTGCTTTTGAGGCCTATATATGAAGGCCTAGTATTTATATTATTTTCTAATGATGAATGATGAAGAAAATTTCAGCTTTCTTTGATCTCTTAGTGAGTTCTTGAGAAGAAACCCTAGGTGGGTGAAAGTAATACCCATCAACCTTTCGAGGAGTCTGGTACGCCTTAGGGTTCCCAAGTGAGGATTTGCCCTAATGCTCTTCCAACGATGAAACTTCTCCTCCAAATCCAAGACAAAAAAATCAACACAAGAGGGATGAGAGGAAGAACAAGAACATTTGCATTCAAAATCCAAGAGAAACAAGATACAATTTGTCCACTTCGAGAAGGACAAGGTCTCCCACTACAAACCCTAGAAAAACAAGAGAAAGAACTAAGAGGCTAAGAGAAAACTTCAATCTTGCATGCCCTAGAAATCCCCCCTTAATCCCTACATATAGCAAGCAAAAGACCCCACCAAACCCACTAGTGGGCTGCCCAAGCTGAACCGCCCGGCTCAGGCTAGACCTGAGCCAAACCGGTCCCGAAATGGACCGGTTCCGTTCAAGCCGCTCGGCGCGTCCCGCTCCGCGTCCCCATCCCGCGTCCCCGCTTCAGCGGGTCGAACGGCGCGGCACTTCCGCGCGCCGCGGGGTCGCCGGCCCTCCCTCTGCCGGTCGGCGTCGGCGGTGGTCGGCGGTGGCCCGCATCGGTGGCCCGCATCAATACTCCCTCCTTTAAAATTAACCTTGTCCTCAAGGTTAAAGAGTGTAGATTCCTTGGTGGTCGGAAACCCACAAAGGCTAGGGTCACCTTGTAGTGCCACCCTCCGACCATTACTCTTGTATTTAACCAGCAACTTCTCCCAATTGACCTCCATGTCTCCTAGAGACTGAAGCCACTGCATACCCAAGATGACGTCGGCGTTTTCCAGATCAATCAGCAAAAAATCTTGAGTAATTACCTCCCCTTGCAAGATAATAGTGACTCCCTTGCATTTCCCATAAATACGGGCCTTCTGTCCTGTGCATATGGTCACCTCTGCCTCTTTGCTTGTTATCACCTTTAGACTCAACTGTTCCGCCACTCGATAGGCCAAAGAGTTGTGAGTAGCTCCACTATCAAACAAAACTCTCACCTTGCACCCTTCCATTTCACCCTCCATCTTCATGGTGGGGTGAAATGGTAATCCTTCCATCGAATTCATGCTTACTTCTATCATATCTAGGTGAGGATGCTCTACCTCACCTAACTTCTCCCTTGTTGCCCCTTCATCTGTGTCCTCATCTGAATCCCCCACCACTATCACGTGCAGGGTCTTCTCCTTACACCTATGCCCAGGTGCAAATTTCTCGTCGCAACGGTAGCAGAGGCCCTTGACCCTCTTCTCCTTCAATTCGGAGTCAGTCAGTCTCTTGAACCCTCCTTGGTTCATCACAGTGGTGGCTTTCTCCTGTTTTACCTCCTCTGGATGAGTAGTGGCAGTCACCTTAGGTCCTTCGAGCATGAGTGGTGAGCGATATGTGGGGTGAGATCCCCCTGATTTCCGTGTCTGATCCGCCTTCTGCTGGTCCTCAACAAGCTGAGCTGTCTCCATAATTCCCACTATCCCTCGTGGGTTGACCACCCTGATGGCGGCTCTGATGTAGGGTTTCAACCCTTTCATAAAATTCCCCTCCATGGCGTCATCGGACATTCCCCTCAATCGCCCCGATAGAAGCTCAAAGCGTTCCCGGTACTCAGCTACTGTGCCTTCCTGAACAAGAGACATGAACTGTTCATAATGGGTGCCCTCACTGGACGCTCTGAACCTGTGCAGTAGTAGGTCCTTGAACTCTTCCCAACTTCGTATAGGTTGTCGCCCCTCAATCCATTGAAACCAAGCCAATGATTTCCCCTCCAAGCAAATCGGGACAGCCATCAGCTTTTCCTCCTCCGTGACGCTGTTAACTGCGAAATATCGTTCCACCCGGTAGACCCATCCGTATGCATCTTCCCCTTCGAAAACGGGGACCTTCAACTTTCTCATCCGTGTATCTGTCCGAGGAGGATTCCTCCCATCCTCCCATGGCCCATGCTGAAATCCCTCCCATTGAGGTCTTCCCCTCCACTCCCCTGGATACGGGGTCTGCACCCCCCTTCTTGGTGGCTCCCAAGGGGCTCGGCCCCCCTCGTGTGTAACTCCCGGTTGTCTCGGCCAACCACCCCCGACCTCGCCTGTGGCTCGACCCAACTCCGGCGGTCCTCCTGGACCTCTCGACCACCCTCCTTGTGGCTCCCAAGTGGTGCGACCCATCTCTTGCACTCCTCCCGGCCTCATCGGCCACCCTCCATACGGACCGTGAGGGTCACGTACGGCTCCTCCCCCTTGGCCGGCGGTCCCCTCCCACGGTGCACCACCCACGCCGGATGCCTCCCACCCTTCCCTTGACCAAGGCTCTTGGCGCGAGATGTGAGGTGGTGCTTGCATGGCTTCCCCCGGTTGGCTTGCTCCATCTTCCCTAATTGAGAAATTAGGGTTAGGGTTTGACATCGGCGATTTCCCCTTTTCCTTAGGATTTGATTGAGCAACTTGGGCTTCTACCAATTTGCGGATCATCTCTTCCATTCCCCCAAATCTCTCCTCAAGGGATGAAAATTTTCCCTCCAATGACGAAAGCTTCTCTCCCACTTCCTCCTTCAATTGGCTCATCTCCCCTTCCAAAACTTCTACCTTCTTTGATGCCATGCCGTCTAGGATCGAGAGCTCTGATACCAACTTGGTACGCCTTAGGGTTCCCAAGTGAGGATTTGCCCTAATGCTCTTCCAACGATGAAACTTCTCCTCCAAATCCAAGACAAAAAAATCAACACAAAAGGGATGAGAGGAAGAACAAGAACATTTGCATTCAAAATCCAAGAGAAACAAGATACAATTTGTCCACTTCGAGAAGGACAAGGTCTCCCACTACAAACCCTAGAAAAACAAGAGAAAGAACTAAGAGGCTAAGAGAAAACTTCAATCTTGCATGCCCTAGAAATCCCCCCTTAATCCCTACATATAGCAAGCAAAAGACCCCACCCAACCCACTAGTGGGCTGCCCAAGCTGAACCGCCCGGCTCAGCCTAGACCTGAGCCAAACCGGTCCCGAAATGGACCGGTTCCGCTCAAGCCGCTCGGCGCGTCCCGCTCCGCGTCCCCATCCCGCGTCCCCGCTTCAGCGGGTCGAACGGCGCGGCACTTCCGTGCGCCGCGGGGTCGCCGGCCCTCCCTCTGCCGGTCGGCGTCGGCGGTGGTCGGCGGTGGCCCGCATCAGTGGCCCGCATCAGAGTCCAAGGTTCGCGGTTCTACGATCTCTTTGTGAGTTCTTAGTTCTTTCTTTTAGTCTTCATCTTCCTCTTCCCTCTTCCCCTATACCGCCGGCAATCCCCTCCCTTTCTCCCCAAACCGACGGCCTCAACCCCACCCCTTGATTCCCCACCACCCGCCGCCCCTCCACCCAACAAGCCGCCGGCCACCTCATCAATCTGGTGGCTGGTCCCACCCCACCACCCCTCTCCTCACACTCGACACCCTCACTCCCTTTCCCTTTGCCGCCGGCCTCCCCTCTTGCTCCCATTCAATATGATTATTTCAATCATCATAACTTCCTTCCTAAATAAACTTAAGCAATTAAGGAAGAGATTTAAGTCATTTGAATTTCAAATACTTTCCTTATTTAAAAATACAAATAATGAAAGTTTTAGTCATGAATCCGATTTAAAAATAAATTAAATTGGATTTCTTATTTACTTTCCTAGTCTACAAAGATCTATTTGGAAACTCTCAAAATCTCTCCATAATCCCTCTCTCCCCTCATGAAGCCGCCGGCCCCATTAATGGGCATCACCATGGTTTTTCCTAATGAGGCTCTAGCTCTCATTTGAATTTTGAATTCCAATTTTGAATTCTAGTTCTTCCCTCCACCCCATTATTTCCTTTAATTAATTACCCTCTTTGGATAATTAATTCCAAAAAGGAGAAATTAAAACCTCAAATCCCCTCCACTAACCCTAGCCGTCCCTTCCCTCATCCTGCCTAGCCCAAATCGCCGCCCCTCCTTTCCCTACCACCAAACGCTGGACCTACACTCCAAGACACACAACAAAGAGTCCTCCCATGTCCATGTATGGCGGATCCGGAAGTTGATCACGGATTCATTTACAATTCTCAAGAAGAAATTGACATCATTCAATCACCTTTCTTCTATCCCGGATTTGGATCTGAAGACACCGTTGAAGAATACGTGGAGCGTATTCTCTTCACTTTGGCGGACGTCATCGAAGAGCAACAACCCACAAGATCATGGAAGATCGTCGGAAGACCACCCGTCTCTCCAACTCCGGCCAACTCTCAGTTGATCAAAACATCCGACATCCTCTGTCTTTCAATGGCGTCACAGGGTTTGCTAACATTCATCCTCCGCTAACCCTACTTCCAAAGAGCGATCAAGAGGGAAACTCGAAGGTGAAAGTTCTATTTGTTAATTGCCGGATTATTGTTAATTGCATATTTGCTTTGCTATCGTGTTGTTATTGTCTTGAATCGCTATGTTAATCTATCGTGTAACCGCATGCTAGAATCAAGTCAATAACTACGAAAATTGAAAATCCTAACTTAGTGAAACACTAACCTTATAAATTCATTGCTAAAACAAATTTCTTAATAAAATCCTACAATTTCGTTGTTTGTTTCACATCACTAAGCAATTAAATATTAATTTTTGCTAAAATTAAGAAAGGAAAATTTTTATCGATGCTTATGTAGAAAATTTTGGTATAGTATAATGAATTTATTATTTATCCTCATTAGCTATAAATTTAGACAAATTATAGATTAATTTGGTTTTAATTAAGAACATTACTTTATCATATTTAATTAAATTAATTAAGACAAGGATCATAAATAAACTAATTATTTACACAAATTGCAGTTAAATATTCAAATTAATTAGGGGATAATTAGAATTTAAAAAAGATCACAAAATTTTATTGCTTTTAAGTTATGATAAATATGCATAAAAATTAATTAATTAATAATAGATTGTTAATTAGTAAGGTATTTAGATTAAGGATTAATTAAGGTGTACATTATGCTCATTAATTTTTTATTGAGAAAATGACGAAATGATCCCGGAATATTTATTGGGGCGCCATTTTAGTCCCATATTATTGATGCGTCCAATTAAATCTTGAATCCTCAAATATGATCCAAAATAATGTAACATATTGATTATTTTAATCATATTTGAGGATTCAAGAGACTAAATTAAATAAAATTATAGTCTAGGACTAAAGGCACTATATAAATAATCCAAGATCATTTTGACCTTTTTTTCTATTTTTCAATAATACTAATTATTATCATTAAGTCCAAGATAATTATCGAGTCATAATTAAATGAGTAATCAATAGTTAACTATTTAACTAGACAGGATTTTTCATTTAGACCATTAATGTTTACATAGGATTTATTTATGTCAATAAGATGGGATAATTAATTAATCATAATAATTAATAAGTAATTATTATTTGGGTTGAATAGAAATTAATGAATATTTTAGTTGCAATTAATAAAGTTTTAGAATTGTCTATTTATGATTATTTAAGACCAACAGAGGTTAAATATTAATTAATCTCTTGATTTATTAATTGAATTATAAAAAAAATTATATATTAATTAATATATTTACTATTTAGTTAGTGATTATGACGTAACTTAAAATAAAGTTTAGATAATAATTCATTGGGATAATTAGTACCTAAATAGATTAACTATGCATTTCTTATATATATATATAACATAAAACAGCTAACCCTACTAACATATCCAACCTATCATCATAATCAATTTTGTCTCGAACATTTTGGTTCTGCTTAAAAAACAAATTTAGTAATAACCAGTCGACATTAAAGAAGGCAAACAGTAAAAACAAAATAGACGGGGTATATTGAAGCAAGCAAGTGTGCATATCACAGAGACCAAGATGTATGCCGAAATTATAAAATGATAAATGAAATAAAAATTCAAACTTAGTGCAATCAATTTGTAACATATCTATAGCCAACCGCAACAGGGAGTTGAAGAAATAATGTTTAAGATTTACTCAGTTATTTTAAATTCAATAAGGATTTTTTACGTTTACTTTATATTCAATTATCATTTTGGATAACTTTAGTATAAATATGATTTCCATCATGTTTGTAAAAATAAGGAGACCTATGCTTTGTAATGAATGTTGGAATTGAATTATAAAATGAACGAAGATTATAATTTTTTGTGGCCTCCCTCCTTTCTAAGGTTTCTCCTTGCCCCTTCATTTCTATGCCTTGCCTCTGTTGCTTTGAAGAATTCATTGGTATGATTCCTAAAACCCCTTCTGCTCCCTATCTGTATCAGAATCATCATTACCACAACCCCTCTCTGTATCAGGAGACACATGGATGACGATTACAACAAACCTATCCAAAGCTCATTATAAATGTAACGGTTAAATAAGTCAGCCCTCCACTAGAAGACAATACACAGCATTCTCACACAAACAAAAGGGTAAATTTTTTCCTACATACACCCTAAATTGTTCAGAGTACAACAATCAACACGTATTGATACCAGATATTTCATGGAACCATGGCACCACATCAAGAACTTTTTTTTTCAAATAATTCAGGCGTATCCTTCCCATTGCATAAAACATTCAAGTAAAAAAAAAATCTTTTGTCGAATGAAAAAATGTCACCGTAAAAGAATATCATGGTTACACAAAATAAACTGCACATAATCCCATGCCTTCGGCATTTCATAATGAGTACCTGTACTTGGGAAACAAATGATAAACCGGCAGCTTCAATGGTTAAAAGCAGTGCATGTAATGACCATAACTGAAGAGTCGCATTTGAACTCCTAGATAGTGAAGAAACTAAGTTCACTGTTGCCGGCACCAAAGAAGATAAAGCCATTCCTCCTACACTGCATGCCCAACACCAAAACTAGATAACACATCGCATTTCAACAGGAGAATTACAGAAAATAGCTAACTATGATATTGGCATTAAATGGTTGGCAATGAAAAATAAACACAAAAAATTAAGAAAAATAAACTCAAAATTAACAAATATCAAACTACTGCAAAAATAAATGCAAGCATGCACAGAAAAATCACCATTATTGTAAAATTTAATTCTCTGATTATTTGTCAAGGTAACTTCTTGCAATTCAATCAATTGACATGAAACAAACATCACCAGCAAAAACCATGTTGGGCTGGGAAAATGGGTTTAGCTGACTTGCAAGATTGCCCGGATTTATCCACGAAAGAGAATGAAACAAGATTTGGCTTGCAAAATCAGAGAGAGAGAGAGAGAGAGAGAGAGAGAGAGTGGTATCAAAATGTCCAACTAATGATACGATCTACTATATAAGCATATTTTATTTGCAAGGTATTGTAAAGCCTACAAATTTAGTTGTTCAGTTTCACACAAGTATAACTCGATCTGAAAGCAGTTCATCTCATTCTTGTAAGATAACAAACAAGTTAAGTTATAAAACTTTCAACTCTAAATAAATAAGAAAAATATATTGGTGAATCATTCTCCATAATACAACAAATTTATTATTTCCTCATGTAATAAAATTTTATACCACAACAGAAATAAAATAAAGCTCTTAAGTATATATAATTAAGGCCTTTAAGAATGCAAACCATCTAAAACGATTCATAATTAATAAGTATAATCTTCCCTGATCTAACAACAACGTAACACAACCTAATTGTGCCTTCATCATCATCCATCTGACTTTTAACCATTAAAAACATGATTTGCGCCCTCACACAACCCTAGAAGT
Source organism: Dendrobium nobile (assembly GCA_022539455.1). Lineage (NCBI taxonomy): Eukaryota > Viridiplantae > Streptophyta > Magnoliopsida > Asparagales > Orchidaceae > Dendrobium > Dendrobium nobile. The sequence continues at coordinate 6,915,048 of CM039736.1, read as the reverse complement.
CGTTTCTTGATTGCGCACTACTGTTCACATAGGAGAGCACTAGTTCTAGCATTCAGTCTTACTCGTGCATCTGGTCTTGCTCACTGGCACGTGTACTTTGAGTCACTAGTGCAAGCTTGTCTACAATGTGCGGTTTACTTTTTAGCAGCGACACCTCTTGGCTTAGCATCCCATCCTAGCTTGGGCCTAAAGGCCTCTATTCCATTGGCAGCTCAACCCTTACAGCAAGTGGATTTTTGTTGTTGTTCTTCTTATGCTTGTCATTGAGCCAGATCACTTCCTTTAGCTCCAGATCATGCCAAGGTTTCCTTCATGTCCTTTTTCAGGACTAGAGCTTTTTCATGCCAACTTTACTCCTTTATTGACATCATCTCTAGGCTAACAGTAGGCCATAAGTTCTAGAGCTTATGTGAATATTCTCACATGTTAGGGCATCTCTGGATGGTCTTAAGGTTGTTCTTGATTCCTCATATAGGATTTCCTCTTATGTTGGTGTTCAACCTCTAAGGCCTGTTGCTCCCCCCTCTTCTGCTAATGTTGTTATAGCTTAAGGCCTTCTTAGTCCTTCCCACCATCCATCATTTCTTTTTGCTTTCCTCATGACTTGTATTTTGTGTGTCATAAGCCTACCACCACTCATCATGATAAACCTGCATATATTTTGTGCCATAAACTAGTTAGAATGAAGTAACATGGGAAATTAAAGAAAAGACGATTGTGAAGTACCCACAGTTGTTTTTTAACGGAAGTAGAATGTAAGAGGCATAACTAGGCTCAAAACCTCTCGACCCAAATTGACTATAACAATAATTTTCAAGCTAGCATCGACATGACACCTGCCCTTTATGATAGGAAATGTAAATCTCTTCCATACTAATTTGAGGTGAGTGAGAGAACTCCTAAGAGCATAATTGGTTAATTAAGCTGTTGAGAAGATTCAACAGATTAAAGAATGACAATGTTCAGCTCAGGAAAATCAAAAAATATTTTATGACCCTAAGCATAGAGATAATGAAGTTGAAGTTGGAGAACATGTGTTTTTTTTTAATTTCACCCATTTGTGGGGTCAAAGGATTTAGCAAGAGTGTAAAGCTTTAACCTCATTTAATCCGACCTTTTTAAGTAATCAAGTGAGTTGTCATAGTTCATATAAATTGGCTCGTCCTCAGAGGCTTGGAGAAGTTCATAATATTTTTCTAAAAGGCAAAATCGGCGAGGCGTTTTGTCCAAGCGAGACAAGGCGGAGGCGGATTGAGACAAAAGCCTCAAAACAAAAAAAAAAACAAAAGTACTTAAAAAATTATAAAAAATTTAAATTGACAAAATATTAAGTAGATTATGAACATAATGATTTGTTTAAAAATAAATATTACTGGAACACAAGATTCAAAATAAATATTCACTCAAAACTTAAACACGCTCTTAGGATCAAAATCCAAGGCAGTATCATCATCACATTGACTGTCTTCAGAAGAATCTTCATAATCAATCTGAAAGTCATCTTCAAAATCTTCTACATCTATAATATTTTTTCCTTATCCCCTATATCATTTAATATTTCATTAGTTATATTCTAAAATAAAATAAAAAATAAAAAAAGATAAAAACTAATTCATTATATTTAAGATTACCTTTGAATTTTTTTGAAGCTCCACTATAATCAATAAGAATGAAGTATTTCCACCTCTCACTCTCTCTATCAACCCCCACCCCTCCCACCTAAATAATAAAAATTTTCAATTTACATGATTTTGGATTGTTTGTTTATCCTTCGATTCTCTACAATTTTTATGCTTAACACTTCTGTTGATTATGATCACATGCACTCCATTTTTTCACAAGCTGATGACTCCAATTTATCATTTACTCTACTCAGGGCCCATTTTCTAAATTACACCAAGCCCTAACCCTAAATTCATATAAAAATTCGAACTCTGGGTGTAGTAAATCTCCACTGTAATCAATAAGAATAGAATTCAAGCTATTTTCCCAAATCCATATTGCATTAAATGGATAATAGAGAAATTTAAAAACAAGAATGATTGCAGTGAATCATCCGCCATGATTTCCAAAGTGCATCATTAATGTTATTCATTTTTATTCCGTGAGGAAATTTTAAGATTATGTAGAGAAATTTTCCCATAATAGATTTTTTTATTTTGTGCAGATTAATAACAATCTTCAAATTGAGAATTTACAAATTTTCCTAAGAGAAAATTTCACTTTGAATTGGAGTTGAATTCACTACTTTAATTATGCTTGAAATGATCTCATGGATGATTTGCATTTTAAGTTGGTTGTCAAATGAGTTACAATAGAGTTACTTTTAGGTGTAACATGTCGACTCCGAAAATTCACTTCTCATACTCACTCGCTTACAAGAGTTTTGATAAGATTTCGTATCAAAGTTTCAGAAGACAGGTTATATTCAAGATAAAACACTGCCCAAAAACTCCACCCTCGTTTAGCAAGGACTTTATAATGTAGCTCCATGTTTCTCTTAGACACAAGCCTTATATGGCCAACATTCTATGTCACAAGGCATTCTCAAAAACTATGTTTACAAATTTGTTATGCTTGTCAAAGCACATGGAGACATTTCATTTTACAAAAGAATTTTTAAATATTAAGTTGATCAGAAATACTTCAATATATTTACATTCTTTTTAGATAAAACGCATTAATTTCTAATATGCATAAAATTCTCAGACATTAAGTTCACACATTTGTTAGATTTGTCAGAGCACATGCAAATATTTAACTTTTTAAATAGAGATATTTTTGGCACAATTTCCACTGCAATTGTCATATACATGCATGATGCATGTGTGCGATTTACAACGCTCTTGACGCATTTGCATGTTTCTCAAGATATTTTAACAAAGCTTGAAGGTTGCCTTGTTAATGCTCATCTAACTTGAAAGTATCCATATTTGATTATTTTTGTATGTCTTCATAACACTTGCATGAGTTTCGACACATAATAATTGAATTCGAGATTATTTTGTAAAAAGCTTGTGTAATATTTGGAAGTGGTCAAATTTTGATGTTTGCTTTTATATTTTATAATTTTAAGTTTTTTTACTGACCAACTTACTGTCTGCTTGCATGATGAATATGTTGAAGGTCCCATGATCAAGAAGGCAAATTTAGGACAAGTTAGAATGACACATTTTCCACATGTTGTCCATTCATCATTTTAACATAATTTTTATTTAATGTCATAAGCCCCATGAGAGCACACTTCTCCCAAATAATATGAAGGGGATGATGGATCATTACTCATATTCTTGGGTTCGTTTTGATAGAAAGGGACCTCAAGAGTATTCCATTGCCACACTAATAAAAATGTGTATGGGTTCCGCTCGTTGCACCAAATGCATCGCAAAAAAGACTTATCTATTGCGTTGTGAATGTTGCCAATGAGTTTTCCACCGCCATGCTAAAAAAAGCATATAAGGGTTTCGCTCATCATGTCAAACTCGTCGCCAACAAAATTCTGGCACGAACTTTGCCGACAAATTTTCTCCCACCATTAAGAAAGGCACATGTGGGATTCCCCTTCCCATGCCAAATGCATCGCCAATGGGATTATTTTCTACGGATTTTTAAGCTTTTACATTTTATACTTATGCACACGAAGGTATAGATGAGGTCGACAATGACGAAGTGAGCTTGCAAGGGAGAGCAGTATGGGTATTTTTCCTAATTCTTTTAGATATAAAGAGACACATCTCCCTATTTAGAGAGAGAAAGGGGGTGATGAGGGTCCTTTCTCTCTATTTTGAAAGAGACATTTCAAGCAAAGAGAGAGAGTGGCCATAGGCATATTGGTGTTGAGGATGAGGTAGAGATGTTGATGTGAAACAAGATAGGAATTGCTTGTACAAATTTATAAAATTTGAATTAAGTGTAGTAACGTAAACCAATGTTTCACTTAGAAAGGATTTTATGAATTAAAAGTTGTCTAAATTGATATGGTAATCAATTTTACACATTAGAAGAACAAGATCTAAAATAATCTTAATCATAAAATGGAAACGCAAGTGCAATAAACTAGCAATCCACTACATAACAAAGAGAAAAATTACCTCACGTTTACCTCACTCACGCTCATTTATGGGTTTTAGCGGAAGAAGAATCGACACAATCCGGAAGATGACACAACAAGGGAGAGAGGGCCTAGGGTATAGATCCACGGAAAGCTAGCCGGAGGAGAAATTGTGCGAAGATGACTGGTGATTCGTCAATGTCCGGTTGGAAAGTGCTCCTCGATGGAAGGTACCAATGTGAAGAGGATGCGATCAATGTATCCGTCAACTATCTCGTCAACCCCCAAGTTCACATCAAAGAAAGGAGAGTGAATGAGATTTGCTTGTCCTTGATCAACATATATGAAGGTCAACTTCGGGATCGGCCATACACTAATGTGAAGTCGGAGGGAAGATGATTATCTTTCTCTTTCATACTTGATCTCATAAAAACATAGACGAATTCAAGAGGGGAAGGGGAGAGGAGAATCGTCCAAGGAGGGGGAGAGTTTGTGGACTATGTTAGGTTTAGGGTTTGGGTGAGGGGAATATGAATAAATCTTAAATTATTTTCATATTTAAGTAATTTGGAAGGGAGTTGAATTTGAAATCTAATTTCAAATTCAATATGGCATTAGGGATTTGAAGTAGAGAGGGGAGGCATGGGCAAGGGAGGGGCCGACGACATCTAGAGAGAGGGAGAGGGATTTTTGGGGAGAAATTAAAAGCTTCCAAAACAAGTTATTTAAATTAGGAAGTGGGACATTAAATTAAATCTAATTTAAATTTAAATAAGACCTAGATTTAGGAACTTTCCTAGATTAGAACTTGCAATTAAGGAAAGTATTTGAATTTCAAATAATTCTAAAGTCTTTCATTTCTTGCTTGAGTTAATTTAGGAAAGTAATTATGATGATTGGAATCATCATTATGGCGGTGGATATCTAGGGTGGGCCGGCGGCAATGGGAAAGGGGTAAAGGTGGCGTCGGGTAGGAAAGAGAGGGGGTGACTTGGGCTGGCGGGTGGAGGGATGGGGTTGGAGCTAGAGTCGAGGTTAGAGGGAGACTAGGTGGCCGATGGGTGGAAGAAGGGAATGGGTAGGGTGGCGGTAGGAAAGAAGAAGAAAGAAGAAGTTTTTGGGGGAAAACCAAGAGCTCACCAGAAGGGGTTGTTGGGTACTTCATTTGAGCCTCTCCAAGGCTTCTCCTCTCTCAAGAGCTCTCAACAAAATTAGAACACAATCTCAAAAAATTTTATCATTCATCATCATCATAATACAAAAATAAGGACCTAATATATAGGCCTCAAAGAAAAAGAAAAGGACTAAAATGTCCATAGGGCTACAACTCAAATCAACACACAAGGGTACAATCATAAATCTGAAATAAAAATAAAACTAATACATAAAATATATCAAAGATATAGACTCCTCATCGTAGTCGTCGATCTATGATGCTTCCGGCGGTAAACATTCTGGAATCTCCTATTGATGTTCTCATCAAATCTCTCTCTCTCTCTCTCTCTCTCTCTCTCTCTCTCTCTCTCTCTCTCTCTCTCTCACTCTCTAGAGAGAGAGAGAGAGAGAAAGAGGCAAAGGAAAAAGGGATGGGAGAGAAATAGCGTGTAACAGTCCAAATTCTTAACTATCGAAATATTGTCCGCTTTGGTCTAAGGGCCTCACAATTTTGTCATGTTGGTGCAACTTCCCAAGAGGTCACCCATCATAGGATTTTTCTAGGATGAGCACGCTTAACTACGGAGTTTCTTAATGAAATTTTAACCATTGCACCAAAAAGTGCCTCAATGTTTAATAGTTTAGCTTCTTTTACTTAAGAGGTTTCACAGTTACCCCCACTTAAGTAACTGATGTACATGTCAGCATCTTTATCTCAGAATCATCCACTAGGCTAATAGGATTCTAGAGGTGGCCCTTACAAGTTCAAGTGGTGAATCCCGTCACGTAGCACTTTGTCCCATATAGGGTTCAAGAGGTGGCTTCCATGACGTAGCACTTTGTCTTATATGGCACTTAGTTCCCATCTTCCGGCTAGTGTAGCTCTGATACCATTTGTAACAGCACAAACTCTTAACTATCAAGATATTGTCCACTTTGGCCTAAGGGACCCATAGTTTTGTCTTGTTGGTATAACTTCTCAGAAGATCACCTGATGAGGTCATCGATCAACGGTTCAGACACGTGTATCGCCGGAAGCATCGCCGATCGATGGCCACGATTCAGAGCTTATATTTTTAGTTATTCATGCATTTTCAGTTTTCAGTATTCCTGTTTTACCCTTGTGTGTGAGTGAGTTATGTTGGGGCCCCGAGGGCGATTTAGTCATTAGTTATGCTTTTATGTGCTTGTAGCTCATGACCTATATATAGGGGTCATATATCATTGTATGAGGTTAATGAATATTTGGAATGAAAATCTAGTTTGTGCTTCTTTTCTTCTTCTTCTTGCATGAGAGCGTGAAGAGAAAGAGAGAGAGAGCTCAAGGGGAGCAAACCGCAAGGCCCACCAGTCGTCGGAAGCGTCCGCGGCTCGTGGTTAAGTTATCTTTTATCTCGTCGCAAGTTTCTCCATCTCCTTCCCCTCCCCCATCCGAAATCAGCCCAAAGGCTTCATTGCCGCCGCCCCTTGCAAACCACCGCCAACCTCCACCACCCCCCCGGCCGACCACCTTGCCGGTCATCTTCCCCACCTCCTTTTCCTAGTTCCCATAGGAATTTGAATTTCAAATTCAAATTCTTTCCTAAATTGGAAATTCCATTTATGGAAATATTTTCATAAATTCAAATTAAAATAAAAGATTTGGATTTATTTAAATATCTTCCTAGTCATCATTCACTATAGGAAACTGTTTTTCCTCCTCTCCCTAATCCCTCTCCCTTCCTTCATGCCGCCGGCCCCTATAATGGGTTCTCCATTAAAGGGTGCAATTAATCCTCCACCATATTTGAACTCCAAAATGAATTCAAATGTTTTCCCTCTCCCATTGTTTTAAAACTGAAATCAATTTCAGTTTTTAATCTCTCCCTCCCCTTGGCATGCCGCCGGCCTCACCATTGGAGGAGCCCCATTAATGCATTCATTAAGGCATTAATTACACCACGATTTGAAACTAATTTCAAATCCTTCTCCCTCCTAATTTCCTCCAAAACTGAAGTTAATTTCAGTTTTTGTTTTAAACTCTTCTCTCTCCCTCTTAAAGCCGTCGGCCCCTCCTATTGATGGGCTCCATTAAGAGCTCATTAATCCCCTTTAATTGCACTTGAAATTTGAAAGGGGTTTCAAATAATTCCCTCCAAATTTACTAAAATCTGAGATTAATTCAGATTTTAGTAAATCTCCTTCACCACATCTAAACCTAAACTCTCTCTCTCTCAACACAGCCGCCCCTCACCCTCACCCACCTTGGCCGAAATTCCCCCTCTCCTTGGAGATCCCGCCGGCTACCCCCTCCTCTCCTTGAAGAAATCTCCACGCCAAGCATGTATGGCGGATCCGGAGTTTGAGTGGGGTCTAGTTTTCCACGCCGACGGAAGCATCAACATCCTACGGTCACCTTGCTTCGACGTAGGATTCAAAGACGAAACCACTGTGGAAGAGTACTTGGAGAGAGTCGTGCCAATCCTTGCAAGCATCTACGACCGGAAATTTGCAAAGCACACTTGGAGTCTCGAAAGTCGAGCATTCACGCCCTTCGCGTCATCGTCGACTCCTCCGTGGCTCAAGACCCTTGGCATCGCAACCTTCCTCGTGGCATCGTTTGGTGTGCTGAAATTCTTCTCCCGCAAAGCCTAGTCTAGTTGAGTGAGTATTTCCCCCAAGGTGAACTTCTCGTTATTAAATGACGGATTGTTGTAATAGCTTTTAGTGTTGCTACTATTTTTGATTGTCTGAAGGTTTTGGCTAATCTACATACTTCTTCGCCTAAGCTAGTTGATAACTACGAAAGTTTAATGATTTTCTTGCTATCGCCATAAGTTATTAATTGTAATTTCTTTGCCAACTCAATTTTAATTTCTTACGCAGCTCCTTGCATTTAGTTTCACATCATCACCCATCCCAGGATTTCTCTGGGATGAGCACGCATAACTGTGGAGTTTCTTAATAAAATTCTAAGCATTACATCAAAAGGCATCTCAATGTTTAAGAGTTCAGCTTCTTTTACTAAAGGGTTTTCACAAAGCGAGAGTGTGTGAGAGGAGGCAGCTAGGGGAGGAAGATTAGGTGGTCGCATGTGGTGACTGCAAAAAGCGAGCTGGCTATAGAGAATTGCAAGCAATGGTTTGACTAGCGAATAGAGAGGTAGGTCGAACCAACTGGGCATGTGAGGCGATGGATGGATTGATTAGCCTGGGCAGGGGTGGTCAGCTAGACGTGTCATGAGCGAGCTGGAGAGGAGATAGGTGGCAGGCGGCTTAGGAAAGAGACGACAGTCGGGTTCATGACGATGGAGGTAAGCAATCGAATGCAGTTAGTTGGGCAAAGTAGGGAGACGAGAGAGAGAGAGAGAGAGAGAGAGAGAGAAAGCTCATTAGGTTCGGTTGAAGGCAAGCGAGGTATGAAAGAATAAGAATTTTAGGGGCAAACTGAGAGTGAAAAATGAGAGGGAATGAGTTAGGTTTAGCTTATTTAAGTTTTTTATTATTTTTCTCAACATTTTTTAAAATGGAAAAGGCCAGCAATATCCATTTGCCGCAGCAAAAGGACAGCACTTTATACCCTAAGATTTTACTTTTAACCTTTTTTTAATAATTTAAATTTAAAATATTAATAATAAAAAATAAATACTTGTTTTAAATGTGTAACGACTCATTCGCTAAATTTTTTCCACTAGCGAGGGTTGAATTCATCCTAGTTTCACGCATATGGGTGGATTTTTCATCGTTTATCTCATGCGGGAACACCGGAACATAAGCAATATGGATGTGCATTTCTAGTAATTTTGACGTCCCGAATGTAAAAGTACAATCCATTTCAAATGCATTTCACACAACATTGCATCAATTAATCAACGTTTTTGTCAAATGCACTCGAATTGATTGTAAAGCACATATGGAGGTCAACATAACAAGCTGCAGAGAGTTACTTTTAGGTCTAACAATCAACTAGATGAAAGAAATGATCAAAAGAATTCAAATTCTTAATCTTAGGAAGTCAATAAAAAGAACATTAATGAACAAGTCTTAAGGTTTGAAAGAAGTTTAACAAGTAAAGCAATAAATTAAAAAGAATGAGAAAGCGCGTAGATCGATGCATCAATAAATTACCTGCGATAGATGCAACCCAACGACAACGCTATAGAACCAATATAGTTTGAATCAGTTGGTGATACTAGTTCCCCAAGCAGACTCTTTGCCTAATGAACATAAATAAATGCCTAAACTTAGATGAAGCGTTAAAGAACCTGATTAATGCAAAATCATCTTGAATAATACCCAACCTGTTACAGTTAAATTAGGTAGATTGGTGCACAAGAGAAATTAGAAGAGGTTCAAATAACTGATAGATAATCATTTTATAGACATGCTAAAATTAAAAACCAGAATTCTGACACTGCAAAAGCATGCAAACTTGGTACCAAATCTTCAGAAATTCCTTGTTAAAAGTGCACTAATATTAATCAAGAAACAATGAGAACAATGGCACTACAAAAATGCATCTGAACAGACCATCCTAGCTGTGAAGATGTCACCCCCAAGGCGAGCTAACAGACCAAGTCCTTCTGCACATGCTCTCCGCTGGGCTGAAGTGATCTCACCTTCTGCCAAAATGTCCTTTTCAGAGACAAAGAGATGAGAAACAAAAACCAACCATGATTAGCATCAAAACACATATTATATATAAATAGAGACAAATGCAGACACAAAATACGCTCTTATATCATCATTGTATTTGAATGAATGCCTGTATGGACATCCATATACTTATGTTTGTGGATGAAATACGCTTCTTTTGGGATAACAAGCTTCTTTGTTTAATTTACAAGGCTTATGGCCTTGGGAAAAAAATCAAGACCAAGCATCATGTAAGCTGGAGTGATACAAGTTTACATGCATCTTTGTGATCATTCAATCATGCACTATGTGAACTAAATGTTTTCAAGGACTGTTTATATTGCATAAGAACAGAATGGTGACCTTTGCACCGCGGACCTTTGAATGCACATCGGATGCTTACTCATGGTTGTCATGCATAGTATCATGTACTCTGTTTTTTTCCTTGTTTATGTCACCTTACGTTTATGTTGTCCTAAGCTACTGAGTTCATATTTGGAGTTTAATATATCATCTATGATTTTTAAGATTAGTTTAGTGTTTTCTTATTTCTTCAAGGGCGGTCTTTGTTATTTTGAATAGGGCCTATAATTATAAATACTGAATAGTATCATGTAATTCAAATGAACTGAAAAAAAAAAAAAAAAAAAACTTCTAGCTCCAATTTTATGAGATTTCAGATTTACTGTTGTTTGAGAATTTACATCACCTTTTGTGCTTTAAGGATGCAATACCTACATTGAGATTTAAGCTCTTACAGTTATCTTATAGATGCTATGTATGAGTAGGTTCGTATGTTCGTATTTAAGTACTTAGGAATGTGTCCATACAGGTGAATAAGGAGAGAAATGGAGAATAGAATGCAAAATACAGAAGAAAATATACCAAAAAGATTGATTGAATGGAACTTAAAATCTCAAGCCCACTACTTTGAACTCGTGCACCGAGCATTGCCTAAAAAATAACCCAAAGTTATGGAAGGAGACAGACTTATAAGAGTTATATTGATCAAACAATTCAGCAGATAGATAATTTAATACCTTCAAAGCAGCCAGGAGGGCAACACATGCATTATTAATAGTGGTCAAATACCAAAACTGCTTCTTTCCAGTCTTCAGGCAATAGTCAATTTTTGAGAGAAGTAAGGCCTTTCCACCATCATCCTAGAAACACGTTTAAAGATGTCAAAGATTCATCTAGAAATTTCACCATAGCATGACTATAAATTTGTCAAAACTTAGCACACACCTGACTAGAAAAGATAATACCAAGGCACAAGAGCATCTGATTGACCAACAATTTGCTTATGGAATATGGCTTCAATAAATAATATAAATTGTACGCATTAGTAAAAGGAAATTCAATCAATCAAATATTTTATTACTAAGAAACAAACAGACGAGACAAAGAATGTAGGTAAAAATAACGTCGTGACTGGAAAGGCCAAGAAAATTGAGTGATTTCTGATCAACAGAAAAACAATGTAAATTGCAAAAAAAATCTTCTCATCCTCCACTTTAGAACCACATCCCCAACTAACTCTTCTTAGATCCATTACTTAACAATATATTTCAGCAGTTAAAAGACATCACGTAATTTAGTGCAGCTTGATAGCTGATACGACGCCACTTTAATAACAATAAAGTAGAAGCAGTTTAGTAGTTAATTAAAGGAGCAATTACTGCATGCATGGGATGAAGCAATTTCTTTCAATTCTAGTCAAGCCTATAACGTACGTTTCATCAGAAGATCATAACCCAGCTTAAGAATACACAGCAATCGCCAACTTGGAATTAAGGAATTAAAATTTGAACGTTAGAAGATACAAAAAGCATAAAAACTGGTAAGGAAATGATTTTAAAGGATACAAAAATTTTTGAAAGAAAATTTCAAAATATTATTAAGTCAAAGTATATATATCAACCATTGAAACAAAGAAAATATCATTATTAGAATGGCAACATGTTCATTGATTTCTGAATTGCATTTCTGCAGATAAATGCAAGATGCACTTGATAATAGTTGAAAGATAAGAAGAAGGGATTAGATGCCCAAAATGTCGCAAGTTTCCAAACTACATACACTACCTGTGGAAAACTAGCAAGTTCCTCTTCCCACACGCATGGCATAAGGCCATCCTTACAGCCATCAAAAGATCGAAGTTCATCTTCAAAACTATCCCTGAATAATGTCCAAAAGAGCCTGTGAGGCTTATAAAAAATAGTACATCAAATTCCAAAATGATAGGTGGGGAGACGGTGAATACATTTGAAGTTATCAGGCTCACCTAGTTATCAGGAAAATGAAATTGAATTCGGTAGAATTACAAGAGCTTACCTTCCCGGGATCCAAGGACCCAAACATGCATCTCGTTTGTCTAATAAGAACTTCAAGCATGAGCTTTCTTCACATACAGAAGGATCACTGTCCGTTAAGCAAACAGCCAAAGTGTAATCAGTAAACACAATCAGAAAATGTAAGAAATAAAATTACCTTAGATAAAGCAGTCGAGCTTTATATATTTTTACATGATACATAATGTCCATATTAAAAGACTATATAAAGCCTTTACCTGAACGGAGTTGTGCATATTTGTAAAATCTGAGGATGCTCACTTTTAAACGCCATTGGGTCGGAAACAGATTGATAAGCCTTTAGTATTCTGATGGTGAATAGATCTACCACGGGCCTTAAATTTGGCAAATCTTTGGCTGCTAAGGATGATAGGTGGGACAAAGCTCTGCTTATCAATATATAAGAAACTTTAGCATCTATGAAAGTCATTTACCTAAAAAAGAAATTAGCAAATAAAGCTTAAATGTAAAACAATTATCAGAATTCGCAACAGATAAAATACCCGCCAAGGTATGCTAACACAGGCTGAAGCAAAATCCAATCACTGCCAACTGTCGTAGTGGAGGAAACAAAACTTCTAATAAATGCATCAAGTGCCTCAATTGCAGCAGACAAGACCCTGAAAGTTCAAAAAATAAACTATAGTATCAAAACAAAAGAAACAAAAAAAAAGCCAAAAAACACCAAGAACTAAAAATACAACTTAATAACAGAGAAAATAAACTTGAGCAATCCAATTAATAAATGTGGAAAACGGCATATTTCAAAAAGCTTAAGCATTATGTAGAAAGAAAACTAGCCTAAGAGAAGAAAAAAATATACGGTGGTGATAAAAACTGAGAAGATTGCTAGAATTTGCTTAGAGAAAGCGTATGCTACCAATGTTGTCTTCACGTCACTTGAGAGTTTTTAAATAGATTCGACGACCAAAATCTTAGCTTAAATAATCTTGGAATCTGAGTTATAGTAACATAAATGCATGAAAAAGGAAAAGAAAAAACCAGAAATCATTTTAAACTCAACACAAATCAAGATGAATCTACGAAGAAGGAACACGGACACCAGTTAAATTGAATACTTTTAAAATAGAGCTTATTCCTTTCTTTTGTTTATAAAGAAGCAACAATATAACGAAGTCTTCAGAAAAATTTTGGAAAAATACGGATTCAAAACCCTAGATAAACTAACTTAACAGAATGTTCAAATATAAAAATGGCAAGCTGAAAAGGTCCAAGTAATGATGAAGAAGAAAGAGCCTTCTGTGGAAGAGCCTCGAAGATACAAAAAGATGAAAAATTAAAGCAATCAAAAAATCTGACACAAAACCAATCATAGGTTAATTATCAAATAGGAAAAATAGAAAGAGATACCACAGTATCCAAGAGCCAATCTCACCATAAATCAGACATCAAATCTTGTGATTTTCGGGTTCTGCTATCAGATCCTCCTACAAAAGGGTCAGCCCACAGCAAAAGAACATCAAAAACTTGGTCTTCAAGTTCCTGTACATTGTGTGAAAAGTTGATCACATCCTAAAAGATGCTAACAATTTCCATGTAAAGATAAGTCCCTAGAAAATATAATGGATACCTCTTTGGGCATAGTAGAAACAAGAGATGCCAAGAGCAGCCATCCTGCTTCCATTTCCACAGTTGCAGCAGTAGGTTTCCAGCTAAATTCAGTTAGCATCTTCTTCGATACTTCAAGTATAGCCTTTGGCATCCTGTAGTATGAGAGTCCACTATTACATGGTTAAAGGGAAGAGAGAATTTTGATTCGAAATTTTAGTGCAAGAAATTTAGAAAACAAAGAAATGTGTATGGCTAAAGAGCATTGTGCCAAACTTATGATGAACATAAACAAACTATTCGAAAAAAATAGTTCATGTGAAAAAGTAGAAAAAATATAGCATGCAGTGATTGTCCAAAGTCAAATTGAAAAAAAATATGGGAAAAGGAACAAAATGGTCCTTAACTCTTTATGAGTAACAAAAATGATACCCAACTATATTAAAAGACAATTTTGATCCCTTAAATCCTTAAAAAAGAACGAAAATAGTCTCATCGTGGGACTATTTAGATTCGTCTTTAAAGAGTTGAGGGACCAAAATGATCTTTTAATTAAAAGAGCATTTTGGTCTTTAGTAAAGATTCAACGGATTATTTTGATCATTTTCTCAAAAAATATATATATGTTCTAATAAAATACAGTACAGTAAGTTCATGCATTAGAGTGCCCAAAAAATGCTTAATGCAGGAATCACTTTTAAGATCACATAGGAGAAAAAGATCGGGCAAATTGAGTAGGACTTGCGAAAAGAAGTCATATGCAAGAAAGAAAGGTTAATATTATCATTTGTTAGATGGAAAAGAAATAAAAAAAAGTAAAAAGAAACAAACCAACTGTTTAACAAAAAGCCGTGGGTATAATTAAATGTGAGCCATCTATATATATATATTGATGTGAAACGTACATGCGATGGAGTTACTTTAGGAAATTATAGAGAGCAATTTGAACAAAGTAAACCAAATTAAAATTATCATTTGTAATAAAAGAGTGAACCTAAGAATTCTTGGTCTTAACTCGCTTAGGCAACGAAGAGCGACATTCGGTTAACCAATCAATTCAAGAAAATGCAAAGAATAATTGTATGCTACGACAATAAACAAGAATCCACGAATTAATAAAGAGAACTTTCACCTTTGGAGCCCATACGCTCAACTAATCTAGACTTTAGCGGAAGAAGAGTCTCCACCTTAGAATCGAGGTCGCTCCGAGGAAGTAGATGCCTTGGATCATCGTTCTTGGATAGGTCGCCAGAATATGGAATTCTTGCCAGCAATTTCTTGAAGGTGCATTCGGCGGCCCGGGAGAAGCACTCAAGCTTTGGCGGGCTGGGGAGAATTCGGCCAAGGGAGAGACCATGAGTTGGGTGCAGGAATTTCTGTTTTGGTAGAGGTGGGAGGGAATTAATTTGAGGAATTCAAATTAATTCAAATGGTATTAATGGGGCGGTGAAAGGGGAAGAATTTAGGGCTGATTTTGTGGTGTTATTATTGTCAAATTGGGAAGAGAGAGGAGCCATCAATGGGCCGGCCACATGGAGAGATGAGGGGTTTGAAAATAAAACAAGTGGAGACCACAAGGTTAAATAAAACTAATTAAAATCTGAGTAATTCCAGAATTTAATTATAATAGGTAACTTCCCCATTTAATGTCTGGCAAGAGGGGGAATGATTCTGAATTTTGAATTAGGCTTTAATCTCCTTGATTGACCCTCTTAATTAGATAGACACTAATTAGGAAAGTCATTGATTTCAGAAATCTGAAATCCGTGGAAGGGAATTTCAGGGAAGGAGGCGGCGGGATAGCCAGGGCCTGAGAGTCGGCTGCCTGGAATCGGCGGCAGGCCAAGATGGGGCACGGCTTGGACAGTGGACCCTGTGGATGGTCGTGGGGCTTCAATCAGCGGCCTGGGATGGGAGTGGAAGGCGGCAGCAAGGCTGCTGGCCTGCTGGAGGCGGGACAGCTGTAGGTTGGCGGCCGAGCAGAGTAGGAGCAGCGGGATTATGAGGGGATTGGATTGTGGAGAAAGAAATGTCAGGGAGGTGTTGCTCCGTCTGAAATTCCCTTGTGCTATCACACCACTTGAGTACAAAACAAGCAAAGAGAAGGCCTAGAACTCACAAAGAGATCTAGCTCCTCTCAAAACTCACTAAGAGATTTGAGGGAGGGGTTGTACTCACAAAGAGAACAAAGGGATAAATTTTCATTCAACCAAAAACTGAAATTACAATGCATGAGGCCTCATATAAATAGGCCAAAATGAAAAAAAAAAAACAAGAAATGACACAAATGCCCTTCCGGGCTACATAAGCGACTAAATGCCCATAAGGGCAAAAGTGGAAAAACATCAAAATAAATACGCTACTACATAAAAATGACAAAATACAAGTCACGCTCGTGGCCGTCGATCTTCGGCGTCGAAAATGCTGACGATGTCCTCATCATATATATATATATATATATATATATATATATATATATATATATGATGTAAAACATATATGCAAAGATGATTAACTTAGAGAGTTTGCACGCTAGGTGTTAGAAGCCACAATAATCATATCTTCACAATGAATTTTCTAACGACAAAAGAAAACACTAAGAGCGGTAAAACAAGCTTAGGTTAAATTACATGCATAGGAGTTAAGATCTTAAAGCAATCAATTAATCGAACATTGCGTACATGAATGATTTTCAACGTAAATCCCTAAACTAACAATGAGATTAGGCACTATGCATGAGTCCCTCACTCAACTCTCTAGTTCTCTAAGCTTTAGCGGTGAAGAGCTTGACATGAACTTTGTGAATCAAAGTATAACCACGTTGGAGAAGTAAACTAAGAAGATAAAAGAGTTTGGAGTAGAGTTAACCCAAAGTAGAGAAGTTACTATGCTCCGGTGTGATCGTTTAAATGTGTGAGCAATAGTGGACAGCAACTCTAACTCACTAGTGGCCTTTGGACAGGATTCTGGCAGTTTTTGGGTGGAGGGCAGCCAACTAGCATATTATGGAATCTGTAGACAGCAACATGTAGGCTCAGGATAGCAATTATCAAGGCTTCTATCCCTGGGATAGCTTACGGAACAAATCCAGGAATCTGGACAGCAAGCTGGAGGAGTTGGGAACGGCAAAACTGCTGTTTCTGCTGCTGTAGTTCCTATGGACAGCAGCTTCCTATGTTCTGAGTCCCATGGCAGCACTTAGAATTTGTCCAGAATTCTGGACAGCACATTGGAGAGGAGAAATTCAGGATTTGCCACCTTCTAGATGCACAAAAAAACTGGGGAAATGTGGTGGGGAGTTTGTGGACAGCTATGGGAATAATGTTAGAATTTAATTACTTGCTTATGTGGCACATGTAGTTAAATTCAAATTAAGTGAAAGTGGCGGGATGAATTTGAATTTGAATTCAAATTCAAATTCAAATTGAGAAAATTAAAGTGGAAGAGAAATTGGGGGAGAGGGGAGCTGGCATGGGGAGGTGATTAAGGAGTCTTAATTGGGAGCATTAATGAAAGCGGAGAGAGAGAGGGAAATTAATAAAAAATCTGAAATTAATTTCAGATTTTAAGTGGATTTAGCGGGATTTAATTTGAATTTTGAATTCAAATTAAGGTGGGAATTAATGGACCCTTGTTTGGAGCCATGAGTTAAGCTCCTAATTAAGGGGAGGAGTAATGGGCGGCCATAGAGAGAGAGAGAGAGAGGGAAGGATTTGGGGAGAGGATTTGTAACTTTCAGATCAATTTATATCATTTAGGAATAAGAATGACAACTCAAATCTAATTTGAAATTCAAATAGACTTTGAGTTATACACTTTCCTAATTAAGATTTGCAAATAAGGAAAGTTTTTGAAATTTGAATTTCAAATTTCAAATTGAGGAAAGTGAATAATAAATCCAATTTAATTTATTTTGAAATTGAATTCATGATTGATACTTTCCTAATTTAGGATTCCCTATATGAAAAGAATTTGAAATTCGAATTTGAATTTCAAAAGAATTCAAATTTTCCCTCTCACGCTTGAGCTAAATTTGGAAGTCATTATGGTGATTGAAATCAACATAATGAGGGGGAAATTATGAGGGGGCCGGCGGCAAAGGGGAAGGAGGAGATGGCGTCGGGTGAGGGGAAGGGGAAGGGGAAGGGCTTGGGTTGTCGGTGGGAGCTTGAGGTGGTGGAACTAAGGAGGACTTGGGGGGAAAGGGGATGGCCGGTGGTGGATGGAGAAGGGATGAAAGGAAATGAACAAAAAATACAAATAAGATAAAAGTAAACTAACGAACTCACAAAGAGATCGTAAGAACCGCGAACCTTGGATTCTTCCAAAGATTGACGGGTATTGCAAATCGCCCTCCTCGGGCTTCTCCTCTCATGAACTCGCTAAGAGATCAAACAAGAACAAACTCTTTTTCATTCAATAATTCATCATCCTTACATGAAGAGGGGAAGGCTTTAAAAAGCCAACGGGATAAAGAAAATATAAAGACACAATTGCCCCTAAGGCAAACACATGACGAGGCCCTTAAGCAAGGGCATAAACGGAAAGAAATATAATAGACTCATAAAACATAAAACAAAATACATCAAATACAATCAAAAGTAGATCGTGACCGTAGATCATTGATCTTCTGATATCCTCATCAATATATATATATATATATATATAAAGCCTCCGCTCCCAACAACATCATTAAAATTTGTAGCACACGTGAGCTTAGTGATTTTTAAGATTGTGGACTCATCAATCAAACACATCAAAATTTTCATAAGGGATTACTCCACTTGCATTGGAAGATAATTATGATAATAAATCCTTTTTTTCAATTGTGTCCTATTAATAGTCACACTCTCACTTAAATCTAATAAAGAAAGGTCACTTCTAATATTTTCTAACCAATGGAGTGAAGACATCGTCAGCGATTTCGATACATCTACCATCAGGAGATGCCGGAGATCGACGGCAATGATCATGAGTTATATTTTTGTCATTTTATGTAATAGTTTATTTTATTTTTATGTTTTTCTGTTTTTTCCCTTGTGGGTATTTAGTCGCTATTGTAGCCCAAGGGCATTTTAGTCTTTTGTTTTCTTTGTCATTTGGTGGTCTATATATATGGCCCTTTTTCTCATGTAATAGTAGTTTTGATGAAATGAAAATTTTATTTTGAGTTCTCTTTGTGAGTTCACCCTCCTCGATCTCTTAGTGAGTTCGTAGGAGAACTAAATCTCTTTGTGAGTTCTAGGTTTTCTTGTCTTTTGTTTTTCTTCAGTTCTCTTGATCAATTCGTGTTGTGGAGATTTGGATTGAAGCCACTGGTGGAAGATTGGATTTTCATGTTTTAGATACCGAGAATTTCCCCCACACTCTCCCCTCCCTTACTCTTGCTGCCGCCCCCCTGGATTGCCCAGGCCGCCGGCCTACAGCCCCAATCCGCCGGCCAGCAGCCACCGGCCAGCCCACCAGCCCACTGGCTCTCTTCCCCCTTTCTGCCGCCACTCTTGCCCCTTCTTTGGACTTCAAAATTGAAATTCAAATGGTTATGAGCAATTAATTGTTTCCTAAATTGCTTCCCTAAATCATGCCCTCAATTTAATTGAATTTTAAATTTCGAATTTGAAATTCGAAATCAATCTAATTGAATGTCTTTAATTTAGGAATCTCTTCCCAAATAAAAACTGAAGTTTTAATTTCAGATTTTATTAAAATCCTGAAATTAAGACTAATGGTCGACTAGTGGTCCACACCTACTTAAAACCACAACGCCACCTCACCTCCTACATGGCCAGCCCCCTCATTGGGCTCCTCTCTCTCTCCAATCCCCTCTTAATCACTACTTAAATGCCTCTTTAATTCCCCTCCCTCTCTTTCTCTAATTTCAAATTTCAAAACTGAAATTGAAATTAAAATAGCAGCTCATATTTAGAATCTGAAATAAAATTCAGATTTGTTTCTCTCCCTATAGCTCCACCCCCCCCCCCCCTATCTCCTCCCCAACTCGTGACCACCTCCTTCCCCATGGCTCACGGCTAGCCCTTCCACCTCCCCTCTTCTCTCGGATGCTCCATCAACTCCCGGCAAGAATGCATGGCGAAACCCGAAAGGAACTTTGGGTTTGTGCATGACGATCGAGATCAAGTTGACATCCTCCAATCACCGTTCTTTGACGTGGGCTTCGATTTCGACGACACCATTGAAGATTACATCGACCGTATCCATTACACCTAAGTAGATGTGATCGACGAGCAAAGATCAAAGGGACGTTGGATCATCCTTGGACGACCGCCATCCTCCACCACTCCGGCCACCTATCCAGGAACAACGATCTTAGGCTCCTTCTTCCTCGGAGTGACCTCAGTTCTAATGTGGAGACTCTTCTTCCGCTAAAGCCTAGACTAGTTGAGCGTATGGGCTCCAAAGGTGAAAGTTCTCATTATTAAATCGCGGATTCTTGTTTATCGTCGTAGTTTTACAATTGATCTTGGCATTTTCTTAAATTGTTTGGTTAACCGACTTCGCTCTTCTTTGCCTAAGCAAGTTAAAAACCGAGAACTCTAAGGATCAATCGTTGTTATAAGCAATAAATTTATTTTGGGATTATTTTGTTAGATATGCTCTCTTTAATTTCCTTAAAGTAACTCTTGAATGGGTTTGTTTCACATCACCAAGTGTTTTTATGATGTGAAACGTAATGCATGGAAACAAGAACTGTTTGGGGATTTTAATATAAGATTGATAAAGCTTTGCTAGTTATAGAATTAATGCTTACCCAAGTTAGGTTTTCAGAATTATCAAGTCGAAATTAAGTAAAGCATGAGGTTACGACTAGATTAACAGAACAATATCAAATTGACAACATAGAATTAGAGAGTAACGTAATGGGGAGAAACAATAATCTACAATTAACAAATAGAACTTTTCACCTTGAGTCTCTCACTCACTCTCTTGTTGGTGGCACTTTTAATGGAGGAAGATTGAGAGCAACCGAGCGATGCCACTAGGAGACAAATGGCGCACAAATTGTAGTCCGTTGGAGTGGTAGCCGGTGGCGGGTAGTCCATGGGATGACTAGTGAGCATCCAGCGTCTTATCCGTTCTTCCTTGATCATCAAAGACGAAGCCGTGGTTTTTAGAATTTGGGAGGTTTAATGGTGGGATTTAATTTGAAATTCAAATTAAATCAAGGAGGGAGGGGGGCGGTAAAGAGAGGGGAATTTGGAGCTGAATTTGTGGAGCTATTAAGGTGATTAGGAGAGAGAGAGAGAGAGGAAGCCATTAAGGGGGCCGGCCATGTAGGAGGCGAGGTGGCGTTGAGGTTTTGAGTGGGTGGGGACCACTAGTCTTAATTTCAAAATTTTAATAAAATCTAAAATTAAAACTTCAGTTTTTAAATGGGAAGAGATTCCTAAATTAAAGGCATTCAATTAGATTGATTTCGAATTTCAAATTCGAAATTTAAAATCCAATTAAATTAAGGGCATGATTTAGGGAAGCAATTTAGGAAACAATTAATGTTTCATGAGAGCTTTGAATTTCAAATTCAAAACTCCAAGAGGGGTAGGCGGCGGGATGGGGCTGTTGGGCTGGCCGGCGGGTGGCTGGCTGCTGGCCAAAGGGAGGCTGCAACTAAGGGGGTCGGCGGCTTTGGGCTGCTTGGAATAGGCGGCGGCAAGAGCAAAGGGAGGAAGAGGTAGAAAAATCTAGGGATTCAAAGAGTGAATTCCAATCTTCCACAATTGCTTCAACCCAAACCTTCGTGAGGACGACGAGATCAAGAGAAATAAAGAAAAAAATAAAAGAACAAGAAAAAACTAGAACTCACAAAGAGATTTAGCTTCTCCTACGAACTCACTAAGAGATCGTGGAGGTTTGCACTCACAAAGAGAACATGAAATGTCAAATTTTCATTCATCAAAAAAACTCCTCATACATAGGAAAATGGCCATATATATAGGCCTCCAAATGACAAAGAAAACAAAAGACTAAAATGCCCCTTGGGCTACAATAGCAACTAACTACCCATAAGGGCAAAAACGGAAAAACATAAAAATCAAATAAACTACTACAAGAAATGACTCAAAATAAAACTCATGATCGTGGCCGTCGATCTCCGGCGTCTCCTGATGGGTGTGTCGAAATCTCTGACGATGTCCTCATCATTTTAGATCTACCTCTATCTTTCCTAACATAAGCCAAATCTAATACATCTACTACTCTCCAAACTGGGTCATCGAAAGGCTATCATTTTATGAAACCAAATCATCTAACGCGTTTTTCTCTAATCATATCTTCCATTAGAGCTACTCTAACCTTTTCACGAATATGCTCGTTTCACATCCTGACTCAAAAAGTAAAGCCACTCATCAACCGAAGCATCCTCATCTATGTAACACTTAACCTAATATTATTCTTCTCTTTTAATTGCCAACATTTTACACCATAAATCATTGCAAGTCTCACCATCATCTTATACAAATTTCCCTTATGTTTGAGGGAGAATTTTCTATCACATAACAAGCCCAATGCATTCCTCCACTTCAACCATCCAACTTGAATTTTACTTATAATATCTCCATTTATTTCACCATTACTCAGAACATTAAACTCAATATATCAAAAGTGTATACTCTTATTAATGACTTATCGTCCAAAGTCAAAATCCTCCTACTAGATCTATTACTACTAAAATTACACTCCATATATTCAATTTTACATCTACTCAACAAAAACTTTTAGACTGTAACATTGACCTCCATAATTCAAGTTCTCTTTCAACTCCCTCTCTAGTCTCATCAACAAGAAGAATATCATTAGCAAAAAAAAATATGCTTTTAACGAGCTAGTTAAAGTAAAGTGTATTAAGGATAAAGAAAAAAAAATTTCTTAGAGTGGATATTCAATATAAGTAGATGAGATATCTCAATAAAAATTTTTAATGAAGATTGTGAGAATATAATTGACTTTAGCGACCTGAATACCCTAAATGATAATAGATATTTTTGTTTCTATCATCATACTAGTGAAACCAAAGTTGGAGAGGCTTTAAGAAAAATGAAGTGTAAAAAACAATGGAAGCTAATGATATTCCAATAGATGTGTGCAAATGCTCAGTAGATGAAAAAATTTCTTGACTTACAAAACTTTTAAATATTATTTTGAAGACAAAAAATATGCCATAAAAGTGGAATAGCATGTTGATTCCTATTTTTAAGAATAAAGTTGAAGCACTAGAGTGTAAGAATTATAAAGGAATTAAGTTAATGTGTTATACATTAAAATTTTGGAAGAGAGAAATTGAGTATAGGTTATGACGATATACTATTTTTTCGCAAAATCAATTTGGATCAATGTCAGGTAGGTCTACTATGGACGCTATACATTTGTTGATTGGTTAAATGGAGAAGAATACAAAGAGTAAGGAGGATCCACATATGAAGTTTATTGATTAAGAGAAAGCATATGATAAAGGCTTCATTTAGGACGGCTTTCTTACTGCTTCTTAAAGCAGCTTCGTAGTTAAAAAATTTTATTTTTTGTTCTAGAAAGCTGTTTTAAGAAACAGTAAGAAAGTCATCTCAAGCGACGCCAAAGTTCCAAAAAAAGTGCTTCCTAGAGTTCTAAGAAGAATTAATAATGCATATATAAAATTCATTAAGAATATGTATATAGAAATTTTTACTTGTGTACAAACAAGTAGAGGTGTCACTATTTGGCCCGAAAACCCGACCCAAAAATTCAGAATTCAGGTCAACCTATTTAGAAAACGAGTTTGGTTTAGATTTCAAATTTTGACCCGTTTGTAATTTCAATTCGGGTTTGGGTCAATCTGAAAACTCAAAATAAACCTGAAACTAACTCGTTCGTCACACTCGTCCCACTCGCGATCATCCACTCAAAAGTCGTTGTGCTTGTCGTGAGTCCTCATGGTTCGTCCATTGCTCGTCCTCTTATCTGCTTACCATCCATCGTGCTCGTTCGTCCTCGGGCTCACCCGAAAAGTTGAGCCCAATTGGGTTAGCAAGTCGGGCTGGGTCGAATCGGGTTAGAAGTAGGTCGAATTCAGGTATAGGTTTATGAACCGTTTAGTTAATCGGGTTGGGTTCGAGTCGAGTTAGTTGAAGGAGGGTTAATTTTGGTTTGGACCCGAACCTGACTAGAAAATCCATTTTGACATCCCTAAACACAAGGTGGTTTGATCTAGTATTTTCCTATTTTAGTAGGATTACATTAAGGATCAATTTTAAGCACATATCTTTTTGCTTTAGTCATGGATGTTCTTACCAAACATTTGCAAGAGGATGTACCCTGGTGTATACTTTTGGCTAATGATATTATTTTTGTTAATAAGACTAGGTTGAAAGAAAACTTGAATTATAGAGGTCAACCTTAGAGTCTAAAGGTTTTCAATTCTGTAGATCTAATCAAATACATGGAGTATAATTTTAGTAATAATAAATTTAGTGGGATTGTTACAATAGGTGATCAAGTCAATAAAAAGAGTACACATTTTAGATATCTCGAGTCGGCTGTTCAAAGTAATTGTGAAATAGATGGGGATACTATTAATAGAATTTAAGTTGGATGGTTGAAGTGGAGGAATGCATCAGGCATGTGTGATAAAAAAGTAACCCTCAAACTTAAGGAAAAACTTTATAAGATGGTGGTAAGACTTGCAAAGCTTTATGGCTTAGAATGTTAGTCATTAGAAGAGAAGCATAAAGGGTTGCAGAGATGAGAATGCTCGGGTGGATGAGTGGTTTACACTTGGAGATAAAATGTGAAATGAGTATATACGTGAAAAGGTTGGAGTAGGTCTAGTGGTAGCTAAGATTAGACAGAATTTCCTTAAAAAATTTGGTCACACAAAACGTCGGACTTCTGATCATCCGGTTAGGAGAGTAGATATATTATATCTAGCCTAGAAATAAAAAGACTTGGTTAGAAAGTATTAGAAAGAACATTTTTCTATTATATTTAAATCAAAATTAGACTATTAATAGGACACAACAGAGAAAAAGAATTAATGTAGCCGACACCAAGTAATGGGATAAAAGGCTTGATGCTGATGTTATTGTTGTTGCCATGATCTTTACATGTGAGCTACCTATTCAGTATAAAATCTATCAAATTTTTACCTATCCTATTTTCATGTATTGATTTGCACAGGTTTATATTGTCATGATAAAATGTACAATAAGGGTCATCATAGCACTCTCACGCTGGGCAGGCTGGCAAACTTCCATTTCTTTATTCTTCAATGCAATCAAATGAAGCTATAGAATAACAACAGTTCTTTGAACTACAGCAAATTTAAAAATAATTAAACGCTTTGCTATGAAGATAGGGCTTAAAATTTGTGCTTACTCGTTAATTTGTTATTCTCTGATACACCTAAATATGCATTTGAGCAAAGCTAATCTCCATAAAAGGTATGTTCTACTGGCTGTTTCTTGTTTCCAATATATTAAAATTGACATCAAGAAAACTTCAGTTTGTGAAACCCGCCAATATTCGCAGCTGCTTTTCAGATTAGCCTATAGAGAAGGAATAGGGGCATTGGGAGAGAGACAGCAATCAACGATATTTTGGTAACCCACTGCATAGCAAGTGAGGTAGGAAGAAAAGAAAATTTGAACTTTAGCATGTACATTGGCCATAAATACAAGTGCTCTCAAACTGGGGATGGTTTTTTCAGAGTAAAGACCTTTACTAGGTTGCCCGCTTAAAAACTCAAATACGTGTAATACATTTTACATGCATAAATCGGAGATTTTTTCTTGTGACATGCCATTTACTAGACTGAGAAATTAGAAAATTAGGTCAGCAAAGTTTCATCAGTAACATGCCTTCAAAACAATGCTTCAAATCTGCTGGGAATAAAATCGCAACAGTGAACTTTACCTGGAAGGATAACCGAGTGGCAGCTTCGGTGATATCGAAATAAGTGCTGCTATAAAAGTTGCTTGCCCGTGCAATGAGAACAGCTCATTATTTAACTGGTGCCCCTTTTTATTAATGAATGGAATTTTCAGCACCATTATGAAAGTTCTAGACATGACTGCATAACTAAAAACTTGCTGACTTATTACCTTTCCATTAGCAGCACTTTCTCTCAAAGCATATAATGTAGTCACACCATAAGAAATAAGACCTCCAACAGAAGTAGGATCAACCTCAGCCAACGCACGCAATGTCAAAGCTGCTTCTATGCGTACCTATGCAATGAACTTATCCATAAGCATCAGATAAAGAAATCTTCAAAAAGTAAAAGGCCACTACATTTAAAATCTCAGATAAATATAACTAAAAATAACAAGAAAAATAGATACAAAAAAATTAAAAACAAAAAATAAATAAATAAATAAATAAAAATAAAACATCACAAATTTAACTTTTCCATGCATATGATAATTTACCTCGAGATACCATTTATCTGATTTGAATAGAAGTTAATCAAAATTATACTGAAGTTCCAAAGCATTAATCCGTACTTAACCATAGAATCAGCATACAATATTCACAACTAGTACTTTAACAATAGAATCGGCATGCATTATTCACAACTAGTACAAATTTCTCGCTCAAAACAGAAGAAAAATTTTGAGCAAAAAAGAAAAAGATTAAAGGCCTAATATCTAGCACATAAAAACGTTCTGCTTACGTTGATGAATTATGAATGAGATACAAAAATCCCACCGGCCCGCCAAATAGGACAGTTCTGGATGATATTTTGCTGAAAAGAGAAGAAAATTTTTGAGAGAAAAAAAAATTAAAGGCCTTATATCTGGTACATATAAACGTTCTGCTTAAGTTGATGAGTTAGAATGAGATACAAAATCCCACTGGCCGGCCAAAAAGGGCTGAGTTTGTGGATGATATTTTATCAATGTATCAAAGATAGAAAGAACTTCACGCCTGGACATTTTGCAATAGATATTTGCATAACCCACATTTCATTTGTTATGGTTTGTTTATAATTTCATTGCCCCAATCACAATCCTATAATTTAAAGCTATTAGAGTCGCACCACAAACATAACCAAGGAAGTTAATTTCTAGCCAAATGAAATGATATAATGCTAGCCTCTCACTTGAAACCTGCTGCACAACTTAAAACATCTTCGGATACCACAATTATGGATCTCCATACTTCAATATATACAAGGTTCCCAATATGATAAGTCAACATGGACCTATTGATGATGACTTCTTTCTGATCAAATATTCATGTCAGTAATCATATACAAAAGATTCCAAAGTCTTGTACGTGTTTCATGAGCCAATCTTCAACTCAAATACAACGCCTCAAAAGTTGCGCAAGTGCTCTAAAAAGTGCAAATTATGTCGAAAAGAACTCAAAAGTCCCAAGAGGCATGTAACTACCTTGAAAAGAATGTGAATACACTAGGGTATCAAAATGGGTTAATAGTTCAAGTTCGGATTCGACCTAAATCGACTCAACCCAAATTCAATCAATGCAAACCTGACCTATTTAAAAAAATTAAAATGAACCGAACCTGACCTGCTGGCAACTTGAATGTCCCAAACTGACCCGATAACCTATTTTGATTAAAAAAATTATAACTTGAACACTAAGTAAATTGATCAAAATATAAGAATATTATACCAACAAGTAAAAGCAATTACAAAAAAATAAATAAACAGGTGAAAAAGCAAAAAGGTTCATGGGTCAACCCGAATCCAACTTGCTTAATATATGGTTGAAATTTTGAACTCAAACCCAACCCATTAACTAAACGGATCCAAAAAAACCCAAATTTTTTGAGTTTGGTTATTTTTTGACACCCCTAGAATACACCATACAAATACATTAAAAGGTGAAATTGCATCAAAATGCATGCAAATGTATCAAAGAGCATACAAGTGCATCATGTATGCGCATTTAAAAGTATGTATATACACAATGCAAATGCACCAAAAACCATAGAAAAGTGTGCAAATGAACAAAAAGTGTTCAAATTCACTATATGTGCATTAAAAAACATGGAAGTACACAGCGCAAATGCATCAAAAAAAGCAAGAGTATTATACAAATATATAGAAAAACATGTAAATGCATCGTGTATGACATCAAAAAGTGTGAAATTGCACGGTGCAAATGTACTGAGAAGCATGTAAACAATCTAGGTAAGCACACTAAAAATCACAAGCGTACATTAAAAAACATATTTCAATTAGAAATATGCAAGTGCCCCATGCATGAGCACGAATTACATGCAAGAGCACTAAAAATGATGTG
The DNA here is from genome assembly GCA_022539455.1 of Dendrobium nobile. Taxonomy (NCBI): domain Eukaryota; kingdom Viridiplantae; phylum Streptophyta; class Magnoliopsida; order Asparagales; family Orchidaceae; genus Dendrobium; species Dendrobium nobile. The sequence continues at coordinate 6,887,047 of CM039736.1, read as the reverse complement.
AAACTATCCCATGCGAAAATGATTTTCTTAATGAAAGTTTGCACGCTTAGATTTAGAGGCCATAATAGGCAAATTCTTATGCGGAATTGAACGATAAGAAAAATATTAAAAGGCACTTAACTTAAGTTAAATTACATGAATAAAAGTTAAGTTCAAAAAGATAGCCAACTTAATCCGACGTTGCATACATGGATCGTTCCAACAATAAATTCACATACTAACAATAAGATTAGTCTGTGAAAGATCCCTCACACAACACTTCCTATTACTAGGTTCTAGCGGCGAATAATTGACATGATATTCATGAATCCATTAATAACCATAAACGAAAAGTAAACTAGAAAGATAAGAGCGTTAGGAGAAGAGTTTCACCCAAGGAATGAAGTTATACAACGTTCCGGTGGTGCTTTGTTGGTTGGATCGGAAGTAGGTGGCCTGGAGCAGATTCCGGACAGCAATTTTGGTTCTCAAGGATGCTGGATAGCAGTTTTCTGGGCTTCAAAATTCTGGACAGCAACTGGACAGCAGCAAGGATGTATTCTTGGACAATTTTCTTGTTGATTTGGGCACTCCTGGACATCAAACGGGAGCTCCCAAATTGTTGGACAGCAAAGGAAACTTGCTGGAAACCTCTGGGCTGCGATGGGATTTCTGGTCAGCCAACAGGAGCAGGTTCTGGCAACACTATGGCTGGTTGGAAACTTCCCGGACAGCAATTTACTGCAGCTGTTAGGAGTTAGGTTTTGAATTTGAATTCCCAACTCATGTGATCAATGCCATAAAGTGGCATTTAATGGACTTAATCCCAAGCAAGGCCGGTGGCTTAGAGAGGGGAGAGGATTAATCAAAAAAAAAAATGAAGTTTTAATTTCAGTTTTGATTAGGTTGGGGAGGAATTGACTTGAAATTTGAATTTCAATTCAAAGAGAATTAAGGCATTTATTAGGGAGTTAATGGAGGAGCTAAGGAGGAGGAGGCCGGCGGTTTCAAGAGAGGAAGGGGAGGAGTTTCAAGATAAATCCTGAAATAAATTTCAGGATTTGAAATTTGGGAGGGAGTTTTATTTGAAATTACATTTTAATTTCAAATGGGGGAGGGGTTAATGTGACAATTAAATGAGGGGGAAGTCTAGTGAGGCCGGCGGCATCAAGAGGGAGAGGAAAGGGGATTGGGAGCAAAATACGAACCTTCCAAATTTGCTTGTTTGCATTAGAAGGCTTGATTATGAGATCCACTTCGATTCATTTTTCAAATTGATTTGAATTTGAAAACTTTCCATATTTGGCTTTGACAAATTTGGAAAAATTTTGAACTCAATAAATTTTGAATTTTCAAAATTCGAACAAGTGGGGGGAAAAGGGGGAGAAAGTCGACGGTGGAGAGGCTTGGGAACGGGTGGAGGTGGTGAGGTGGTCGGTGGCCACGGGTGGATTAGGGCCGTCGGTTGGAGAGGTGGAGCTAGGGGAATAATTGGTGGATGAAGAGGGGAGAAAGGAGAAGAACAAGAATATACGGGAAAGAAAGAGATAACTAACGAACTCACACAGAGATCGTAAAAATCGCGAACCTCGGACTCTTCCAAAGATTGGCGGGTATTGCGAATTACCCTCCTCGGGCTTCTCCTCTCATGAACTCACTAAGAGATCAACAAGAACATAAAAATTTCATTATCAATAATTCATCATCATTTCCAAGAGGAAGGGGAAGGCTTAAATAGCCAATTACATGAAGGAAAAATAAAAGACATAATTGCCCCTAGGGCCACATAAGACAAAACCCTCAAGTGAGGGTAGAAAGGGAAAAGTACAAATAAAATACATCAAGATAAGTAAACACGATCGTAGCCGTTGATCTTCGACGCCCTCATCAAAAAATAAAAATAACCACGTGTTCTAAAAATTATGTTGAACACTTATATTAAAAATATAAGAATGTTCGAACAAAGAATAAGATGAATTTAAATTTATCATACTTTGAGAGTCATGCACCTCTTTTGAAAAGCATGCAATAATTTTGAACCATCAAAACTCTCTTTCAAAATTCAAACTCATCATGTTGTGCAAAAATCCTCAGGACGAATCACCTATCCATAGAACAGAGTCAAAAGTCTCATTCTCAAAGTCTAATAACCCATCTCAAAAAGATTGGAGACGATGAGACAAACATTTGGCAACTTTTAAACGATTCTAAATAAAATTGAGACATAAAGATTTCAATTCCAAATCTCAACATACGTAAGCAAACTAACATTGTTCTAAGATGTAATTAGAATATTCATTCACAAATTTCATAATAGAAGAATTAAGTTTTTATATTCATTTTAGTCTTTAAAAGCTTTAAACAAATGAAATTTATTTTAAAATCCAAACTCCTGAAATCACCCGCCTATATGGTAATTCATAAAACAAATCTACAAACATGATCCTCTACCAACACTCGCGCACAGGGTAAATAAGGTTCAAGGAGACAGAAGTCATCAAAAAATTCTGATGATAACCATGTTGAACGCAAGTACTAACGAGAGGAGGCCTATTTTCAAAATGCCCCAAAAGCTCAAAGCAAGATTTGATGAGGACATCAGAAGATCCATGATCTACGGCCACGATCTACTTTTGATTATGATTGTATTTGATACATTTTATTTTATGTTTTATGAGTCTTTTGTATTTCTTTCCATTTATGCCCTTGCTTAAGGGCCTCGTCATGTGTTTGCCGAAAGGGAAATTGTGTCTTTTTATTTTTCTTCATGTATTTGGCTATTTAAGCCTTCTCCCTCCTCTTGGAGAGGGGATGATGATTATTGAATGAAAAAAATTTTGCTCTAGTGTTCTCTTTGTGAGTTTCTTCTTGAAGATCTCTTAGTGAGTTCTTTGTTTGAGATCTCTTTGTGAGTTCTCTAGGTAATTACAAGCATAGTTCTTCTTCTCCCCCACAAACTACCACAAGCAAAGTCCAAGAGTTGGAAGAAGCCGAAGCCTCCACTAGTGCCGCCACCCTTGGAGCCCCATCCCGTCGGCCACCCTAGCTCCACCGGCCGGCCACCTTGCAGTCGGCCTCTCCCCTCTCCACCACTTCCCCCACGCCTCCCTTCCCTAGCCTTCCTTGGAATTTGAATTTCAAAATTCAAATTCTTTCCAAATTTGGATATTCCATTTATGGAATTTTTTTTGAATGAATTCAAATTATAAATTAAATTAATTTGGATTTATTTAAAATTTTCCTAGTCATCATTCATGTTTGGAAACCCCTCTCCCTAACTCCCTCTCTCTCTCCATACCGCCGGCCCCCTCATTGGGCTCCCCATTGATTGCCATCAATGCACCCCCTTTAAATTTTGAAATCTGAAATTGATTTCAATTAAACCCCCTCCCATCCCAATTAAAACTGAAATCTATTTTAGTTTTTCTACACAAAGCTCTCACCCTTCTCTCTCCACTTTGCCACCTAAGCAACAATTAAACCCCTCATAAATCCCTTAATGACCGCCGGCCCCATTTACTCCCTTAATTGTGTTAATTTGAAATTCAAATTAACAATTCCCCTTAATGAAAATCTGAAATTAAAATACAGATTTTCCCTCTCATCTCCTTTCCCCCTCACCCAATTAACTCCTTAATTAAATCCAATTAATTCCTATTGGGTTTGAATTGATCCCATCAGCCCTGACGGAGAGTTCTGGGATGGAGTTCCTATGTTTCCCTGCAGCCATGGCCGGCCACTTCCCAAGCCTCTTCTCCCCCTAAGCCTCCTACATGTAGAGGAGTACAATTCCTGGATGCTGCCGTGGATTACAGCAGCATAGTAATGATGCTCTGCCTTCTCCAGTAGGCCCGTATTGCTGCCTAAGCCTCCTTTGACGGGACAAACTGCTGTCCCATTGCTTTAAGTTGCTGTCAAACTGCTGTTAGAAGTATTTTAAAGGCCAAAAGGGGTTTTCAACCAACAATTGCTGCAGCCTACACATCTCCAGTTGCTGTCCAATCATTTTGGTGGCCATCTTTTGCTGCCATGCTGTCCAAGGAGTCAATGATTACCTTCCTAAATGTGTCCAAGCCTTGACATTGCTAGTTGCTCTTCATTCAATGCCTTGGTGATCAAACGGGAAGCTTCGCAATCTCTCGTCTTTGGGTAAACTCTTTCCCCGACTCTTTTATCTTCAAAGTGCTTCTCAATTGTGGTCTAGTAAATTCATGACGATCATGTTAATGCTTCTCCGCTAAAAGCCTAGTAATATGAAGAGTTGGGTGAGGGATCTTTCATAGACTAATCTTATTGTTAGTATTGGAATCTATTGTTGGAACTATCCATGTATGCAATGTTGGATTAAGCTGGCTATCTTTTGAACTCAACTTCTATGCATGTGAGTTAACCTAAGCTAGGCACCACTTTAATGTTTATCTTATCGTTCAATTCCGCATAAGATCTTGCTTATTATTGCCTCTAAATCTAAACGTGCAAACTTCTTTAAGCAAATCACCTTCGCATGGATTGTTTCACATCAAGATTATTTGGGGTCCAAATTCCAATAAAGATTTAAAAATCCAAAATCATCATAAAATTTATCACGTTCAAGTGAGATCTACTACCTAAAACTTAAAGCAACAATCATTCAACTTTTCTAATGGTTCATCGAGAGTGGTAATTTAAAAACAATCTCAGCTTACAAAGAGCTAATATCTCATTGAGCGCATCGCAATGTTCACTCCAAATAATCTCTTGCCAATAAAGATATAGCACATCTTCTAACTAATGATTTTGCTGTCAAATAGCACCGCAACCATTAAATTATTGCTACGGTCAAAGCTACAATGTTCCCTACTAGCTCCAAATCTCCTAAGTGATAAATCATATAGTACATCTAATAGGGCAGAAAGCCTCTACTAGCTAAGGTAGATTAGAATTTATCCCCTCATAAAAGTATCCACCTAAGGTCTAAGGTACTCTTGGATAAAGCAGCATATGGTTACCAACAAGGATCATTCGATCATAATGGTTCTGCTACCTCCACTCATTAAAAAGAATAGGGATCATGATAACCTAACACAATAATATTATGAGATTTTTATCAAGTTCATCATCATCCCCCTCATCATCCGTTTTAACTTAACGAAAGGATATTTTCTCAATTCTAAAATCATGAATCACTGCTACTATATGTTAAGCACTAAGTGCTATCAACTAGCCTTAATTAAAAGTTCTCTCTCATCACTGAGAGAGATGAGTAACCATAGTGGCATGCACCTCAAAGAAACCTGTAATAAAATTTTAAAGTTCTCGCAAGATGGAGGCAAAATCTCATAATGCCAGCTAACCTGTCTTTTAAAAATTTGACCCAAAACATAAACTCTCTTAGCAAAGTTAGGCATGAATTTTAAGAGCTCACATCACGTTGTTTCTTCTAATTATATTTACTATTATTTAGAATTGTAATACACCCATTAAGTTAAATATTTTGTACATATGCAATTCACCCCCATTAATTTATGATCATTTTTCATGAAAGCCTTTGATTAAGTAGATGAGTCATAGATAATATTTGATGTACAATCAACAAGGAGAAAGTAATGTCAAGTACATGTGTAAATATGATAGATATATAGTGAAATTTTAAACACTAATATTCACATGTGTTATGCTATGGTTTATTAGATTCAAAGAATTACAATGCTTATCTGGATAAATCTTATAATAAGGGTCGCATGAAAATATATAAGGGTATAGTATACAAGTACAGTTTTGTATCTTATAGTTATCTTGAGTGAAAAGATTATTTAGTACGTCTTGTATAGTTTGAATGATATCTTCAATAATTATGCATTACTATAACTTATTTTATGAAAAGTGCAATGTAATTTATGTTAGAAATCCTGAAATGCCCGCATGTAATCATTTCATCGTTATGTAAATTTTGGTAACAATAGATCGAGCATGCATGAGCAATTCGCCCTCTTTGATCACAGTTGTCTGTTACTACCTCGATGCTCCGAGCTCTTGAGCCAGTCATAACAGTATTCTCTCAAGTCCCCCTTCTCAGTTCTCTTCCTCCTAATCCCAACAAACGCTCACCAAGTCCTCCCCCTTTAATACCTGTATTGACAACCTAAACTAGTCCAACGCACTCAGCAGCATACACAGCATCCCTTTCAGTCAAAAATTCAGATACAAGCAAATCTGAGTTAATTTCAGCAATCCGTAATTTGTGATTCTACCTTTAATATTGGAACCATTTATTTTGAAGCTTTACTTTGTCACATGACTTTCAGGTTAAGCCATGATCTCAGAATCGGCAATAAGCAACAGTTGCCCCCACCAAATTTAAAGGTTTCCAAGGCCTTCTTAGAATAAATAACATAGGCAAACAAGAATAACCAAACAGTTAATTACAAGCACAGGCAAAATGTCAAGAACACAATTACCAATTATGCCTTGTACTTCTAGTTCAGAAATAAAAATTATCCATCTGTTCAGCAATCACGGAAGAAAACATGCAACAATAACAAAACATTATAATTAAGTAAAGATCAAAGGGAATGGAAGAAAACTTCATAAAGAAATTCAAAAAAAAATGAGTAGAAATCAAATTAAACAAAAACATTCTTTGAAAACCCAGCATCACACCTGAGTATTCCAATAAGAAAGAATGGCATGTGCTAATAACTGGAAAGTCAAAATATAAGAAACAATGCAAGCAGATGATCATTTTTAAGACAAAAAAAAGCTGCACTGGTGTGGCTTGAAAAAAAGGCAATAAATGCTTTACTTATAGTTTCACACAAAATCTTGCTAAGCAAATGTAAAATCCGTACAATATTAATGTTACGGTAAACCAGACATAAATGGATGTCAGGAGACGCCTAGTCCAGGATCGACCAAATTTCAAGGTAGAGAGAAATTTGATGCAAGTAAAATTACAAATATTTACCATTTAACCTAGGCCAATAAAATATATGATCACATTAATAGTAAAAGTTACAATTATAATGAAGATAAACAATTTGTTCCCTTTGGTTGAAAGAATAATGATTTTGAAATAAAAGTGTACGAGAAGACATTACATGTACTGAAGAATGAGACAGAGCAGCAACAACTGTGTTATCAAAAATGTCTTTAAATTCACCTGGAACCTGTATAAAGAAAATTTCTTGGTTATATAGAAGGGATAAATGTGTGCATAAAACAAAACTTCTATAGTACAGCAAAACTACATATAACAAATTTTTGCTTTCAATCCAAGCAGTTGGGATACAACTTGGGCATGAATCGTCATCATATTTAATATCATTAAAGCTATTTTTGGTCAGTTATATACATCCTTTTTCATTATTTCCTAGAAAATGTTGCATATATCATATAAAATATAGTATACAAAAATCCATTTACACAACTTCTAGCCACATTACCACTACTAAAATTCATCACGTTCATTAATCTCACTCAATATCTGATAGGCCATTCGGAACCTTTTTTTTTTTTCATTTTTGCAAATAAGATGATGAATGCCGTAGGAACACCTTTTATCAGCTACTTGAATCCTTTTCTCCCATCTTTACCCCAAAAAAGTTGCAAGTAGTATCAGCTCCTTCATACATACAAAACTACAGACACGTCATGATGAGGACATCATAAGGAAATTTTGGCGCGTTTATCAGAGGAGACACCGGAGATCGATGACCACAATCAGGAGCCTTTACTTTTGATGCATTTTATGCATAATTTATTTTATATTTCAGTTTTTCCTATTTTACCCCTGTGGGTAGTTAGTTTGAGTTGTAGCCCTGAAGGCATCTCAATCTTTTCTTTTCTTTTCTTTTCTTTTCTTTTCTTTTCTTTTCTTTTCTTTTCTCTTTTGAGGCCTATATATGAGGTCCTTAGTCTTGTATTAGGGTTAATGCTTGATTAATAAATATTTTTTATTCTCTTGAGACTTGTGAGTTCTTGAGTGTTGAAGTCCCAAGGTGTGGGCAAAGCAACACCTACCAGTCGTCGGAAGTGTCCACGGCTCGTGGTTCGACTCCGTCCCTTGCTTCCAACCGACGTCCATCTCTCCACCTTACCTCAAACCCTGGCCACCCTTTCTTCCCCATCAAACCGCCGGTCCCAACACGACCTTCCTCCTCCTACCTGCTGACCCCCACTACTCTCCCACCAATAGCCGCCAGCCTAGCCCACAACCCGCCGCTCTCTCCCAATCCCACTCATAGCCGTCGGCCACACTTCATTACCCCTCTTAATGATGATTTCAATCATTATTAGTACTTGACTAAATTAGCCTAAATTATTTGGGAAAGGTTTTAATTCAATTTGAAATATATTCCTAAATTAACCAAGCTAAATTAGGAAAGTTCCTAAAATTAAGTCTAATTTAATTTTAAATTAGATTTGATTTCTTTATCCTCTTCCTAAAGTGGATTAAGGAATTAGGAAACTTTAAATTCCCTCTCAATTCCCTCTCCTTCCCCATGTATGCCGCCTGTCCCTTAACCTCCCCCCCCCTCCCTCTTTTTCTACTCCCATTATTCCTCCTTTGAAATTGAGATTCAAATTTCAAAATTCAAACCCCCTTTCCTATTTAACTAAATCTGAAATTAATTTCAGAATTTAGTTGCTTGGCCACATCCCAAACCCTAAACCTAACCTTGCAAAAGCAACCCCTCCCTTGGCCGCCCCTCTCCCCTTCTTCCTCCCCATGGATTTTCTTCTCTCATGAGGTATATTCCAAGAGAAGAAGAAGAAGACCATCATCCCTACCAACTTTTTTGCTAGTGCATGGCCGATCCTGAAGTAGACCACGGCTTCGCATACGATTCTCAAGGGCAGATAGATATTCTTCAATCGTCGTTCTTCGACCCCGACTAGGACATTAAATACACTGTCGACAATTACGTCGACCGTATCCTATTCCACTTAGCTGAGACTATCGACGAACAACTACCCTCCAGACAGTGGCAAATTGTCGGACTTCCACTCGCACCTCCTCCTCTGAAGACCTTTCTGTGGATCAAGGCATTTGGCATCCTATCTCTATTGGTGGTATCGTTCGGGTTCCTGAAATCATCTTTCCGCTAAGACCTTTCAAAGAGCAAGAGTGAGGGAAACTCAAGGTAACTTATCTAAATGTTACGTGGTGGATTTAAAGTTTACAGCATTCAAAGTTTATGTTTATGTTTGACTTTATTTTAAGCTTTAGTGATTCTATTGTATAGCTGATTGCCATAACAAAATTGATATCCTTAAATCCTCTAAATGATGTAAAACAATACATGCAAAGATGAATTGCTTTAAGGAATTTGCACGCCTAATTTTTCAAGAACAATGTTAAATAAAACTTATGCTGATTTAAACGCTAAGATAAAAACAATAAGACGATAAAACCAGCTTAGGCTAAATCATATGCATAGGAGTTAAGGTAGTAAAACAATCAATTAATCTAACATTGCGTTCGAGGTTGATTTTCAACGATAATCCCTAAACTAACAATGAGATTAGTACCATGAAGTCATCCCCTTAATCACTCTCTTAATCATGAGGGTCTAGCGGAGGAAGTTAACACAATTCTTTATGACTCAATAATTCCACAATTGAAGTAGAGTTAGATGATATAAGAGTGGGAAGAGAGCTCACCTCAACAATTCTTGGACAGCAATTACACGTTCCAGGTTGCCTGAACAGCAGGTTTCAGGTGCTCGAAGCTCTAAACAACAACCATGGAAGGTCTATACAGTGATGGGATGAATTCAGTGGCTGGCCTGCATGCATGGGAGCGCAGAAATTTGATCGGCAGCAGTGTAGTTGACTTCTAGTAAGCTCGGACAGCAGCTATGCAATAACGGAGGCTGTAGACAACCTCTGGCAGTCTTGGGAATTGCTTGGCAGCAAGTTAATCTTGCTGGAATCACAGGCCAGCAAGCAGTAACTGCCAAAAACAGAGGGCAGCAAGCAATAGGGGCCGGCAAAAGGATGGGGAGATGTCACTTGGCTTTGGTGCTCGGGTTTGGATGGAGGGAAAAAAGGGAGATTAAAATTATCTGAAATTAAATTCAAATTTAGGGCCAGCTGGATTCTGAATTCCTAATTATTGGGGGAGCTTTTGGAGGGAAAGAGATTTAAAATTTGAAATCTAAACGTAATAGGGAAGGGCATTTAATCCTCCTTAATTGGGGGCTTAAATGTTGATTGATTGAGGCAAGGATTAAGGAGAATTAATAGGGGGAGAAGAGGCCGGCCATGTAGAGAGGAGAGAGAGGGGTTTTGTGATTAATATGTGGGCCCCAAGGAAGTTAATGTATTTTTAATCAAATCTGAATTTAATTTCAGATTTGACTCAAATAATAAGAAACTTCCTAATGGGACTTAACTCTCTTAGGAAGGATTTTTGAAATTCAAAATAAATTGATTACCTACAAGGATTCCCTCCTAAATCACATAGAGATAATTTAGGAAAGTATTTATGACAGAATTTGAATTTCAAAATTCGAATTTGGAGGATTATAATGGGTGGGCCGGCGGGCGGAACAAGTGGAGGGGAAGAGGGGAGGGCTGGCCGATGGTCGGACTTGTGGCCAGTGGTTTGGGGCGACTAAGGGGGCGGCGGACCAGTGAAGGTGGGCTCAGTTTTGTGAGGAGGGGAAGGGGACGAAGAGTAGGAGGCCGGCGGGTGGGAAGTTTGGGGAGGGGATTCGATGCAAGAAAAAAATTGAAAGAAACGAAAGATAAGAGAACCGCGAACCTTGGAATCCACCAAGATTGACGGGTATTGCAAATCACCCTCCTCGGGCTTCTCCTCTTATGAACTCACTAAGAGATCAACATGAACTCACTAAGAGATCAACAAGAACATAAAATTTTCATTATCAATAATTCATCATCCTTACATGAAGAGAGGAAAGGCTTTAAATAGCCAACGGAATAAAGAAAATACAAAGACACAACTGCCCCTAAGGCAAACACATGACGAGGCCCTTAAGCAAGGGCATAAACGGAAAGAAATACAATAGAGTCATAAAACATAAAATAAAATACATCAAATATAATAATAATCAAAAGTAGATCGTGACCGTAGATCATTGATCTTCTGATATCTTCATCACTAAATCTCATCTGATGAAACATAAATTTATTGTTACTTTGCTTAATTCAAGTTCTTCTTTATAAATTTCTTACGCAATTCCTACTTTGTTTCACATCACGTTAGCTCTGCCATTCTCCTTTCATCCCTATATCTTTAGCATTAAATTTCCCCTGCTTTTAGCTACCTTTTGATTTTCATTCTACGAGTCATGGTAATCTAACTCTATATCTTCTATAACCTTAACACAAAATCGTGTTATGGCACACTATCAACTTAAACCATTTCTCGTTATCCTTTTATGTGTACCACCAAAACATCAGTGCTCCCAATTTTCTTCCACATTGCTGTCAATGTTAGTGCTTCCTTCATCAACCAACATTTAAGTATCATTTAATAAAATCCCCATCAATTCCAAGCCACCACCCATTTAAACAATTTCACTTCTATTCTGCTAATTATATTATCATCTATGTGTACATTCCATTACACGTTTGATAAAAAATATGTATACAAGCAACATCTCATATATTGAACTCACATCTCCTAAAAATGCTTCAATGGATTCAATCTTTATTAAATAATCTTAGGCCCCCTTTCTGTTTACAGCTCTCCTCTGTTTCTCTAACTTCTTATGTACTTCAAAGGTAGTCTCAATTATTATGATTAATTCACACGTCAACAACAAAGACTAAAGTGATGGGGGCATCGACAGGAGATTTCGGCTCGTTTATTAGAGACGACACAGGAGATCGATGGCCATGATGGAGAGCCTTTACTATTGATGATTATTTGTATTTGCATTTTATGTATTATGCATTTATTTCCAGTTTTTCCATTTTTGCCCTTATGGGTAGTTGATTGCTTTTGTAGTCCAAGGGGCATGTTGGTCTTTTGTACTAGTTGTCATGTAGAGCCTATATATATGACTCTTATATCTTGTATGATGATTATTGATGAATGAAAATATTTTATTTCGTGTTCTCTTTGTGAGTTCCCAATCTCCTCTTGATCTCTTGGTGAGTTCTTGAGGAGAGAGCGTCTTAGATCTCTTCGTGAGTTCTAGTAGAGAAAGACTTGTGGTTTTCAAGCCTGAAGTTCTTTCCTTCTCTTCCCCGGACCGTGACCTTCTTTCCCTTGGTTTTCCCCTCACAATCCTCTCCCCAAACCTCCATCCCGCCGCCCCTTCCCAACTGCCCGCCGGCTGCACCTCACCACCGGCCAAGAGGCCTGGCCGCCAAAAACCCCTGCAGCCTCTCAGGCTTGCCGCCCCCCCCCCCCCCCACCTTGAATTCAAATTTAAGTTTTCATTGAGTCCTTACTACTTTCCTAAATTAATTCCTTAATTTGAGGTCTCCATATTAATTAGAATTCAATTTGAGTTTGAAATTCAAATTAATTCTAATTAATAACCCTCTTATTAGGAAACTTCCCTATTTTAAAAACCTGAAATATATTTCAAATTTTATTCAAATCTTTGTTTAGCCATGTGGGCCCCTCTACTTAATTCTAATTCTTCTTTCCCTCTCTATGCTTGGCCGGCCCCCTTCCTTGGCTTTCTCTCTCCCAATTAATTCTCAATCACCACAAAATCAGCCCAAGACTTCTCTCCCATTACCGCCCACCCCTCCCCTTTTGGAATTAATTTGAAATTCTCAAATTATTCCCTCCTATTTACCTCAACCTAAAATAATTTCAGTTTTCCTGAAATTAATTCCAAGCCTCTCCACCATAACCGTTCCCCCCAAGCTCTCACGCCAATCCAGTTCTTTTCCCATCTCAAGCCGCCACCACACCTCTTCTTCTCCTCTTTGTGTTGTAGAGACCAAGAGAAGACTATTCTACCGTCAAACTCATCCGCCAAAGTATTTCATCGTCATGTATGGCGGATCCCGAGGTTGACCACGGGATCGAATACGACATCTACGGATCCATCCACGTCCTTCGATCTCCTTTCTTCGACGTTGGATTTGGCTTTGACAACACCATCGAAGATTATTTGAATCGAATCCTCCCCACCCCTGTAGACGCCATCGACGAACAATTTTCAGACTACGAGTGGATCATCAACGGTCATCCTTCCCCGCCACCTCCACCTCCGAGTACCTTCCCAACAACGACGTTCCTCAGCTCCTCCCTCCTCGTGGCGACCTCATTTCTAACATGGATGATCTTCCTCCGCTCAACCTAGATTCATAGGAAAGAGAGAAAGGTCTCAAGGTGAACAACTCGTTATTAATCTTTGGATTCAAGTTATAAGCTTTTAACATTACTTTCCCCTTTGTATTTGATTAAATTGTTTTGGTTAATTTCCATGTAATTCTTTGCCTAAGCAAGTGGAACATGGAGATTTCTTGTAACCAACTTTGAATGGATGCATGATTTTATAAAGGTTAAACTAATAGTAAATTCTCTTTTTTAATCTTGTGTAACTCCAAGCTTGCATCACATCACAAAGTATTTTCTTTTAACGGTTTATAGCAAGCACGTCAAAAGGTATCATAGAAGTGCGTGACAATAAATCATTTAAGCTCACTGCGAAGTTGTTTTAATTTGTACTTCGTTGATATATGAGACGTAGTAACAAGGAAGAAAATAATATTTTTAACATGTCCATAAAATATTAAAGGGATTTTTACATACATAACACTTAAAACTATGTTATTTACTCATTTAACACCTAAAGTTTTCTATTTACACACTTACCACTTAAAGTTATTTATCATTTCTAAAAAACCACTCCGTAACCACTCCGTCCCTCTCTCCGTGAAATCCCGCTGGCTTCATTTCGCAAGTTCCTCCAAGCCGGAGTTCCGGCGATCGGGCCTCCACCGCCGACGACGGCCTGTCCGAAGCAGTTATGCAACGTTACCAACGCTATTCCGGTGGCCGCCGGACACCATTGTCGCAGAACCGGACTGAACTTCTCTCTCTCCGTCACCGCGAGTGCCTTCGTGTCTTTCGCCAACTCGATCAAGATATCGATGGGATCCTCGTCCACCTCACGATCATGCTATCGACATGATCATGCAAAAGCCCATGCCATGTTGAAGTCAGCTAAAATCCACTGTATTGGTCGGCCTTCTGCAGCGTTGGCCATTATGATGGATTGAAGACCTAGAGACATTCATGAAGGCAAGAGTTTATAGGAAAGGCCAACATCCTTTCGGTCTTCGTCGGAGCTCATACCATCTGAGATTTGAAGGAAGCGGAGGCGACTGTTAGGGTTGGAGAAGGAAGGGCCGCCTTCGGGAGCGGCGGAAAGAAGACGGCGGTGGAGGCCCGATCGCTGGAACTCCGGCGTGGAGGGACTTGCGAAGTGAAGCCAGCGGGATTTCACGGAGAGAGGGACAGAGTGGTTACGGAATGGTTTTTTAGAAATAAGAAATAGTTTTAAGTGGTATGTGTGTAAATAGAAAACTTTAGGTGTTAAATGAGTAAATAACATAGTTTTAAGTGTTATGTATGTAAAAATCCCAATATTAAAATAAGCCACCACTTCTTGAAAAAGTATAACTTGGTGAATAGTTATTCAAATCTAAGAGAACATCTAGAAAGATGTTTCAATATCATTTCCAAACAAAGGTCTGTCTATAAACCAAATTAGTACTACAGCATACCAAGACCTAAACTAAGATTGGAATATCGCCAATATATAGGATCAAATTGGATACGAGTTGGACCATACTGATTAATCATAAGGGTAGTAATTGTGTAAATTTCTAACAAAAAAGTAGTTATCTAAGTGAATATAATTTTACTCGTTTCAACATTAAAATGTTTCTCCTCAATCATAGTTCCATCAATCTCTCCTGTTTCCCATCAATCTCACCTGTCACTTAATATAATATGATAACTAAGCTAAATTCCCATGAACAAAATTCTAACTGCCTCTTTATAAACAAATATCTGTGCAAAAATACATTTTATCCCAAAATTTTGCATCCTCTGCCGTTAGGATATAATTAAAACTATCTTGTTAAACATGCTACTTAATTCCCCATAATTCTCTAAATATAAATAGGTTCTCATTAGATACTAAATCTCTAACTTTATGCATTTTCTGCGCTTCTGTCTGTCACATAACTCATTGGTGTAGTAGGCCATTTCCTACATTTTGAACTTCATAGAATGTCAGTTTTAATGCATTCATTTAGTGATTACTCAAAAAAATGCATTAAGACATTTTATGGCACTAACTCCACAACAAATCATTTGTCAAATGACAGAAAAAAACCACAGTATACAAAAAACAAAGGATACTCTCCAGTCAGCATTTAGATTAAATTCTGCAAAATTAGAGGTAACCCACAATTTCCATTACAAGAAACTTTTGTCATTAACGCAATCAAAAATTTGAGAAGGGACCCAAAATTTTTTATCACAAAAACAAACTCTTTCTAGGATGATAGAAAGACATAAAATACTCAAAACTTGACAAAATATAACTAACAAAACAAAACACAACTTTAATATTATAAAAGGACAAACAAACAAAGACTCTTACAAACTTGACTCAAACAAGACACCCTAAACTTGCTTTCCAAAAGAAGAAGGATACAGATGGGATGGTCACTTGCGGAGAAACGAAAGAGGTTAGAAGCCAAAAAGAAGGGTGGAAAGAACTCGCAAGTCTCCCCAAGAGATAGAAGAAGAAGGTGGACAAAGCTCGCAAGCTTTTCCAAGCAAACCCGCAGGTTATAGCTTCCAAAAATCACATCATATAACATTTTTAAAACAACTCAAAACAACATATATTTATAGACATGAGAGGGGAATACAAACAGCCCCAAAAACCCTTCAAATTCTTAAATAAATGAGGGAAATGAAAAGCCAACAGCCACCTAATAATATTCCCTAATTTTACACAAGAAACAAAGCACCAAAGCCACAGAAAAGCCCCCAACAGCCACGAGAAAACAGCCCAGGCGGAACTCGAAGAGGCAGCCGCAAGAACCAAGGAGGCGGTCGTGGGAACCAAGGAGGCAGCCGTGGGAACCAAGGAGCCAAGGCACGGGAACCCAAGAGCCAACCACGGGAAACGAATAGACAAGGGGAAGGAGAAGAGACAAAAATAATGAGCTACTAATAAATTAATAAGTGAAATAAAAACATAGCTCATAATGAGCTAACTCTTAGTTCAATAAATAAACTAAAAACCATATCATAATAAGCTAAATCTTAGCTCAAAAATTAATGAGCTAGCAAGCTAAAGGGAAGTCAAAACCAAATTTTTTTGGGATTGATTTGACCCCCCCCCCCCCCCCTTGCCTATATCAAACTCCCCTTCTTGAGAACTCATCTCCCGATGAGTTAGCTTTGTTCTGAAGGCATTGCATCAAAAGACACCAAGGCTTGAGATTGCTCACTTGACACCAAGACTCAAATGACAACATGACTCAAAACAAAACTTAGATAACATCAACACACATACGACAAACTGACTCATAAACCTAGGACTTTCTAACTTGCTCTGACACCAAATTGATGCAATCAAAAATTTGGGAGAGGGACCCAATTTTTTTATCACAAAAAGAAACTCTTTCTAGGAACAGAATAAAAACATAAAATGCTTAAAAGAACACAAATACTATAAAACACAACTTTATATAATAAAACGACTTACAAACAAGACTCTTACAAACTTGACTCAAACAAGACTCCCTAAACTTGCTTTCCAAAAGAAGAAGGATATAGGTGGGGTGGTCACTTGCGGAGAGAAGAAAAAGGTTAGAAGCCGAGAAAAAGGGTGAAAAGAACTCTCAAATCTTCCCAAGAGATAGAAGAAGAAGTGATGGAACAAGCACGCAAGCTTTTCCAACAAAACCCGCAGGTTTACATTTCCAAAAATCATTCATATAACATACATAAAACAACCGAAAACATCTACTATTTATAGACATGAGAGGGGAATACAAACAGCCCCAAAAACCTTCAAATTCTTAAATAAATGAGGGAAATGAAAAATCAACAGCCACCTAATAATATTCCCTAATTCTACACAAGAAACAAAGCACCAAAGCCATGGAAAAGCCCCCAACATCCACGGGAAAACAGCCCAGGTGGAACCCGAAGAGGCAGCCGCAAGAACCAAGGAGGCAGCCGTGGGAACCAAGGAGCCAAGGCACGGGAACCCAAGAGCCAACCACGGGAAACGAATAGACAAGGGGAAGGAGAAAAGACAAAAATAATGAGCTACTAATAAATTAATAAGTGAACTAAAAACATAGCTCATAATGAGCTAACTCTTAGTTCAATAAATGAACTAAAAACCAGCTCATAATGAGCTAAATCTTAGCTCAAAAATTAATGAGGTAGCAAGCTCAAGGGAAGTCAAAACCAAATTTTTTTGGGTTTGATCCCCCCCCTGCCTACATCAGTCATGATGGTCCTCTACATATGAATTTCCTCTTTCAACAATCTACAACAGAGGATTCACATTAATATACACCAAAAAAGATCGGGGCTTAACAAAATTTCATAATATCAACATACTACTTTCCTGATGTGAGCCTAGAAAAGTAGATTTCAGATACCTCCCCCAATGCTGTTAAAAGATATGAGAGGATTCGAAGTGTAGCAACTCCAGCTGATGGATGGAAGTCCGCAGACTCAAGCTGGAAGTTGTAAAAGAGTACTTAATCAAAGTAACAACAATATAAGAAACAACCAAGTAGGCATATCACCAAAATCTACTAGCTTATAAACAAACCTTCCGAGCCAAATGAACTAAAAAACTCCTCTGTGTAGACTCTGTCATTTGGTCAGCTGCACCAACTCGTAGAATATACAGAACACATGCCTTCAAAGAAAAAGATGAGTTTTCTAGATTAGGAACATGTATCTTCAATTTAATTCTGTTAATTAAAAAAAAAGAAGAAGAATAACATGTACATTCATTGTCACCAACTTCATTAAGTGGGTACTTATTTGTTATACCTGTCCTGAAAGCAATTGTTTCGTTCAGCAGAGAAGATTTTTCGTTAAGTCCTAAAAACTGAAGCAACTCTAGTTTACAACGAAACAACTTTTTGATGGCACTATCAATCTTAAACAATAACTATAGCTGGCATCGCATGGATGTTAGTAGGATGGAACTTAAATGATGATAGAAATGCATCACTTTGGAGAAAAATAAGATTTATAGAAATTACCAGTGCATGAGCATCCGTGGAAGCATTTCCTTGAAGCATGTCAATAGCATGTACAGCATAGTTTTCAAGTTCTTCGTCAGGAAGCTCATACTTGAGATGGATGAACTGGTCAAAAAGAAATCCCGATCAGTGCAAATCAAGCACAAAGAAGTTTAAAGAAGATTGACTAGAGAGGCAAATATTAAACAATATAATACTGACTTCCGGATTGGTGAAAATTGGAGATACAGGTAAATTTAACATTAGGATTTAATCAGATCAAGTCCAACCAAAAATCAGATTGGAAAAACCTAGCATGCAAATGAAACTCTTCTAGCCCTGCCCTGGGAGCTGCTCCATATCAATCCTTAATGGAATAACAAGAATAAAATGTAAAGCTTTTAAAGGCCAAGGCATGCAACTGTCAAAATGAAATTAACTAAGCCTCAATTTGATGACTCACTCTCATCAAGAGATCTCTAACTCTTTGAAAATGTATTTGAATTCATACGCTATCCAACTTTCTCCCCCTCCATTTATAAAAACTACAAATTTTAAATACTTGGTTGACTCATATATGAACATCCAATCATTCTTTGAGCTTAACAAAAATCACAAAACAAAGACAAAAGCCGGGTTGACCCAATGATGCAAATCAATATTCAGTCAGTTTTTAAGTTGGATCAGAGTTACAACTGGCCGAACTATATCTCAATGGAATCCAAAAGAATTTAATCAGCATGGTTCTCTCATGATGCCTCCACAATCACTTCTCGCAAATCCCAAGCCCTTTAAGGATGATCATGGTCACTTCTTCTAAACCCAAAAAGGACCCAAATGCAACCTTTGGCCATGCATGGACCAAAACCTCATTGATCTTCTCGAAAACTTTATGGGCTCCAAAAATTCGTATCCTGCTCTGATGAGAGAGTTTCTTCGAGATAAATCTTCAGAAGGCATATTAGATGGCTAATAAGATACTACTCAAAGATTTCATTTTCATTTTGCGAGAACTTTAAAATCTAATTCCAAGTTTCACAAAGGTGTAAGCCCCTCATTTACAAGCTCGAGCTCGAGTTGGATGAGGTTTGGCACACGAGCTGGCGAATTGGCTAATAATGATATAGATATTAGGATTTTTTTCTTTCAGTAGAAAACCAACTGAGTTTTTTTTTTTAAGATAAAAGTCGCTACTAGAAGCCTATTGCATCCAGAGATGCCCATATCCCAAAAATCATAAAGCTTCCCTTATATTCATAATGCTACAAGCTACAACGGTTCCCATGAAAAAATAGTGGCACAACTCACGCGCACGTGGTCAAACCTTCTTCTTCTTCTCAAGGGATAAAACATTGACGCATTCCTTACTTTCATCACGATCTCATAAGCTGGATCGAGAGCTCACTTTCATTGCAAGGAGCTGAGCTCGAGCTCGACTTAAGTTCAACCTCGCAATTTGGGCGACATGTTGAGCTCACGTTTGGCACAGCTCAAGCTCGAATCGGCTCGTTTACACCCTCTAAGTGGTAGCAATTTTAATTTAAAATTTAACATAAATTACTGTAATTAGCTTAAAGAAGATAGTGGGAGAAACAATGACTAATCCTATTATTCCATATTCTCAGCTTATCATGGATCATGGTTTACTTAAACAACAGAGGTAGTCGAACCAACATGATCAAATAATCCTTATAGGCAGTCATGGGTTGACTTATTTAAGAGACATTGTAGATCTAAAGTAGGTGTTTGTCTAAAGAGACCATTTTAAGTCAAAATTACTAACATAGGGCTTTATACCCTCTCAAATGCACCATATGATTTATATTTCAAGAGTTGGAACCATTAGAAGATATCTTGACTATGACCATGATAGTGATATAAGCATTTCATTTTGTGATAAAACCACCAAGTCAAAGAACCCCAATCCTAATGGATATTTTGTAGTGTCATTTGATGGCAAAATCCTAAGACGACACATGCCACATCCTAATGCAGTCAAGAGTTTCCATTTTATGTTTTTTTAATTTATTTTCTACTAGTGTTTCTAGCTTACTTTCTCCAGTGACTTTTCAATTTTTTCTGTTGACCCTTCGTTTTCCATGTTAGCCCCTCGATTTCCCAGTTATCTCTCAGTTTCCCTGTTGTCTACTCATTTTCTCTATTTTTTTCTCATATACTTGCTACTGTTTGGTCTTTCCCTAAGTGTTATAAGTGTTGTTGGTTGTTTTTTCCCCGTGTTGTTATCCTACTCTTGGCTGCTCGATTTCCTCTTTGTTGATTCTTATGCAGGAGGGCTTTAAATGTGGGTTGTTTTGGTGATTTTTAGTGGCTATTTTGGGGGCACATTTATGTGATCTATTAAATGTTATTCCTTCTTATTTCTCCTATAAATTAAGGTTAATTTCTTTTGTGTAGAGTTTTGGAGAGAGACTTTGAAAAAATTTTGGAATGTGACCATTCAAAACCTGCAGATTTGTCATAGCTTACGAGTTATCTTCTTCTCATTGTCCTTCTTATATTTCATCTCGGATTTCTATCTATTCTTCTCTCCACGGTTCACATTCCACCTGTATATTTTTTCTTTAAAACTATTATAAGTTTAAAGTTGTGTCGTGTTTTGCTCTATTATAAATTATAAGTGGTGTCAGTATTGCTTTATTGTTGTGTTTGTTGTGATATTTAAGGTTTACGTGAATAAAAAAGGATGTGTGTTTTATTTGCATTCCTATAGAAAAATTTATTTTTAGGATGCATGATGTAGAACAGGAAGGTGAGGGGTCATATGAATTTGAAATTTCAAGTTAAGTGGGAAAGAGAGAGTAAGGGGCCGGCGGGTGTTATGTGGGGAAGAGAGGAGATTGGGAGGGAATTCAAAGTTTCTTAATTCATTAATTCAATTTAGAAGAAGGATAAAGAAATCAAATCTAATTTAAAATTAAATTAGACTTAATTTTAGGAATTTTTCTAATTTAGCTCGGTTAATTTAGGAAAGTATTGAAATTAAAATTTGAATTTCAAATTGAATTAAAATCTTTCCCAAATAATTTAGGCTAATTTAGGCTTGTAATAATGATAATTGAAATCATCATCAAGAGGGCCAAGGAGGTGTGGGAGGGTGTCCACATTCAATGAATGTGTCCAGGTTCAATGAATCACGAAAATTGAAATTAATTCCAATTAAATTCAGATTGGGAGAGATTTGGGGGTTTCCTAAAAGCGATTTACTAATTAGGAAAACTAATTTAAATCAAATCCAATTAGAAATTTAATTAAATCTAACTTAAGTAACTTTCCTAAAATAGGAATCCTTAAATAGAAAACAAATTCAAATTCAAATTTATTTGAATTTTGAATTCGAATTCATTGCCAAATTAAAAGGGCTAACATAGGAAGGGCTTTGAATGCAATACGAAATTTGTGGAGCCAAAGGAGGGAGGAGGTGGCCGGCGGCTAAGGGGATAAGTGAGGGTGTAGCCGACGGGTTGGGTGGGTAAGGTGCTTGGCCGGTGGGTTGTGGTGGAGATGGAGGTGAGAGGATCGGCGCCTTGGTGGAGAGCTTGAGGAGATGTCGGTTTAGGGAAATAAGGAAAAGCAAAATAATGAAAAAAAAAAAAATAGAACCGCAAGCCCTGGACTCTTCCGAAGACTAACGGGTGATACATTGCCCTTCTCCAAAGGGACTTCAAGCCACGAACCCAGATCCATCCTGCGGCTGGTGAAAGCTTCGATTCCCTCCCATAGGAATCTCACCTAAGTTCTCTTCAAAGAACACAAGTGCAAACAAATTTTTTTATAATTCCATCACACCTAATACAAGAGAAGTGACATCTATATATAAGCCTTAAAAGAAACTAAAAGATAAATTTGCCCCTTGAGCTTACATAAGACAAGTCTCTTAAATGAAAGGGGTTAAAAAGGAAAATTATAAAATTAAATCAAAATACAATTAATAAATTAAAATAAAACTGAGTGATTTCAGCCATTGATCTTTGACTCTTCCTTTGAATATCGTCCACCATCGGATGTCCGCATCAATGCATCAATTTGGTATCAGAGCTTTGGGTTGTCGTGTGAGTCTTCCTTTTTTTTAAAATCAAAAACAAAAAAATGGAAAACCATCAAGAAGCCGAAGTTCCAATTCAAGATGTAATTGAGTCTGAAGTTTGTGAAAGCCAGCCATCTATTCAAATGATTCCAGAGAATAACTTTCCATCAACAGAATGGGTTCTACCTCAAGCAATTTCTACAGAGCCAATTCATAATGAAATACTCAGAGTGCAAAGACAACAATATTTATGTACTGAGAAGTATAAAAATAAGAAACTGCCAGTTTGGTCATAATTTGAACAAGAAAAAGAGAACATAAAAAGAACATACGACATTCTACTGAAGGATGCTGAGAGGGAGTATTTTCATGGGAAAAAAGATGAAGATTCTAGAGAAATTTCAAAAGATTGTTTTGCACAAAGTTGTTGATCTTATTACAAATGAAGATGAATCAACAGATGATCTTGTTGAAGATGTTGTGGACATTCGTACTATCCAGACAAGACAAAACATGAAATCCTTTGTCTGATTGTTCTTGGGTTCAAGCTAAAGAGTTGCAGATTCTTCGTCCTAATATCTACCAACGCGTTACTGAAGCTTTCTCATTAGGAGATGAGATTCTTCCACTAGGGAAGAATTGATGCAGTCAAGAGTTGTCATTTTATGTTTTATTTATTTTCTACTTGTGTTTCTAGCTTTCTTTCTCCAGTGACTTCTCAATTTTTTCTGTTGACCCTTGGTTTTCCCTGTTGGCCCCTTGGTTTCCCAGATATCTCTCAGTTTACCTATTGTCCACTCATTTTCTCTGTTGTCTTCTCATATACATGTTGTTCTTTGTTTTCCCTAAGTGTTGTTTGATCTTCCCTAGGTGTTGTTTGGTCTTCCCTAAGTGCTGCTGACTTTCAGGCTTTGACCATTCTCCAGATATAATAGAAGGGATTCCTGAGTTCACTTTTCACTCCAAACATATCCAAGTTCCCTATCCATTCTATGTAAGATTTTTGTTTGAGTATATCTAAAACCAAATACATTTAAGTTCATAAGATCGCACTATACACTCACTATTTCTAACAGAGACTTCCATCAACATTTACCGTATCCCATCCATTGTTTAAGGCTAATCACTAGTAACTAAATTGAGAAAGAATGAATAGTTGTGAGTGTGAGGGAAAAGAGATGGCTATCAGCTACAATGAAAATCATGGGTCTAACCTTCTCGATATGGTTTCTCTCTTTCTCTCCAACTCCAGCAATGTAAGTTATGCTACACCCCATCATGACCACTATTGGGTAGTAGGCCATATAGCCCATTCCGCAGCATAAATCATGATGTGCTCTATCATAGCATCAAGCAAAACACACTTTTTACCATAATGACATGAAAAATAAGGGGTTTGTTGTTCGTCCTCATTCTCCCCCTTCAACCATCACATGGGTTCCATAATAATTTGTGGGCTCCGAAAATTCGGCCTCGGCCTCCACTTGCTTTTCTTATTCGGCGAGGGAGTTTTAACGAACTAAGTTCCGGGGTAAATTTTGGAAGGCAGATGAGTTTGTAGATAAGACACTACCCAGAGATTTCGCCCTCATTTTGTGAGGACTTTATGATCTGAGTTCTGGTTTCCTATAGGCGCAAGCCGCTATAGTTAATTACCCCTCTCAAACATGAGAGAGAACTTTCGATTAAGGCTAGTCATCAATCAGATACGTATAGAATACGTGTTATCTGGCATATAGTAGCAGCAATGAGTTTGGATTGGAAAGATTTGGAATTTGGGTTGGATTTGGGAATTTGGAAAGTTTGGATTTGAGAATTTGGAAAGGTTTGAAAAGTTTGATATTTAAAACTTGAAATTTCACCATCTAGCACTTAAAGCGGATGGTGGGGGAATGGGTGATGGGCCCGATCAAGATCCCATGGTTCCGTCGTCCCGGGCCATCGTGGTCCCTGGTCTACTTAGTCAGAGAAGGTAGTCGACCCAACCTGACAGAAGGATCCTTGTCGGCAGCCATGGGTTGCTTCGTCCAAGGGGACCTTGTAGACCGGGGTTGAATGTTTGTCTAAGGGGACAAATTTGAATCCACCTTAGCTAACAGAGGGCTTTGTGCCCTATCGATCATATCCTATTGATTCATATCTCAAGGATTTAACGCCATTAAGGAGCGTATTGGCTCTGGCCATAACCGCTATCTGTGGTGCCATTTGGCGGCAAAACCACTCGGTTCAGAGGGCCCCGGGTCATAACCGTTTACCTGCAGTGCCATTTGGCGGCGAAACTGCCGGTTAGAGGACACGTACCACGTCCTTACTGGCAAAAGATTGTTTGAGAATGGATCTAGTGATATTTTCGACTAGGCATTTGGCTCTTTTGTGAGCAAGAGTAAATTTCAGATTTGTCCACCCCAGCAAACTGTTGCGGATGTTGTGTGGATTTTGCTTTAAGTGGTTTAATGGATTTATTTCATTTTTAAATATTTTTAGAATTTTGAGATTTTTGTGGAGTTTTGGGATTTTTGTGCAGTTTTGGCATTTTTTGTGGATATTTTGGGTAGAGTTTGAAAGTATTTGGAATGGACTTTTGGGAGACAATTGAAAGTATTTGGGAACCCCTCCGGTTGAGATAAACATTCAACACGGCCATCATCGGGGTGTTCGAGGTCACTTTCACTTTATGGATTGAACCTTGTCAACTCTATCGGGATGTCGATAGAGGATCGGATTTCGTAGGCTTTGTACCCTTAAAAGTGAATTCTTTTTTATTTTAGACATTGAAGGCCTAATATGAATATATTAAAATAAATATTCTGGTCGCCACGGCCACATATTTATTTGTTGGTTCGAACCTTGTCGACTCCTATTAATCCGTATAAGAGGATCGGGTTCGAGCCTGAATTCACTTGTCAACCCGCGCAGCATCCCTAGACGTCACGTGTGTACCAATAACACGCTCGCCGGGCCCATGCGGGTTGAGATTATATTTCCCTCTTTAGTGTACCTATGTGTATACAATTTATAGTGCACGTGCAGGGGTATTTATTTTAGACTTTGTTGACGCCTTCTGTCTGCTTGTACAAGGATTACAGATCCGGTGGTGTGGCAGCTTCTGGATAGAATTGTTCGCTGCTTCGTACAGGTAGACTGTCGTGCACTATCGTTGATTTTCGTAGGCGGGTCATAGTGCACTAACTAATCTCCTGCCTTGTGCTCACAGATGTTGATATCTGTTATAGTCCTTTTGTATTCACTTGTAGACTTATGTATAATAGGTCTCCTACGGTAGCTCGTAGAAGCTCGCCATTATTATGGTCCTCCAGCCTTTGTTATGACCTTCAACATTTATTGGTAACTTGATATTAGTTGTTGGTTGAACCACATTCTTCGGCGATCTCTTCATGTGTTTTGATTTGCAAGTCGTTACATGTCGTTTGTCATTGCTTGTAGTCGAAAGACATTTGATGTTGGTTGTAAGGAGACTACTGCTTTTGCATCTCATCCACCATTGTTATGTACAAGTAAACTAGTGTGCTTGGTACAAACCCTCGTTAATGCTTACAAGTAGATGTAGTAGGGGTCGCTACATCTGCTACATTCGTCGCATGTCTTTTCTCATATTATTTCGAATATCCCATCCTTGAAATTACTGCTACTTTGCAAATATGATAGGGATGAATATTATTCATGAGTACATTGGAGATCTTATGCCACTATTCGTAGTAGAATTGGGTTCTTGTCTTGATTGTTGCTAGTGGATGAAAGAATTCTCCTTGTCCAATATATGTCGTTGTGTGATTGTAATCAAGTAGTATGCAAGAATTTCTTTATCAATGCTCATTTGATCGTTTGCACATAGTTAGGTCATGTTGACTATTGTAAGTCTTTCATTGGCATAAAAGGATGACTCAAATCTTGTATGGTGAGTTTGCTTCTCAAATCAAGCTCATTTTGAATTCAAATTCCTTATAACTTGTTCACCTTGATTATACTCAAATTCAAATTAAGTTTGCATTTGTTGTAATATCTAGATTTGAATTCAAGTTCAATCAAGTTCTTGTAGTTTTGTTCGAGTCCGAGCTCAAGTTCTATATCCACAAATTTTAGCTCAATGTCAAAGTTCACTGTCTTCTGAAGTCTTTGTAGATTCGTTCAAGTTCTTGCTTGAGTCCAGTTCAATTTCATTTGAAGTTCAAGTTCAAGTACTGTCAACTTGGTTCAAGTTCTAAGTACAATTCAGCTTGAGTTTCAAATGAGAGTTCAATGTGCAAGTTCAAATTTGTCCAAGCTTGTTCATTTGATTTCAAATTTCGAGTTCAATTGAATCCAAATTTTAATCCAACTTGAGTGTCCAAATAAGATTCAATATTGTTCAAAATCCTTGGATTTTCAATCCAAATTTCGGCAGCCTCCCGGTGTCTCCCCCGTTTAGGGGAAAACTACGGAAAACTGGGCCTTTCCCATCACGCTAAGAAAAGCGTGCATGGTAGATGCCCTCTTTCGAGGACACCGCGGCCGTGTAATTTTTCGATCCCCCACCACGCTAAGAAAAGCATGCATGGGTATTTCTTTTGTAAAAAAAGTATTTTTTTATTTTTTGAAAATATCTTGTAAGCAAGGCAGTTATTTCCCCGCATGCGGGTACTTACGGGTATCCCCGCTTCGTCGTGCGCATCGCACCGGGATCCCTTCCCACCACGCTAAGAAAAGCGTGCATAGGCGGGGTTTCCAAGGCGATACGAACTTCGAAGAAGAAATTTGGTGATTACCCGCTTCGTCGCAAGCGTTGGGACGCACTCCCTCCCACCACGCTAAGAAAAGCGTGCATGGGTGGTCGTTTTGTCTCGACGAATGCGTTGAAACGAGTTCTCAGAGTTTTAGGGTTTAGGAGTTATACCTTGGCGGTCGTCGGCGTTGGCTCAAGGATCTTAGTGAGCATGATTAATTAGAATTAATAATAATTAGTTATAATTAAACTCAATTAATTATAACAAATTATGATTAACATTAATTAATTATACTTAGAAAAAAACTAATTTATAATTAACTTAAATTAATTATAATTAATAATAATTAATTTAATATTAAAGATAATTAATTATAATTAACCTCAATTAATTATAATTAATTATACTATTATTAATTAATTAAAATTAATTATATTTTAATTTAAAATTGATCATAAATCAATTAAAATTTATAATTTCTTATGAATTAATTATAATCAAGTTATAACTAATTATATTTAACTAAAAATAAATTATATGTTATATACTTTTAATTTATAATTAATTATAGATTAATTATAATTAATTATATTTAAAATATAATTAATTATATTAGATCCTAAAATTAATTATAAATTAATTAAAGATAAACAAAATCTTAAGCATGATTAACAGAGAATTAAACTCTCTATTAACAGAGAGTTTAATTCTCTGTTTTAAGGGATTTAACCGAAGAAGCACTCGAAGGGGAGAAGGCCACCTACACAGCCAGCGATCTCCGGTTTATGCTTCCGATCAAAGTGTCGGAACTTCCAATCCCCGACGGGAATAGGCGTCGAAGGAGGCGGAGAGGGGCTCGGCTTAGGCGTGGAGAGGTCGGGTAGGTTGATTTCTTCCTTCTCTCTCTCTCTCGTTCTCTCTGGATCGGGATGGAGTTCGGTCGGAAGGTGGAGTTCGGGGAGTCGTCGGCCTGCTGGAGGAAGCGGACGGGAGTCGAGAGTGGAAGAGGTTTGTGGCTTGCGGCTCGGTGGAACTCGGAGGAGGGAGACAGAGGGGGAGTCGAGAGGAAGGAGCTGCTTGCGATCGTGGAAGAGAGGAGGCGTCGGTGTTCTGCGAATGAGGGGGTTTCCTTCTCATTTTATCCAGAATGCGATCGAGACGAGCTCGCAGCTTTTCCGCAGGATTTCGCGGGACAGAGACTGAATGGCGCCGAATCAGCGGGATTCGCGGACGTCTTCGACAGATACGAGGATTCCAACCGGGATTTCAGCAGAAATTATGGATCCAACGGTTAAGGTATGATTTCATTTTTTGTTTCTTTTGGGTATTGTATAGACGTCAACATAATTACACTAACTTTGACATCAAATAAGCAACCAGTGATATCTCCTTTTGTCACATATTATGCCACCTTTATAATACTTAAAAATTTCTTTAAGCCTAATAATCTCTAAGTTGGGATTAAACCTCTGATGCACTGACACTCCATTTTAAGAGGGAATGCAGTAACGACACGGCGGGGACACGTGTCAGACACGTTATTAGTGTGTCCTATTTTAAAAAAAATTAAGCCGAACACGCGTGTCCAGCTATTTGATAATTAAATTTTAAAAAAAAAAGAACTAATAAGCACCGGTTCACGCTCATCACCCTAATCCCGCTATTCCTATTCTTTTCGTTCAAGCGATTGAGGCGAGCAGCGGAGGTCTTTCCTGCGAGCAGTTTCGAGTCTTCTTCCATCCGCGAACTCATGGTCTCCCCCTTCCAGCCGTCCCGAACACGCCATCTTCTTCAGTTTTTGTGCGCAGCCGAGGGAAGAAAACGCAAAAGTAATCGCCATTTCTGCGCGCAGGTTGGGGCGAGCCTACCGAACATCTCTTCAAGCCCTGTAAGTGGATTTTGCCATTTCTTTTCTCCATGTTGCCATTTTTTTCTCCACTTTTTGATATAAATCCCCGCCGTTCCTTCGCCATTTCTTCTCGACAGACCTCCTAGCCGCAGGGCCATCACCAGCCCTAGCCATCGCCTGCCTATTAGAATTGTTGCCAACTCAAGCAAGACCTCACCTGGTCGAGCCTCCTGACTGACTAATGCTCACATTGGGTCCCTCTTGCAACCATTGTCTAGCATCCTCACCATAAAGGTAATGATCCATCCATCCCTATATTTTTGAAGTCCATCTATAAATATTGTAGTTCAATTAACAGCATGATAATGAATGAATGAAGCAATATCTGTGACATTTCATACCAATTCATGTTGTACATCTTAGTGGATGGTGATTGTGAGCTGCTTGCACTTTGCCTATGTTAGCTTCAAAAGAGCCAAATCAGCCATGTTATCATTATCATGCATTTTTTTATCCTTTTTTCATTTTATGCATCTTCTAAAATAATCCCTTGAATATAAATGTTGAGCTCAAGTATATGTATCTTAAATTCTATTATTTATGTACATCATGTGGTATGATTGAAAATTTGGAACATTGGAATATACATGTTGACCCACTTTTTTTAGTTGTTTTTTAAACCCTAGACTTAAGAGTTAAGACTTTATTTATTATTGTATTTGAAACCCTAGACTTAAGAGCTAAGAGTTGTGTACATAAATGTATGAAGCAATACTTTAAATCCAAGGTACATTTGTATTCATCTTTTAAATTAATTTTAAATTTCTTGGTAAATAAATAAATAATATATACTTTGTATTATTGGAAGGTATTCAAGTAAAGAATGACTTCAAGAAGACCCTCAACTTGTCTCACAACAAAAAGATTTAGAAGTTTCAAATATAAGAAAGATATGTTTGAAATGATATTTCCCAAATGAAGAGGAGAGAAGAAAGATTAATATAGAACTTATAAAATTCTTTGGATATTTAGAGGACTTTGGTGATCAAGAATCTTTGATTGATAAATGGAGAATGGATCCAAAAATGTGATGGTTGATTCATGAAGTTTCAGCACCGCTTCTTCAAATAATAGCAATAAAACGTCTTAATCAAGTATCATCCTCTTCTTGTTGTAAGAGAAATTGGAGAGCGTACTTATTTATTCGATCGATGAAGAGGAATAAAATAACTCTTCAACGAGCTAAATATTTAGTTTATGTGCATACAAATCTTCGTCTTCTATCAAGGAAGACCTATTTATATTACAGGTGAAAACAAGATGTGAGATGTTGCTGGAGATTGGTTCGAGTGCCTTGATATGGGATTATTGGATGTTGCAAATCTTTCTCTAGATGAACCAGAGTTGGAAGTAATGATATTCAATGATGATGATATTGAAGGCCAAAGACCAACCTCTGAATCTAATTCTATCATTCCCTCTATTGACTAGTTGAACCTTCAAGTTGTACTAAATGATTTTTTTATTATATTTTTGTGATAGTACTAGACATTTTATACTAAATATTTTTATGTTAAAAGCTAAACAAATTATCATGACATTGATTTATTATTGCTTGACATTTTTAATATGATGTCACCTTAATTTCTATATATTATATTAAAAAAATTATTATGTCGTATCCACGCCGCACCCGTGTCCTATATTTTAAAAAAATGTCGTGTCTCGTGTCCGTGTCGCCGTGTCCGTGTCGTTGCATCATAGGATTAAACTTTTGGTCTAACAAGTCAATTGTGATCCTTCCTAAAAGTAACAAAGCAATTTAAACTTTCTAATTCATTAAACTGAAGAAAAGATACCCACACAAAATTTAATGTCAATAAGCTACAGAGGAAAGCTTCAGCCTAATATGGCCCAAGGTTGGGTTATATATGAACCAAAAAGAATACACAACAACAAATAAAAAATGCAAGGTTTGCCAGATATTCATGAAAATATAAGGTGGTGGTGGTCCTGGAGGATTTCTTTCAGATATTTATTACTAAGTTGAAGTTGTAACCACCTGAAGAAAGAATACCCATGATAAACTCAACCCAATTCGAAGATCCTTAGCTCTCACTCCAGTTGCTGCAATAAAACAATTGGAAATACTGACAATCAGAAAAAGTACAAAAAAAATGTTTTTATAAGAATATAGTAAATTTCATGCATTATCATGAGAAAATTACCACTCGAGCATTGACAATCCGTAAAAACCATTGAAGATATCAATCAATTGATCGGAATATAATTGACTCAAGAAAAAATTGAAGTCACAAAAAATGTTTCACTCAAAAGGATCAGACTCATAAAAAAATGGCCCCTTTTCAGTGACGCTGGGGCACCGTACATATTTGAAGGCTTCACCGGTATTAAAAGCATTCACGAGAAAAAAAAAAATTTGCCAGTTCATTGTAGCCAAAAATAAATAAAGGAACCAAAAAAAGAGCCTCCATTCAATTTCTTCTAGCTTCTTTTATATATATATATATATAGAGAGAGAGAGAGAGAGAGAGAGTAAGAACTAAACTATGGCTTCTGGCCCGGTCAGCAGAGAAACTGCACTTTTCAAGCCAATAACATGTCAATCATAAAAGCTCTAAAATCATAATAGGATCCGCTGGCTGACCTTGATCAGCCAATGAGAAATAGCTATTAACCAATATTAATAAAATTTAATCATACAGAAAGACAAAAAAAAACACTTCGCGATGAACAATAAGTGACTCCTAAAACTTTTACTTTTTGAAAGATATTTTTAAAATCAAAACAGTAGATTTTATTCTAAATCCAAAATTCCATTCAAATTAACTGATTGTATAAAAAATAAAAACCATTACAATGAAAATTACGAACATACATAATCAATGGCCAACAAATTGAAGAATTCAATCAATTTTGGTCCCTACCTAGTTTCAAGGGTAGATAGAAATATCAGCGGAGTTGATTACCAATTCGGTGCCTCTATAACAAAACTTTATAGGACAAATAAAGTTCCCCGTCCCCTGCACAGTTGCTCTAGCTCTCTAGCCCTATATTCTTGATGCGGACATCCAACCGTCCATGCCTATCCGAGGAGCTGAAGATCGACGGCTGTCATCGTCCCATGTTATCTTATATTTTATTTGTAATTTTAATTTTTTTATTATAAATTTTCCGTTTTTACCCTCACTTAAGAGGGTCGTCCTATGTAAGCAATAGGGGAATATGTGTCTTGCTTTAGTTTCTTAGGCCTATATATAGAGGCCTTTTCTTGTGTAATATGATGATGAATTGTTAATGAAAGTTTATTCTACTTGTTTGATCTCTTAGTGAATTCATGAGAGAAGAAGGATCTCTTTGTGAGTTCCGAGATTCCCAAGATCTCTTAGTGAGTTCTTAAGGAGGAAATGAACTCTTTGTGAGTTTCGAGATTCCCAAGATCTCTTTGTGAGCTCTTGAGAAGGAAATACTTGAGGTTTGTAGCTCCCTAGATTTTCAATTTTTTTCTCTTATTTCTCCTGGCATTTATTTTCCCCTTCCCCATCTCCCTACACCCGCCGGCTCCACCTCCCCAAATTCCCCACCCGCCGGCACCCAAACTTCCCCACCCGTCGGCACCTAGGCACCACCACTCACTGGCCCCTTTCCCCCCATAGCTCCCAAAATCTGAATTCAATTACATCATAAAATCTTTCCTAATTTAGCCCACCAATTTAGGAGGAGATTTAAAATTCAAAGATTTGAATTGAAATCCTCTCTTAAAAAATCCCCCTCTAATTTAGGAGAGGTTCTCAATCAACATAAATCTGAAATTAATTTTCAGATTTATGTCCCCAATCACCTTAATTTCTTGGGCCCACCTCCTTCATGCCTAACCCCTCTCTCTCTCTCTCTCTCCTTGGCCGGCTCCCTCTCTCTCTCTCTCTCTCTCTCTCTCTCTCTCTCTCTCTCTCTCTCTCTCTCTCTCTCTCTCTCTCTCTC
This sequence comes from Dendrobium nobile, assembly GCA_022539455.1. Classification (NCBI taxonomy): domain Eukaryota; kingdom Viridiplantae; phylum Streptophyta; class Magnoliopsida; order Asparagales; family Orchidaceae; genus Dendrobium; species Dendrobium nobile. The sequence continues at coordinate 6,854,232 of CM039736.1, read as the reverse complement.
TCTCTCTCTCTCTCCTTCCTCATTAAATCACCTCCCACTAATTGCTTCAATCAACCCCTCATTAAGGAATGAATTTCCCTCCTTTCTATGCTTTTTGGGGATTCAAAATTCAAAACCTAGCTCCTAAGACCTGCTCTAAATTGTTGTCCAGCAATTTTTCACTGAGAAACTGCTGTCCTGGAAACTCTGACCAGCCATAGTGCTGCCAGATCTGCTCCTGTTTGCTGACCAGAAATCCCTCAAGTGCTGTCCAAGGCATTTCTAACCTCAAAGGCTGCTGTCCAAAGTTGTTGAAGGGTCAAATATGCTGGTCAGGCTTTCCTAGTGACCATCCAAACATCTTTAGTTGCTGTCCAGCCATCCTAGCAGATTTCCTACGGCTGTCTTGCTGTCCAGAAGGTCTCCGATTGTTGTCCAGGAGGTTCCCAAACCCTGTGTTGCTGCCCACTTCTTCCCCAACAGCAAAGTGACTATGCCGAAGCTCCGTATTTGTCTTTCCCTTTGGAATATTAAGCGTGCAAATTTCCTTTAAGCAATTCATCCATGCAATTATGTTTCTCAAAGCATGGTTACCTGGGGTGCGGACTCGACGAAGTCGAGCTCTTTTTCACCCCGGGAGAATGATGCGAACATCCAACAGTCCATGACTATCCGAGGAGCTGAAGATTGGCGGTTGTCATCATCCCACGTTATCTTATACTTTATTTGTAATTTTAATTTTTTATTATAAATTTTTAGTTTTTATCCTCACTTAAGAGGGTTGTCCTATGTAAGCCATAGGGGCATATGTGTCTTGTTTTAGTTTCTTAAGCCTATATATAGAGGCCCTTTCTTGTGTAATGTGATGATGAATTGTTAATGAAAGTTTATTCTACTTGTTTGATCTCTTAGTGAGTTCATGAGAGGAGAAGGATCTCTTTGTGAGTTCCGAGATTCCCAATATCTCTTAGTGAGTTCTTGAGGAGGAAATGATCTCTTTGTGAGTTCCGAGATTCCCAAGATCTCTTTGTGAGTTCTTGAGGAGAAAATACTTGAGGTTTGTAGCTCCCTAGATTTTCCAATTTTTTTCTCTTATTTCTCCTGGCATTTGTTTTCCCCTTCCCCTCTCCCTACACCTGCCGGCACCCAAACTTCCCCACCCGGCGTCCCCTAGGCAGCACCACAATCACCGGCCCCTTTCCCCCCATAGCTCCCAAAATCTGAATTTAATTCCATCATAAAATCTTTCCTAATTTAGCCCACCAATTTAGAAGGAGATTTAAAATTCAAAAGTCAAAGATTCGAATTTAAATCCTCTCTTAAATGATCCCCCTCTAATTTAGGAGAGGTTCTCAATCAACATAAATCTGAAATTGATTTTCAGATTTATGTTCCCAATCACCTGAATTGCTTGGGCCCACCTCCTTAATGCCTAACCTCTCTCTCTCTCTCTCTCTCTCTCTCTCTCTCTCTCTCTCTCTCTCTCTCTCTCTCTCTCTCTCTCTCTCTCTCTCTCTCTCTCTCTCCTCATTAAATCACCTCCCACTAATTGCTTCAATCAACCCCTCATTAAGGAATGAATTTCCCTCCTTTCTACATTATTTGGGGATTCAAAATTCAAAACCTAGCTCCTAAGACCTGCTCTAAATTGCTGTCAAGCAATTTTCCACTAAGAAACTGCTGTCCTGGAAACTCCGACCAGCCATAGTGCTGCCAGATCTGCTCCTGTTTGCTGACCAGAAATCCGTCAAGTGCTGTCCAAGGCGTTTCGAACCTCAAAGGCTGCTGTCCAAAGTTGTTCAAGGGTCAAAATTATTGGTCAGGCTTTCCTAGTGACCATCCAAACATCTTTAGTTGCTGTCCAACCATCCTAGCAGATTTCCTACGGCTATCTTGCTGTCCAGAGGGTCTCCGATTGCTGTCCAGGATGTTCCCAAACCCTGTGTTGCTGCCCACTTCTTCCCCAACATCAAAGTCACTATGTCGGAGCTCCGTATTTGTCTTTCCCTTTGGAATATTAAGCATGCAAATTTCCTTTAAGCAATTCATCCATGCAATTATGTTTCACATCAATTCTTCTCTCCAATGGCAAGACTTATATATATATATATATATATATATATATATATATATAACTTCATAAATTGTTTAATTGTTGTACTGTTCATAGCCAATAATGCGCTGTAGCAAGCAAACAATCCATTACTATTTCCCGTGACATGCATTGGAGGATCGGTATTAAGATTATTATTATTACTATTATTATTATATATCTCTCAGGTAATAATCTAAAAGCACTTACCCAGCACTCCATTTGTCTAATTCCCATAGCTCTCCTAGACCGACCAAAGAGAGCTGGTGTTAGGGCTGGCCGAAGGGAAAATAAGAAAGAAAAAGAGAATGGTATGAAGAGAAGAAGAGAAGAAGAGAAGGGTAAGGCATGGGTTTGGAGCCGAAAATCCAGTTTTTAACTTTTTTTCCATAAATCGAGTATGTATTGAAGTTAGAGATCCTTTCAAGGTAAAAATGACATTTTGAGGTATTTACGATAGATTCATGTCATTTAGTTGGAATCAATTTAAATTGAGAAAATTCTTGTTATTAGGTTATCTAAAAACACAAGACTTGGGAGCTATGTAGCACAGATACTCCTATTTCCGACGCATGTTGTATCGGACACGTGTCGGATACGGATACGCCTCTGATACGACACGGATACGTGTCGGATACGGCTTTGTCGTATCCAATTAAAATATTATTTAAATTTGACCTGACAAGTGTATCAGATACAAGTCCTATTAAAAAATGGGGAAAAAAAACAGAGCCACAATTTGCCTAATTTATTTCGCTTTTCTGCTCGATATCCCTATTCATTTATGCGGCTTAAACATTTTGGCGAGCTAGGTTTTTCATTTCCGCACAGGCGTTCGTCTTCTTTGTTATAGTCAAATGAGCGGCTCAACGAAGCCAGCATAGAAGCGGGCATGATCATCCTTCGTCGACGAAGAGGCTTGACGATGCGAGCATTAAAGCTGACAGGATCATCCTTCGTCGATAGATCCACAAAGAAGACCACTTATCAACTTCATGGCTGTAACAGAGAGTTATCCTATGCTTATCAAAGTTGTAAACTGTGAAGGACAGTACAATGATAAGTTCTTCATTTCTAATTTAATCAAAGAAGTTATCATGATGGTGGGGCCTTCAAATATCATTCAGGTCATTACTGATAATGCACTTGTTTGTAGAGCTGCAGGTCTACTTATAGAGTAAGTCTATCCTCATATTTTCTGGACATCATGTGTTGTGCATACGCTTAATCTTTCCTTGAAAAACATTTGTGTAGCTTAAAATATCGAGGCAAACAAAATCACCAACAATGAATGTCATTGGATCACAGTAATTGATGGAGATGTAGTTGTAATTAGGAATTTTATTATGAATCACTCCATAAGACTCTCTATGTTCAATGATTTCTTTAATTTGAAGATGCTTGCAGTTGCTGAAAATCAATTTGCCTCGGTTATTCTGATGCTGAGAAGATTCAAAAAAAATAAAAAATGTTCTTCAAGCTATGATGATCAGTGCCAAATGGTCATGTTATAGGGAATATGATGTTGGAAAGGCTAGGTATGTAAAGAGAAGCTTTTAGATTATTTATGGTGGGATGAGATTGAATACATCATATATTTCACATATCCAATTTATGAGAAGTTGAGAGTAGCTGATACGGATAAATCTTGTTTACATCTCATCTATGAGATGTGAGATTCAATGCCAGCCAAAGTAAAAGAAATTATATATAGACATGAGAGGAAGTCACTTCATGAATACTCAAGCTTCTGGGATGTTATTTATGCTATTCTAGAAGATAGGTAGAGCAAAATTAATACACATTTACATTGCTTGGCTCGCTCACTAAATCCCAGATAAATTTCAATATTTTTTCATTATTAATTCACAATTTGTTGTTTAGTAATTTCAACATTTTTTTATTTTTTTATTTTTTCACTTTAATGTTATTTGAAGATATTCAACTAAAGAATGACTTCAAGAGGATTCTCAAAGAGTTTCTCCACAAAAAGATTTAAAACTTTCAAATATGAGGAAGACATGTTTGAAACGTTGTTTTCCAAATGAGGAGGAGAGAAGAAGTGTCAATATTGAGCTTGCTAAATTTTTTGGTTATTTAGAGAACTTTGGTGACCAAGAGTCATTGCGTGATAGGTGGAAAATTGATCCGAAAAAGTGGTGGATTATACATGAAGCTTCAGCACCTCTACTTCAAACAATTGTGATAAAATTGCTTGGACAAGTTTTATCCTTATCTTGTTGTGAAATAAATTGGAGCACATACTCATTCATCCAATCAATGAAGAGAAATAAAAGTACTCCTGATGCAAGCAAAATGATGTGATACAAATACGAATTGCACAGAAATATTTAAAAGGATTACAAAGCTTGCTACTTAAGATTGAGGTTTCGTAAGATTAGATTAGAGAACTTTCAATTGTCGATCTTATTGTAGTAAGCAGTTACAAATCAGAAGTGTAAGGCAAGTTAAGATGGATCTGAAATTATCACAGAAAAATAAATATGTTGTAATACAATCTCACGGTTAGTATTTAGAAAGTTCACTATGAGTTACCATGCTCACTCACACTCAAAGAATGGATTAGCGGAGAAAGGTCTTCAGCACACCCAAAGAAGCCACGAGGACGGTGCAACGCCAATGGTCTTAATCCACGAAAAGGTCGACGGTAGTGGAGAGGTAGTCGTTGTTGGGAAGGTAGTGGGAGGTGGAGGTGGCGCGTGTGGATGGCCGTTGATGGTCCACTCGTAGTCCGAGAATTAATCGTCGATAATGTCCACGAGGGTGGGGAAGATTCTGTTAAATTAATCTTCAACGGTGTTGTCAAAACCAAACCCGACGTCGAATAATGGTGATCGAACGATGTGGATGTCTCCATAGGCGTCGAGTACGAATTCGCTATCAACTTCGGGATCCGCCATGCATCCTTGCCGGAAATGAAAGAGCATCAATAGGGAGAAAGGAGATAAGAGGTGGCCAGGGAGAGCACTTGTGGCTTGAGAGCAAGGAAGAGGGAGAAGGGGGGCCGGCGGCTTCCAAGGGAGAGAGGTGATGAGGACATCGTCTGTGATTTCGACACGTGTACCACCGGAGATCGACGGCCACGATCAGGAGTGTTTATATTTTGAGCCATTTTATGTAGTAGTTTATTTTATTTTTCAGTTTTATTGTTTTACCCTTATGGATGGTCATTTGATATTGTAGCCCCGGGGGCATTTATGTCTTTTAGTTTTTGTTTCATTTTGGTCTATTTATAGGAGGCCTCATGCATTGTATGGGAGGATGATGTTTTGACGAATTAAATTTTCTCTTTGATCTCTTTGTGAGTCTGTGAATTTTCCAAGATCTCTTTGTGAGTTCTTGAGGAAATGGTGCTTGTGGATCTCTTTGTGAGTTCCATTGGAGAAGGTGCTTGAGGTTTGATTGCTCCAGATTTTCCCGATCCTCAAAACCCCTCTTCCCCTTCTCTCCCTAGCCGAATTTCTTCTTCCCCCCAAATTTCCCCCACCGGCCCTCATAAGCCCACCGCCGACCACCCAGGCCGATCCTGCCACCAGCGGCTTTACCAGCCTCCCCAGCCGGCTGTCATCCCGCCGGCTCCAGGCGGTTGGATCCAAGCCACCAACCTTGCCACCGGCCCCTTGGATCCTCCCTCTTGTTTGAATTTCAAATTTCTCTTGATTAATTCACTTTCCTAATTAGCTTCTCTCCAATTAAGAACGTCAATTAAGAGGATTAAAGCCTATTTTGAAATTCAAATTTGTTTCCCTCTCATATTAAACCTATTTGGGAAGTTACTTAAAATATAATCAAATCTGAAATTTATTTACTTAACATTGGGCCCCACTTACTTAACTCATAAGCTTCTCTCCCCTCCCCCATATGGCCGGCCCCTTTAATGGGCTCTTCTCTCTCCCAAATTACAATAAAAGCTCCACCAAATCAGCCCCTAATTATCTCCTCCATTAACACCCCTAGCCATTATTGAATTAATTTGAAATTTCAAATTAATCTCCCTCCAAAACCACTTGAAGCTGAAATTATTTTCAGTTTTCTAAATTCCTCCCTCTACCCCTAGCTCACAATTGAGCCCTCCTTTCTCCAAACGGCCACCTCCACTTTTCTCCTCCCATCATTGCTTGGCCGAGTTCCACCAAGAGAAGATTCTCCTACCACCAAATACATCCACACCGCAAGGACATCTCATAGTCATGAATGGCCGATCCAGAGCGTGATTACGGCATTGCATACGATCATCAAGGCGACATTGACATCATCAGATCGCCGTTCTTTGACGTTGGATTCGGCTTCGACCACACCGTTGAGGATTACTTGAATCGGATTCTTCCCCACCTTGTGGACATCCTCGACGAGCAACTTCCGGCGGACGAGTGCATCATCAACGGCCGAACACCTTCTCCAAATCCGACTTCCTCCCCGGCGGCTAGCCCCCTCGGCATTACTTGTCTAATAGTGGCATCGTTGAGTTTGTGCCCCATTCTCTTCCGCTAACCGAGTGAATCCAAGAGTGAAAGTGAAGGACTTCAAGGTGAAGGATCTATATCTTAAGCCTTGGATTTTTGTTAAGAGCCACTTGCATTATTACTTATTGGATTAATTTTGTTTGTTTCATGTTGCTTCTAAATGTAATTGATTAACGTTGCTTAGTTCTTCCATGAAAATTTCTTGTGATCTATCTTGAAAAACATTTGTTTAAAATTAGCAACGCAAGTTCACAAGTATTAATTTCTAACAAGCGATTCTAGTCTATCGCATTTAGTTTCACATCATCTTGGTATCAGAGCATGGTAAGCATGTCGTGCATGTGCTAGAAATTCCTAGGAGTCTAGTTAACCATTTTTTAAACTCATTTGCATGCATACCATTGCCAAGTTATTTCAATTCTCTGTTTTGCTGTGTTGTCCAATAAAATTCTGCATGTTTTCATCATCTTAAGCAAGCCTACTTCATTGTCAAAGTGTTGTCTTTGTCTTTACAACACCCCCAATTGATTAGGTTGCTTAGCCAAACAATATAGCCTGCTGTCCAGAAAATTCCTACACCCATTACTGGCCTTAAGGTGAGTCTAAACAAGTGTTTATTTGCTGTCCACACCCTGGAAACCATCCAAAACACTTAGACAACTTTATGCCTTGCTGTAAGTTTGCTGTCCACATCATTCCTGCACACATCTAGTGAAAGGTAGGATAGTTTCTTAAGCGTTTAGGTGTTGTCCTCAACCTAACAACATTCCTAAATGCCTAGGTTACCTAACTCACTAGTGTAGCTTGCTGTCCAAACAATTTGTTGCACCCTTTAGTGAGTTTAAGTGAGCCAAACCTAGTGTCTAACTAATGTCCCTTACATCCAATCACCTCTGAGTGTCACTTGGCGCTTCTCTATGGACCCGATAGGATTTCAAAAGAAGTTAGATGACCTAGTTAGTCTTATAGGCTCTCTAACTAAAACCACGATGGAGGAACATGTTCACTCTCCCCACTCTAGGTATGCGCCCCATTCGATCAATCCTACTAGTAGGAAGATGCCCCACTCTGCTTTTCAACCAAGACCTGAGTTTAAGCCACAACGACTAGACTCACATGAACGTCTACTCACCTTTGATGGTTCCTTGGACCCTTACTACTTTAGGGAATGGGTTAGACAATTAGAGAATTATTTTGAATCGCATGACACCCCTAAGTCCCGCAAGTTTAGCATTGCTAGGTCACACCTGAGCGGTAGTGCTCGACAATTTTGGATGAGGTTGGAAGATCATAAAGAGTCTCGTGGCGAATACCCTACCTCCAACTGAAAAAATATGAGACGAGAACTTGGATTAAAATACCTTTCCCCTACTTATGGTCACCCATCCTTTAGTAACATCAGGGTTGCTGCCTCACCCTGTAGGTCCTCACCAAACCTTAATGGCTGGCCCTCTATTGGATCTTCTGTTGGATCGGTCCCACGTGACTCCCCACTTAGGCCAACTCCTAGTCATCCCAACCAACTTGGTCTGAACACTCATCCTCGCTGCGTGGTGACCTCTGAGTTACTTCACCTCGTGGATGATTTGACCACCTCTCAACTCAAGGTCAATTTTGAAACTCCCCAGTCCTTGACTTCCCCAGTCCTTAACCCCGCAAGTGCAATTTCAACCAAAAACTGCAGTGCTAGGAAAAAGTCCCCTGAACCTGAAACAGAATACATCCATTTCGTGGATACTAACGATAACGAGGACTTCTTTGAGGATGAAATTGAAGTGATTGAGTCAAACTCCCGGCATGCCTTAAACTCTGATCTAGGAAAGTTGGAACCTTTAAACGTCGACACCTTAGCCCACCCTGATCCTAGTCTCCTCGAGGATAACCCTTTGGATAAAGTCTGTCTGGATGATAGTAATGTGATCTCGAAAGAAGCCAATCTGACCTTGAACACATTGAATTTAAATTTGAAATATCCTGATTTAGTTGTATCACCTACGGAGTTGACTTTGGATAACTTTGATGGCAATAATCTCGAGTCGGAAGTGATTCAATTGAATTTACCACCTGATTTGAATCCCGATTTAACTAACCCTGAATCTCTCAACCAACCTTAGGGTTATACTTAAACATAATCATATTGAGGATTTATATGAATTTGGAAGACAATAAGTTGAATTTGAATAACGTTGAGCCTAATTTGAACAATGAGCCTCATCTTGTTTTATTGGAGTCTGTTTTAGGAGTTGCTCCTCTAGATTTACGTTTGAGCAAGTGTGTCTCTCTTGATTAGACTTATATCTCCAATCTTCGTACCAACTTTAATGTTAGAGACAGTATTAGCCCATACTCTCTTGACATCTTTCCAACTGTTGTGCCCACATATGTTCTCGACACTCTGCCCTATCTTTTGAGTCTCATACCTGCTGGTGACTCGTTGAGCTATCTCATTATGGTTAGGAGTCAGGACCCATCATCTTATCTTGATCATGATTCATTCATTTTGCCCGTTATTTTCTTGTCCTACCCTGTTAAGGACCATCTCTCTCCTAGTTGGATGAATTTGTTCGATTACACTACTACTACTAGGAGACTACCTACGACTCTCACTGAAACTTCCTACATACATGCCCTGGTAGCGAAGCATGTGTTCATTGCTCCCCCTACACCAGTTCTGATGAGGACATCGTCGGCAATTTCGACATGTGTACCATCGGAGATGCCGGGGATCGACGGCCACGATCATGATCTATATTTTCATCATTTTATGTAGTAGTTTATTTTTATTTTATGTTTTTTCCGTTTTTGCCCTTATGGGTATTTGGTCACTGTTGTAGCTCAAGGGGCATTTGAGTCTTTTGTTTTCTTTGTCATTTTGAGGCCTATATATATGGCCCTTTTCTTATGTAATAAGTAGTTTTTGATGAATGAAAATTTTATAGTTCATGTTCTCTTTGTGAGTGCAACCTCCACGATCTCTTAGTGAGTTTGTTGGAGAAGTCAGATCTCTTTGTGAGTTCTAGGTTTTTCTGTCCTTCTATTTTTTTCTTTATTTCTCGAGATCTCGTAGTCGTCACGAAGGTTTGGGTGGAAGCAATCGTGGAAGATTGGAACTCGTTCTTCGAATCCTTAGAAAATTCCAATTCCTCCACCCTTTGCTCTTGCCGCCGCCTATTCCAAGCAGCCCAAAGCCGCCGACCCCCTTTTCTGCAGCCTCTCGCCGGCCAGCAACCCAGCCTCCCGCCGGCCAACAGCCATCCACCCGCCGGCCTGTCTTCCGCCGGCCAACCCCACAGCCCCCCATGCCGCCGCCTCCTTACCCTCATCCCCTCTTGTGATTTTTGAATTTCCCCTCCCCCTTAATTACTTTCCTAATCAAGCCCTAGCAAATTTGGAAAGTAATTTAATGGGAGTTACACTTGATTTGAAATTCAAAGTTCAATTCCCTCCTATTGTCATATGAGTTTAGGAGTTACTTAATATAATTAATTCTGAAATTAAAATCAGAATTTTGATTATATTAATTTAATCCTATGTGGTCCCCCACCTATTCAAATCCTCAAGCCACATCACCCCTTACATGGCCGGCTCACCTCCTCTCTCCAATCCCCTTAATCTCCATAATTACTCATTAATTCCCCACCCAAATCTCAACCTAAGCTGCCGCCCTTTGTTTTCCCTCATACTGAATTAAATCCTCCCCATATGCTCTCTAACTCTCCTTTCCAAATCTGTCCAAACCACAACCGTTACCTCCCAATAGTTTCCCCACGTTCTCCTCTCCTGTCCATGTGATTCCCGCTGGTTGGCCTTGAATTCCAGCAGGTGACGTGCTGTCCAAACATTTCTGCATGCTAATAGTGGCTGTCCACCCTTCCAAAACCTACAAAGCTGCTGTCCAAGACCACAATTTGCTGCCTCGGAATTCCAGAAAGGACATGGGTGGCAACACTTACACCTTCCATCAACTCCTCCAGCTCCGACTAGATTTCCCGTGGACAGTATTGTAAGCTCCATCTTCTGCATGGTGATCATATAAGTATTGCTAATATCTTTCTTCTGTTAACCGCAAGAGAGCTTGAGTGAGGGAAACTCAAGGTGACTTTTCTAAATATTAACCCGCGGATTATTGTTAAAGTGCATTCGTCATTACTCACATGTTTGTTATTGTTTTAAATTGTTGTGCCTAACGAGTTTGTAACATTGCCTAAGCAATTTGCAACTGAGATTTCATTAAATCATTAATTGTGACTCGTTAATCTTTATATTGACTTGCTTGCTCCATTGTCTTATTATGTCTCTGTGCAATTCCGATGTTGTATCACATCAAGTTCCCCTAGACCTGAACACTGTAGATCCCCTCATTGTCATGACTCTTCCACCTTTAATCCATTTATGTGTGTTTGTGTGCCAGTTCCTGTCGAAATTGTCTCTGTTTAAAATCTTTTGTGTGAGCTCACGATTCTTGTCATTCTGCTTGCATACCTATTCTTTTTCATCCACATTTGCATCGCATCTTCAAGAATAGCACAAAGAAATTAATAAGAAAATTGAACAAAGCAATGCTAACTATAAACACAATGCGGACCTCAAGAGACGATTTAAAGAAATTAAAGTATGAGACTCAGTGATGGTTCGGATTCATCCGGAACGGTTCCCGCAAGGGACCGTCAAGAAGTTACATGCAAGAAGCGCAGAACCTTTCAAAATTACATTCAAGATAAATAATAATGCTTATGTGCTAGACCTTCCCGAAGTCTTTAACATTCCTACGTTTAATATTGAAGATCTTGTAGCCTACGAAGGTCCAGAGTTTAACCCCACCAATCCATTACATACTGAGCCTTGTGTGACCCTACCTGGTGAGATCCCCAGCCTACCCCAACTTCCCAACATTCCCACTTTACCTACCGCGGAGAGGATTGACACAATACTTAACGATGAAATCATTTCCACTAAAAGACGGTGGTCGCCGAATGTATCTAGTTCAATGGGCAGGAAAGCCGGAGAAGGAGAACGTGTGGATAGACCGGGATGAGCTGCAGAGATTGGATCCCGACCTGCTGGGCAGTACGAGACTATTAGAGATGCTTACTCGACGGGGTCGAGTTTTCTCCCACCTGGGGAGAATGATGAGGACATCGTCTATGATTTCGACACGTGTACCACCGGAGATCGACGGCCACGATCAGGAGTATTTATATTTTGAGTCATTTTATGTAGTAGTTTATTTTATTTTTCAGTTTTACTGTTTTACCCTTATGGATGGTCATTTGATATTGTAGCCCCGAGGGCATTTATGTCGTTTAGTTTTTGTTTCATTTTGGCCTATTTATAGGAGGCCTTACGCATTGTATGGGAGGATGAAGTTTTGATGAATGAAATTTTCTCTTTGATCTATTTGTGAGTTCATGAATTTTCCAAGATCTCTTTGTGAGTTCTTGAGGAAGTGGTGCTTATGGATCTCTTTGTGAGTTCCATTGGAGAAGGTGCTTAAGGTTTGATTGCTCCGGATTTTCCCGATCCTCAAAACCCCTCTTCTCCTTCTCTCCCTAGTCGAATTTCTTCTTCCCCCAAAATTTCCCCCATCGGCCCTCATAAGCCCACCGCCGACCACCCAGGCCGATCCCGCCACCAGCGGCTCCTCCAGCCTCCCCGGCCGGCTGTCATCCCGTCGGCTCCAGGCGGTCAGATCCAGACCACCAACCATGCCGCCGGCCCCTTGGATCCTCCCTCTTGTTTGAATTTCAAATTTCTCTTGATTAATTCACTTTCCTAATTAGCTTCTCTCCAATTAAGAACATCAATTAAGAGGATTAAAGCATATTTTGAAATTCAAATTTGTTTCCCTCTCATATTAAACCTATTTGGGAAGTTACTTAAAATATAATCAAATCTGAAATTAAATTTCAGATTTGATTAGGTTTTTATTTACTTACCATTGGGCCCCACTTACTTAACTCATAAGCTTCTCTCCCCTCCCCCATATGGCCGGCCCCTTTAATGGGCTCTTCTCTCTCCCAAATTACAATAAAAGCTCCACCAAATCAGCCCCTAATTATCTCCTTCATTAACACCCCTAGCCATTATTGAATTAATTTGAAATTTCAAATTAATCTCCCTCCAAAACCACTTGAAGCTGAAATTATTTTCAGTTTTCTAAATTCCTCCCTCTCCCCCTAGCTCACGGCTGAGCCCTCCTTTCTCCAAACGGCCACCTCCACTTTTCTCCTCCCATCATTGCTTGGTCGAGTTCCACCAAGAGAAGATTCTCCTACCACCAAATACAGCCACGCCGCAAGGACATCTCATAGTCTCGAATGGCCGATCCAGAGCGTGATTACGGCATTGCATACGATCATCAAGGCGATATTGACATCATCCGATCGCCGTTCTTTGACGTTGGATTCGGCTTCGACCACACCGTTGAGGATTACTTGAATCGGATTCTTCCCCACCTTGTGGACATCCTCGACGAGCAACTTCCGGCGAACAAGTGGATCATCAACGGCCGAACACCTTCTCCAAATCCGACTTCCTCTCCGGTGGCTAGCCCCCTCGGCATTACTTGTCTAATAGTGGCATCGTTGAGTTTGTGCCCCATTCTCTTCCGCTAGCCGAGTGAATCCAAGAGTGAAAGTGAGGGACTTCAAGGTGAATGATCTATATCTTAAGCCTTGGATTTTTGTTAAGAGCCACTTGCTTTATTACTTATTGGATTAATTTTGTTTGTTTCATGTTGCTTCTAAATGTAATTGATTGACGTTGCTTAGTTCTTCCATGAAAATTTCTTGCGATCCATCTTGAAAAGCATTTGTTTAAAATTAGCAACGCAAGCTCACAAGTATTAATTTCTAATAAGCGATTCTTGTCTATCGCATTTAGTTTCACATCACGAGGACTAGGTTTTGGTTAGTAGAGAGAGTTTAAATCCAAAAACTGAAAATTTCAGTTTTGGAGACTTTTGGAGGGAATAAAATTTGCAATTTGAAAATCAAATCAATTGCAATTAAAGCATTGAATGCGAATTAAAGAGAGGGGCTTAAACATGGGGCCGGCGGTATAGGAGAGAGAGGGAGGGGAGTTTAATTCAAAAATCTGAAATTAATTTCAGGATTTGAGGGGATTTGAGGGGATTTGGGGGGAAAACTAATTTGAAATTGATCTCAAATTAATTTGTAATTAATGGGTTGATTGCTGGTTTAATGGGGGGGAGACATGCATGGCCGGCGGTATGGAGAGGGAAAGAAGGGGGTTTAGGGGGAGTTCAAGCTCTTTCCATACGAGATACGCCAACGAGGCGGAAAAATAATGACTCCATATTTAAAATTTCAAACGGATTCGCCAGGAGAAACATTCCTTATTTAGATCTCACAATTAAGGAAAGTTTTTAAATTTGAAATTTGAATTTCAAAATTCACAAATTTCTCCCTTAATGTTAGTACTCAAATTAAGAGTCATTAAGATGTGGCAAACCTCAAAATGGTTTGTTGCATGAGGGGAGGCCGGCGGTCAAAGGGGAAGGGAAGGGATTGCCGACGGGTGATATTGGCTTGGGTGGTGGTGGAGTTGGATGTGGTGGGTTGGGCTTGGGAAAGATCCGGCAAGTAGGCGGATGAAAGTAAGAGAAGAAAAACCGGATAGAAATAAGAAGAAGAAAATACCACGAGCTGTGGACTCTTCCGACGACTGGTGGGCCTTGCACTTGCTCCCTTTGAGCTCTCTCCCTTCTCTAGCTCTCATGCAAGAAGAAGAAACAAGATAAAATTTTCATTCAATAATTCAGGATCCAATACATAAGAGAATGGCCATATATAAGGCCTCACAATGACAAATAAAACAAAAGACTAGAATGCCCCTTGGGCTACAATAGTGACAAACTACCCATAAAGGCAAAAACGGAAAACTAAGAAAAATAAAATAACTAATACATAAGATGCATCAAAAGTAAAGACTCTCCATCATGGCCATCGATCTCCTGTGTCGCCTCTGATAGACGCGTCAAAATCTCGTATCGATGACCCCATCACAAAAATTTGGGAAAAGCCCCAAATTTTTGCAAGCAAAAACTAAACCTTCCTAGAAAATAGAAATTGACACAAAATTTTCAAAAACTAGACAAAATACAACATTTAAAACAAAGACAACTTCACTTTTATAATATAAAAGGACTTACAAATTTTGACGCTTACAAACGACAAAATAAAAACACCTAAAGTTGCTCGCATTCGTCGAGAAGAAGGATACAGGTGGGGTGGTCACTTGCGGCGAGAATAAAGAGATTAGAAGCCGAGACGAAACATAGCTCGTAAGCTATAGAGAGGAGAAGAGGAAGAGGTGGAACAAGCACTCAAGCTTTTCCACGACGAAACCTGTAGGTTTAGGCTCCCAAAAATAACATCATATCCTTCTCCTAAAATACTCTAACTTTGCCCAAACATCTTATATTTATAGAAGAGAAAGGGGAGCCAAACAGCCACATAAAATTCTATTTAAACCAATCAGCTAAGGGGAAGAGGAAGGGAAGCTGATATCACAAAACAACTCCCAAAAAATCAGCACAGGAACCGGTTAGGAGAAGCCACGGGAAAACAGCCAGAGAGAGACCCGAAGAGCCAAAAAAAATTGGGCTGGAGAAGCCACAGGAAGGCAGCTAGGGAGCAAACCGAGCAGGCAACACAGGAACCGAGAAGGGGAAATCACGAGAAAGCAGTCAGGGGGAAAACCGAAAAGGCAACCAGAACCTAACATCAATTCACGAGATAGCACAAGGAGAAACCAAAGAGACACAAGAAGGGGAAGAGGCAAAGGCAGCCAAGGGAAGAAACCAAGGGCCAATAGGGGGAAATGAACCTAATTAAAGATAATTTATGAGCTGAATTAAGTAGAAACCATTTATGAGCTGACATCTAGTATAGGAAATTAAAGCTCACCAAAAATAAAACCCAACTTGTTTTGACCCCCCCCCCCCTTGCCTACATCAACTCCACAACGAGCTAAAGATTTAATTTATGTGCAGACAAATATTCGGCTTCTCTCAAGGAAAACTCCAACTTATATAGAAGGAGACAACAAGATGTGGGATGTTGCTGGAGATGGATTTGAATCTCTTAAGAATATGGGAATATTAGATATTGCTAATCTTTCACTTGATGAGCCTGAATTGGAAGTTATGATATTTATTGAAGATGATATAGAAATTCAAAGACAAACCACTAAAGAAGTTAATCCTATCATTTCTTCTATTGAAGAGTTGAAACTTCATGTGCTGGACAATTTATATTTTTGTTTTTGTTGTTGTATTAGACATTTAAATATTTAATGATTACTTTTATTTTGATATTAAAAGATGCAATGCTACAAATAATGTTACTTTCATTTTTTTTTTTTTGTCGGTTCAAATATTACGCTTTGATTACTTTCTTAATTTTTATGTATGATTTATATATTATAATGTCGTATCCGCGCCATATTTGTATCTTGTATTTTTAAGAATTGACATGTCCCGTATCCGTGTCATGTCGTATCCGTATCGGTGCAACATAGATCTCCACACAGAAAAAGCATGTCAAAGCATAAGAAAAATTAAATTAATGAGGTATCAAAATTTCTTAGACAGAGCACATGAAATACTACAAGAAAAGCGATCAAAAAAACTGAAAAGCAAAATAAAATAACATAATCAAAACTTTTTATCAAAAAGCCCATAAATATGCCGTTTTAAAAGAGAAAAATCATCAATCAGCACTTTGTAGAAAGCAGCAAAAAATGGTGACATCAAATACTTTTTCATTTTTTATTCAAATAGAGAATCTACTACCAATATGAAGAGTTACCTCGAATGAATGGTGACATCAAATATTTTTGCAAACTATCCTCCAATTTCTTTGCTGGAACAGGGTGATCTTTTCCCTTTTTATTAACCTTTACATCAAGTAAGCACTTATCGTCATAAGAAAGATCCTACGGAAAATGAATGAATAAACAGATAGAAGTGAACATGGTGTACCTGTGCAACCAGATTTATTGCAAGAGCAAGCAGTGCACCTAAAGCCTCCGCAAATGCATCCCTAACAGATGAGACGGAATCCTCAAGACCCTATCAAAATATCAACAAACTTATATTAGAACCAACTATACGCTTAATCATGATCCACAAAAATTAAGGAAATAAAAACAAAACTAAGAGATGCAAAAAAAAGTTAAAGATAAAGAGAAACTTCTGCAAAATAAGACTGAAACTATACCTTGACACAATGTGACATTGAATTTTCAATCTCGGTAGATAATAGACCAGGACCGCCTATGCTAGCAAAAGTTTTCAAGCATCTTGCTGCAGCAAGCCTGACAATGAATGCCTTATCACTCACACCAAATCGCATGATGATCCTGAAGGATTCTGAGTAAGCAGCAGATGCACCACCAGAACCTGAACCTTCAAGTGCACTCTCAAGCATTCTCAAAGCATCTTGCCGTACAAAATCCTGGCATGGAAAAGTAAAAGATGCAATGGATATAACTGCATGTTTAACAGTTACAGATACAATAAAACTAAAAATTATATTTTTTTAAAAAAAAGGCAATGTCAAGACACCATCCTCAAAGGCTTAGGCTTCGTTTGGGACAGCTTTCTTATGCTTCTTAAAGCTGCTTTCTAGTACAAAAATTTAAATTGTTTACTAAAAAATAGCTTTAAGAAGCAGTAAGAAAACCGTCCCAAATGAAACCTTAATTACTTTGCATCGTTCCCTAGAACAAATGGATGGTAATAAGTTCGCTCTATCTTAAACACCAGCAAGGACCATGCTAAGGACTAAAGGTCAACACCTGTGAGTACCATACAGAAGTACAGAAACTGTTAATTGACAACAGCAAATGTTCCCTCAGACAGCAAAATATTATTAGGCCATGAATTAATTAGTCAAATAGTCTTTTTTAAGTTTGCTCTCCTTCCCGTATGTCTCAGAAATAGTAGAAGTGACGAGGACATCATCAGTGATTTCGACACGTGTACCATCGGAGACACCGGAGATCGACGGCCACGATTAGGAGTTTATATTTTAAGTCATTTTATGTAGTAGTTTATTTTATTTTTCAGTTTTTACTGTTTTACCCTTATGGATGGTCATTTGATATTGTAGCCCCGATGGCATTTATGTCTTTTAGTTTTTGTTTCATTTTGGCCTATTTATAGGAGGCCTCATACATTGTATGGGAGGATGATGTTTTGATGAATGAAATATTCTCTTTGATCTCTTTGTGAGTTCGTGAACTTTCTAAGATCTCTTTGTGAGTTCTTGAAGAAGTGGTGCTTGTGAATCTCTTTGTGAGTTCCATTGGAGAAGGTGCTAGAGATTTGATAGCTCCGGATTTTTTCCGATCCTCAAAACCCTCTTCCCCTTCTCTCCCTAGCCGAATTTCTTCTCCCCCCAAATTTCCCCCACCGGCCCTCATAAGCCCACCACCGGCCACCAAGGCCGATCCCGCCACCGGCGGCTCTGCCAGCCTCCCGGCCGACTGTCATCCCCCCGGCTCCAGGCGGCCAAATGCAGGCCACCAACCTTACCGCCGGCCCCTTGGATCCTCCCTCTTATTTGAATTTCAAATTTCTCTTGATTAATTCACTTTCCTAATTAGCTTCTCTCCAATTAAGAAAGTCAATTAAGAGGATTAAAGCCTATTTTGAAATTCAAATTTGTTTCCCTTCATATTAAACCTATTTGGGAAGTTACTTAAAATATAATCAAATTTAAAATTAAATTTCATATTTGATTAGGTTTTTATTTACTTAACCTTGGGCCCCACTTAATTAACTCCTAAGCTTCTCTCCCCTCCCCCATATGACTGGCCCCTTTAATGGGCTCTTCTCTCTCCCAAATTACATTAAAAGCTCCACCAAATCAACCCCTAATTATCTCCTCCATTAACACCCCTAACCATTATTGAATTAATTTGAAATTTCAAATTAATCTCCCTCCAAAACCACTTGAAGCTAAAATTATTTTCAGTTTTCTAAATCCCTCCCTCTCCCTCTAGCTCAAGGCCAACCCCACTCTTCCCAAACCACCACTTTCACCTCCCCACCCCCTCCCTCTTCTCTTCTCCATTTATTACGAACATGAATGGCGGATCCGGAATTTGATCACGGATTTGCGTATGACTTTCAAGGAGATATCGACGTCGTCCGTTCACCATTCTTTGACATTGGATTCGGCTTCGACCACACCGTCGAGGATTATTTGAACCATATTCTTCCCACCCTCGTGGACGTCATCAACGAACAACTTCCGGCCGATGATTGGATCATCAACGGGCGTCCACCATCTTCCCCAAATCCGGCTTCTTCCCCGGCGACTAGTCTTCTTAGTGTCACTTGTGTGAAAGTGGCATCTTTAAGCATGCTTGCAATCCTCCTCCGCTAACCTCCACTTTTGAGAGATTGAGTGAAGGATCTCAAAGTGAACTATCTAGATTTTAAACTATTGGATTTTGTTACATTGGCATTACCTATTAGTCATTGGCTGTTATTTTGCAAGTCCTATTAATCTCAAGTTGTAACCTATTGCTATTGTTTAATCACTCATGTCATCTTCTTAAACTTTCACTTGAGTAAACTAGAAGTTTGTTGGTAGTAAAGCAACGTTTATCACTTCTATTAATATCTTAATTGCAATTCTTGTCTTTCGCATTCTGTATCACATTAAGAAGATAAACACGTAATACCAACTCGTTATTTACAACAACTTAACAGCCTTCGACAAAATGAAGTACAATGTCGAGTAAGCATACTAGAATTTAAATCCATTGTTTTAAAGAAAATAAAAAATAAAAACAATCTTTAATACCTTTACTGTTTATTGATTCAGGTCCTTGATAAGCAAAAAAGGCTGACTTCCACCTCTTGTATCGTTATGCACCCATAAAGTTAAAAACAATGCCAACCCAGTGATACATCAAACTGTAACGCTAACAAGGCAAGAAATGTTTTTTTGTCAAATCATGCATCGATTTTTTTCTTCAAAAGCATTGTGCTAAAAATTAACCATGTGTACAAATGTTCTTTGCCATACAAAATATTCACCCGCTCAACACGAATCTTGAGATGATATGTAAATTGGAAACTTCCGAAATTACATTCAGTGTTACTTGAACTCTGATTTCAACAAAATTATAGTCAAATTGAACGACTCAACAAGACGAACCCAATGAAACCAAAAGTGACCTAATTTGAGTCAAAATAAAATAAAGCACTTCAAGTATATTTGAAAGTTTCAGGACATTAATTCAAGGCAAAAAAGGGTCTGAAAATTTTGTGTCAAAATCAAGCAACCCAACAAGTCAAATCAAACGAGCACAATATCATGTAATTCTAAGGTCATTAACGTGCTCAAATACTAAATAAATGATCCATGAACAAGGAGGTCAATTCATACCATTTGATGGATTATTTTAAATAATGGCCCAAATTATCAAAATACCCTTATCAAAAAGCTATAAATAAGAGCTCATTCTCTATGTGAGAGAGGTTTGAGAGATGAGAAAGTTAAAGAATAATATTATATTGCCTAGCAATCATATCATCACCGACAAACCCAATTAGCAATCACTGCCAACACTACCTGGGTATCGTCATCCAACTATTGTTGTATGCTATTAATATCTGACATTGTTATTACTATAATTCCTTCAACTGTGAAGTACATATTATTATATCTATAATTATAAAGCGGACTTTTGCAATTGGGTCGGGTCCGACGATTTTACCCCTTTTGTGTTTTCCACATAAAAATTTGTTGTTTTTGTAACTTCTATCTACGATTCCTACATCTTTGTACAAAGCTAAGACATTCAACAACTCTATATCGCCGTAAATTTTCTAAAATTTAATAATTCAATGGTGTCTATGGGAAACATTCCCAATGGGATAAACTTAAAAAATAGTCCCCAGACAATTCGAATATGGCCAATTTAATCCCAAAATATCATGTTGCTACAATTTAATCTCTCAACTATACAAAATGATCCAAAACAATCCCTTTTGGACTAAATTGGGATCATTTTTGCATAGTCAAGGGACTAAGTTACAAAATTTTATATCACAATCACAACATGAGGGACCATTTTAGATCAATTTGTATAATCCATGAGCCGAATTAGAGTAACATGATACTCTGGGTGTAAACTGGCCACACATAAATAACTTAGGGACTATTTTGTGATTTTTCTAAATTCAAAACCTACTAAAAAAATACTTTTTTCATGGCTATCAATCAATCACCTAAACAAGAATAACACAATTTTGATGGTGAAGACTACCCAGACCTCAATTTCAAGGATTATATGTACAGAATGGAAGAACATTAAGTTCAAATACTTTAACTCTTAGAGAAGGTTGGACTACAAAGAGGATCATTCTTGCACGATATAGTTCTCTTACCACAAAACAACAATTTGGACCAAGGTTGTAGAAAACGGATCGGAGATAGAACCGGAAAAGAGAAAGGTTCAAGTTTTAATGGTAAAACCAAGGTGGAATCAAGGTCGAACCGAAAGGTGTAATAAATACAAAAAATATTTAAATTACAAGATAACGATGTAATAATTATGAAATAATATAATTTTAGGACTAAAAGTAAATAAATTCATACATAAATAACACATTCTATAATTTTAAATTTAAATATAAATATTTAATAATTTATGTTATTTATTTAAATATATAAATAATAATAATATTAAATTTTAATGTAAATATCCCAATCATTGATTTTAATTCACATTTGATAAAAATTTAGTTCACATATAAATATATATATATTTAATATAAATAAATACAAATTTATATTATATATTTATGTATAATTTACACCTACAAATTCTATATAAAATTTACATCATAAAATACTATTTATAAATTCATGCTACATTAATTATAATTAAAAAATAGATAAAATTTTTGTTTTTATATATAAAAGAATTCAGCTTCAGCATAGGACCTTTGACAAAAAAATGTATGTTTATGCAACTGCAAATGTGTTTTAGTAAGTTTCTATGTGAATTTGTATGTGTGTGTTATGCTATGATGTACATATATTTCACTATGATTATTTAGTTAAGGAAGACGGTCACAGAGCATTTATGCATTTTAACATTGAATCCACTATTGGCGCCTTACTGCAAGTAATCAACAGACTATCGAGGGAAACTTCCTTGAGGGAACACTCGGTTCTATTTCATATACAAACAGAGAATTACCTCGTGGAACTTCAGTAGTTTTGCAGCAATATTGGCTGTTTCAGTCAACCCTGAAGTAATCCTTCGACCAAAATAGTGATATAACTCCCCCAAGCATTGTGCTAGACCTACAACAATACCAAGGAAAGACAAGTAAAAAAGCATTACAGATGAGCTCTCATGAAAATTCACATTGATCAGACAGCTTCTACACTGAATCAAAATAAAAAAAGCATGCTAACAACAATTATGAGATTATGGCAGTCGACTATGATGATTTATCAATGTAATGGGACAGAAATAAAAAGAAAAAAAAAACTTACACAAACACAACAACGAGAAACAGGAAGAGAAGTCCAACACAGGAAACTTATGGAATTAGGTCTCATACAGACAAAGTAGAATAGTTATGAGGATGTTAAGGACTGACAACAAAAATTAAAGAGATTTCAAGTTGGGGATGTGTAGGAGGTATACCTCCGTGGGAGTATGGCACCCAAAAGGCCCCTCACCCTTACACGCAAAGTCTCATTTTTATGATTTTTAAATAAGAAACACTAAAAGTTATTTAAACCACGGTTGTGAAAACCGGACCGCACAACGAACCGGAATAAGGGCAGGTTCACGGTTCGACCCGTCAAACCGATGTTGACCCGGATGACGTAATAAATAATAGTATTATTAAAAATTAATAAAATTAGCTTCACCTCCGCCGCCATTTAACATCCTATGACCCTTATGGATTTTACTGAAACTTATAAACTTCACTTTAAATTCCATTTTCATATCAAACTAATCAAAGCAACTAAATATTTTCAAAATAAGCCCTTTGCATTTCTTAAAACTTGCTTGAATTTAAGAAACAATTTTGAATCAAAATTTTGAAATGCTCACTATTTTGACATTCATTAAGCATATGTGATAACTCAAAATAGACTAATATGCAACACAACAAAATTGTATTGACCTTCATATCAGCCAATAAGATTGATTTGATCAATAATAGCATAATATCATATTAGGTGGGCATCAATTAAGTCTATAAGATTAAAAGAAATAACACATAACACAAATGTGGCATCAATTAAGTTAATAAAACATAAACAAATATTTCACAAATAACTTAGGCGGGATTTATAAATAACCTAATAAATGGAGAGTAACTGTAACAGCAACAACACCACCAAACGATACACCTTGCGGCTCCAGGTTCCCGCACGAGGTGGTCTGGCAATCCCGCGGCTCTCGATTTCCGCACAGGATGATCAAACGACATTTCATTAAGGGATGAATGCATACCTATTGTCAATATCAAAATAAATAGTGATGCAACAAATATGTGATGTTGCATTGACTTGAGTGATTGCAGTTACAAGCAATATAGCATCTCATGGAACTTCTAACTCATCCCAAGACTTAGAAAGATGTCTTGCCCAAAATCTACAACAACAACAACAAAAACATCAAGCATTTATCCCACTACGTGGGGTCGGCTACATGAATCTTTTTTCTCCATTGTGTCCTATTAAAAGTCAAATTCTCGTTTAAATCTAATAAAGAAAGATCATTCCTAATATTTTCTAACCAAGTCTTTTTAGGTCTACCCTTACCTTTCTTAACATAAGTCAAATCCTATGTTGCACTGATACGGATACGACGACACGGATACGACACGATACGGATACGGGACACGTCAATTCTTAAAAATACAGGATACGGGTACGGCACGGATACGGCATCATAATTTATAAATCAAACATAAAAATTAAGAAAGCAATCAAAGCATAATATTTGAAATTACCAAAAAAAAATAACAACAACATCATTTGTAGCCTTGTAGCTTATAATATCAAAATATAAGTAAGCATTAAATGTCTAGTACAACAACAAAAGCATAAACATAAATTGTCTCGCACATAAAGTTTCAACTATTCAATAGAAGGAATGATATGATTAGCTTCTTCAGTGGTTTGTCTTTGAACTTCTATATCATCTTCAATAAATATCATAGCTTTTAATTTAGGCTCATCAAGTGAAAGATTAGTAATTTCTAATATTCTCATATCATCAAGAGACTCAAATCCATCTCAGAAATGAGAGAACTTTGCTCGCAGCCGCAAAAGTAAATACGACGCGTCTTTTTTTTTTTATTTCTTTTTGTTTTTCAACGGACACGTGTATCGGATACGCGTGTCCTTTTGAAATTAAATAGTATTTTAATTGGATACGTCTATGGTGTATCCGACACGTATCGGTGGAGTATCGGAGGCGTATCCGTGTATCCGTGTATCGGATACAGCATGCCTTTATAAATAAGTGTATCGGTGCAACATAGGTCAAATCTAATACCTCTACTCTCCTAACCGGGTCATCGGAATGCCGCCGTTTTATGTGACCAAACCATCTAAGGCGACTATCTTTAATCTTATCTTCTACTGGAGCTACTCCAATGTTTTCATGTATATGCTCATTTCGTATCCTATCTCTAAGGGTAAAGCCACTCATCCACCTGAGCATCCTCATCTCTGCCACACTTAACTTAGTATTATGTTTTTCTTTTAATGGCCAACATTCGGCACCATAAAGCATTGCAAGCCTCACTACCATCATATAGAATTTTCCCTTAAGTTTGAGGGGTACATTTCTATCACATAACAAGCCCGATGCATTCCTCCACTTCAACCATCCAACTTGAATTCTGCTGATATATCCCCATCTATTTCACCATCACTCTGAACAATAGATCCAAGATATCTAAAATGTGTACTCTTATTAATGACTTGATCGCCCAAAGTCACAATCCCCTCACTAGGTCTATTACTACTAAAATTACACTCCATATATTCCGTTTTAGATCTACTCAAGCGAAAACCTTTAGACTCTAAGGTTGACCTCCAAAATTCAAGTTTACCTTCAACTCCCTCTCTAGTCTTATCAACAAGAAGAATATCATCAGCAAAAAGCATACACCAAGGTACATCCTCTTGCAAATGTCTAGTGAGAACATCCATGATTAAAGCAAAAAGATATGGGCTTAAGGCTGATCCTTGATGTAACCCAACCGAAATAGAGAAATACTTGGTCAATCCACCTTGTGTTTGAACACAAGTAATAGCTCCTGCATACATATCTTTAATGATTTGAATATAAGCATTATTGACTCCTTTCTTTTCAAGAACTCTCCATAGCACTTCTCTTGGAACTTTATCATATGAAATAATTTTACCATATGAATAATGCCCATTCAAACATATAGAATCATTTACATATTAATCTTAGAAAAAAATCTAGTTAGATGTTTAGTGATTTCAACAAGAACTATCTATCTACACATCATCTTTTGGATTCAAGATGTTATATAGCACACAGAGCGGAGAAGGGAAAACATAGAAGGGATTGAGCGTAGAAGCACACGAAGCATGCCTTCTATCTTTTGCAACTATTCGACAGAGAAAACTGGCCGTCGGATAGGAATGAAATCACAAACAGCTCAGGATGAAGAGCCTGGAGACAAAGGAAGGAACGAATCATGTTCTTGGAGGGAATTTTCGCATGTGTTTTGCCTGTTAGAACACTCCGTTTAAATTTTCACTCGTTTGATCCTCATCGAATTGTTGTAATTTAAACAAAATAAGAACCAGACAGTTCTTCTAAAACCCGTTGGTTCAACGATTATCCGGTTCAACAGGGGAAAACCAGTTTTTCTCCTATTTTTGTATTAAACGATTCTAATGAAGGAATCGGAATGGTCGCTAGACTAGCCACCAGTTGAACCGGACGATCTAGTCCGGTTTTAAAAACCTTGACTTTAATTTCCCTCTGACCCGCTTTTACAAGCAAACACCAAGACTTCGAACAGCTATCCCTCTTTAAATTGGAATGGCATTCATCACCAAGCACAGCATTTATTGTTTAAAACTAGGGTTTCACCCGAGAATATACATGGGCCCGCTTATCGAGCTAACAGGCTCTACTTATACCAACTAGTTGCATCATGCAACGACTCATAAAAAATATGGTCTCAATCATGGCCCAAATTTCAATTTTGCTAGAATCACACAATAGAAATCATTTTTCCTTAGAACAACTTCGCCACCGTGAATAATGCATCAACCTTAAAGCATACACCATCAGTACCAAACAAAACCTCATTGTATTTTGAGTAAATCATCTTTGAATAACAAGGAGCTTGTTTTGCTAATTGATAATTTGGCAGAATTCATACCATTATAATAATTAATCCTATTCTCAAACCAAACAAAAATCTGATGATGCCTAATTTAGTCTTCCCTCTGAATAGAATTTTATTAAAAATAAAATCTAATTGAGCTGAGACTTGTTCAACAAAAGTAACAAACAATTCAAAATACATCCCATTTCGAACCAAATAGACCCTTATGTACAAAACTATTCACATGTTGGATAGACCTCAATATATATGTTCAACCAAGGGATGTCACTTATGTATAACTTTGCCAGTTATTCAATCATATGCTTCTCTTGACTCCAAGATCTCAGTGGCTTGACCTTGCTCTATATACATCTCAAGCTCCTGGCTCTATTCCATTCATAACTTGTTATAAGTAGCAAATAAAGAAAATTAACACAAATTTAATTGGTTTCTCACATACAAAAATCAAACTTCTCTAGTATAACTGATGTGAAACTACTAGGAGTTATTTTAGAAATTAAAGAGAAACGATTAAAGTGTTGCTCGTTACAAATTTAAAACTAGCACATAAAATTTGAGTTAGGAATTCGAAAATATTAACTTGATTAGGCCAAAGAGATGCAATTGAGATTAACCAAAACAGTTCATTCAAAATCCACGGAGAATTAAATGCAAAGTACAAGTAACAAAAACCCAACGTTTAACAACGAGAATTTCACCTCGTGGCCGTCTCACTCAAAGATTGGTAGGCTTTTGGCAGAGATAGAAGATCCAAGCAATGAAGGATGTTACCACTAGAGAGAGGGCGCCGAAGAACTTCGTCGGAGGAAAAGTAGCCGGTGGGGAGGGATGTCGTAAGTGGCCGTCGAGGCTCCAAGTGTACTTTGAAAATTGTCGGTCGTAGATGCTTGCAAGGATCGGGACGACTCTCTCCAAGTACTCTTCCACGGTGGTTTCGTCTTCAAATCCTACGTCGAAGCACGGAGATCGTAGGATGTTGATGCTCCCGTCGGCGTTGAACACAAGACCCCACTCAAGCTCCGGGTCCGCCATGCATGCTTGATGTTGGCAACTCTTTCAAAGAGACGAGATTTGAGTGATGATGAAGGAGGAGCCTTGCGCCAAAAAAGGGAAGGATGAGGTATGAGAGGCCGGCGGGATCTCCAAGGGGAAGGGGCGGCGGGTTCCAACAATGAGGGGGCTAGGGCTAGGGGAAATTAATCCTATTCAAATCCTCCCTAAATCTGAAATAAATTTCAGATCTAAGTGTATTTGGAGGGAATAATTTGAAGAGGATTTCAAAATTCAAATGCAATTAAGGGGAATTAATGAGCCCTTAATGGAGCCCATCAATAGAGAGTGGCCGGCGGCTTATAGAGAGGGGAGGGAGATTTTAAACAAAAGAAAAACTGAAATTTATTTCAGTTTTGGAGGAAATTAGGAGGGAAAAGGGTTTGAAATCGGTTTCAAATTGAGGTGTCATTAATGCCTTAATGGAGGCATCAATGTGGCTCCTCCAATGGTGAGGCCGGCGGCATGCTAAGGGGAGAGAGGGGAAAAACAAAGTGAATTGGTTTCCAATATTAGAGCGATGACGTGGAAATAAAATTATAACGATTCCAATTTAATTTAATTTGAATTTGGAATTCGTCATGAAAAATTTCCTAAATTGGAAATCCAAATTAGGAAAGAATTTGAAATTTGAAAAGTCAAATTTCAAAGTTGAAACTAGTGGAAGGAGGGATTGGATGGGTGGGAGGCTTCGCCAACAAGTGACCGGCCGTGGCCTTTGGAGTTGGCCGGCGGCGGGCTCCTCTAGAGGTGGCGGCACAGAGGCTTGGGAGAAAGATTTGGGGTGGTAGAGGAAGAAAGTGGATGAAATACGATCGCGATGATAGAAGAATTAGCCACGAATCGAGGACTCTTCCAACGATTGGTGAGTCTTGCGGTTTGCTCCTCCTGAGCTATCTCCCTTCCCTAGCCCTCATGCAAGAAGAAGAAAAAGACAAGTAGCAAATTTTCATTCAAACATTCATTAAGCTCAAAATGATACAAGAGACCACTATATATAGGTCTCAACTCATACAAAGCGAAAGTACTAAATTGCCCTCTGGGCTACAATGATAAAATAACTCCCCACAGGGGTAAAATGGGAAAAACAGTAAATAAAACAAGACAATAATAAAATACATCATGACATCTAAATCAAAAGTAGAGGCGCTGAATCGTGGCCGTCGATCTGCGGTTTCGCCGGCGATAAACATGTCGGTAGCGTCTGTCGATGTCCTCATCAATAACTCTCCAAAATCTTTATAGAGATAACACATTAAAGTAGAAATATAACCAAGCACCCTTCTTTCATTTTGTAAGTACCTATGAAATCCACTAACAATACGAGCATTGGCTTTTTATTAATGTAATTTCATATACCCTATTATTTCCAATCAACCCACTTCTCATGCCATTTACTTATTCACCCTTGTTAACTATCGTGTCACATCTTATCTCAGTAACATCTTATTTATAATTATAACTCTTCTTATAAAAATAATTAGAGGTGAGATTTTGAAATCTTGTTATATTTCGTTCCGATTAATGCCACTAGTTAAAATCAAGTAACACCACACCATAAAACTTCAATGTGAAGTAAATTTAGACTACAATTTTCTTTCCTAGACCTTACACATAAACTTTACTTACAGTTTCCATGCGCCTCCATAAATATGACTTATACTATCATCCAAAAGATGTCATTGACATGTTTTCTCAACAGTAGTTGCACTTCATTTTAAGCATCCAAGTTATATCACAAGTAAATCTTAAAATTCTAAAATTCAATTACTCAACTGACGGCATTTCTCTTTTTGATATTATCCAATTCAATAAACATAAATGGTCCAATTACTGCTCGATGGAACTCCTCCTACAGCCAAGATAATATTCTCTTGTCATAAAGCCCTCAACTGGCTCACACATGCAGATATGCAATTTACAAACCTCTATATTTTATTTAATCCTTTGAAAACTTCCTATGAGACCACTATGATGTGAAAATATTAAAAAAATTTAAAATATCATTCCAAGCTATTGAGACAGTTAAAAACACTGTATAGTTTGCTCATGAAGGATTTATGATGTATTTCATACTAAGAGCGATGAATGTAGATTAAAGGTCAATTAAATTATTCCAGATGTTAATGATAACACTTGCATATACTTTGCAGCGCTTCCATAGACCAATTAGCTTTGAATTGCATAGAAAATAGTTTGACACTCAAGGAGTAAGAAATATAAATTGGTTGAAGGTTGCCATTTGCTTAAAAATGCTTAATTTTTTTGGGAACAAATGCTTAATTTTTTGGGAAAGCACTGCAAAATAGTAGAAAATTAGATCTTTTTCTGAAATTTAATGCCATCACTAAGAAACTGAATTTCTTAACAAAAACACAAAGTTTAGACTTCTCTACGAGGAAAAGGTTGTGGAAAAAAGGATCAAGTAGTCATGCAAACCAGCGCAGGAAAGGGGTTCGCTCCGTTTGCAATCAGCAAGCCATCCTTGGAGACTGCTTGCTCTAGAATATATGGAAATTCCGTCACCTTTTCCAATTACCCTCACCATGGCTAACGAAGCAAGACGTCTTATGGGACGCCTAGCACCCAGAACAAGCAAGGAAAACAAGGCATCTTCGCACTTCCGTTGCCACTGCACAATATTCTCCTGCGATTATAGAATGATCATTCATCAACAACATAATTCATCAATTGGCCCTTTCTTTGCATTGTTATTGAACTGCTCTGACAATGATTCCTATTGGTGTAGTAAGATTTAACGCTACAATGAAAGAGAGAAGGTCGAAGGAGTGAAAGCAGAAGGACCATGACTTGAGCATTTCAAAACAATAAAGGCAAGAATAGGGAGGATTCGACCGTATAAAGACAAAGTTGATGATAAAACCTGTGACTCTTCGTCGATGGCGTCCACTAGCGCGGAGAGCAGATCGAAGCAGAGAAGCGGGTCCGGAGATTGTTGAGGAGCAGAAGCGACGATAGACTCCAGTTGCGCGACAAGAACGCCAAATTTGGAGAGCGGGACGCTCTCAGTCTGGCGTTTCGCCATGAGAACGAAGAATGGGAGCTCTTCACCTCACTTCTCCGTGGGTAACAGATCCTTCGAATCGGAGAAAGGGGAGAGGGAGGCGTTCCTCACGCTGGATGATGAGTTGCCCAGAGTGTTCCAGTAAACCCTGGCACGTGGCTAGGGCAGAAGTGTCAACAAGCAGGACTGCAGGAGGGCAAATTATTGGGTCAGGTGACCGAAGCCATCTCTCCGTTCGGTCGCCAATAAAAATGCGCCATCTGTCAGTCGTTTTTTTAATTTAATATTAACGCTTTATGTCTTGTCAGAGTTAGCGACCCGACCCGATAACGCTATTCATTTGAACTTTTAAGCTTTTGCCGCCCTATTTTTTCATTTTGAGACCCGCGAAAGACGCAAATATGTGCTGCTGTAGAAGAAAAAACGAGCCAGAAAATTGCAGAGAAGAAATGGACTGCTCAGTGAAGAGGGAGGTGGAAGAGGGAGTGCATGAATCGGAAAGGATGCATGAATCGGAAGGGCTGGTGCATGAATCGGAATCGGAACATGTGCATGAATCGGAATCGGAACCTAACTTAGCCGGAAATTCCTCTGGTTTCAACATATCGGTAAGTATCTTGGAAAAACGAGTTAGAAAGTTGTTTGTGAGCAGAATAAATTTCTTAAGCAGAAAGTTGACGTAGGTTTCAGCTCATTATTCTTAAGATTTTTGATTTTGCGATTTTTAAGCAGAATAAATTTCTTTTGTCGAAAAAGTAAAAAATAAAAAAATCTAATGTTGTTGTTGTTGCTTAGCATTCATTATTGATTTCTAGGATGAAGATGATAAATAAAAGAATGCGCTATAGTTGCGCTATAGTTGCGCTATAGTTGCGCTATAGTTGCGCTATAGTTGCGCTATAGTTGCGCTATAGTTGCACTATACTTGCGCTATACTTGCCCTTTACTTGCGCTATACTTGCCCTTTCAGGCTGTATACAAAGATGAGACAGAAGCATATGAATGTTTTTGCACTTATGCTCACGATAATGGCTTTAGTGTCCGAAAGGATCATCACAGTTTTTGGCCAAATTCTAGGAAGATAAAATCGAAGGACTTTGTTTGTTCAAAAGCTGGTTTCAAAAAAAGTGATGATCATAATTCAGGGAAGAGGAAGAGATTCATTAGACCAGTTGTCAGAACTGGTTGTCCAGCCATGGTGAGGTTTGTCACTGATGAAGACGGTTACTGGCATGTCAAAAGATTTATTGAATCCCACAACCATGAATTAGCTAGCCCAGCCGACCGACACCTTTTAAGATCATGTAGGAATGTTATTGAGGAAAAAGCTTCCGTCCTAAAATCGATGACAAATGCAGGGATTAGAACCGTTGATGCATATGCCTACCTTGCAGAGGAAGTTGGTGGATGTGAGAATGTCGGATTCTCTAAGAGGGACGCCTACAATTTGATTCAGAAGGAGAAAAGAGCAAGGATTGAAATTGGTGACACTAATTCTTTGATTCAATTATTTAAAGATCGACAAGTTGAGGACCACATGTTTGCATGGGATGTTCAATATGATGATCAGGATAGATTGTTAAATTTTTTCTGGGTTGATGGCAGAAGCAGGATAGATTATGAATGTTTTGGAGATGTGTTAATTTTTGATACTAGTTACAGGCTGAACAAGTATAATTTTGTTTGTGCGCCATTTGTTGGTGTTAACAATCATTGGCAGAATATTTTGTTTGGGGTTGCTTTTTTGTCAGAAGAAACAATTGAAAGTTTTACATGGTTGTTTAAAGTATTTGTACGAATAATGGGTAATAAATATCCAACAACAATATTCACTGATCAGGACCAAGCTATGGCCAGGGCCATAGAAGCTGCATTACCTCACACTCGTCATAGATTATGCCAATGGCACATATTTAAAAAGGTTCCATCAAAAGTTTCCATCTACAATAGCAATAATAAAGTTAGAGGACTCTTCCATAAGTGTATGAGGTGGTGTGATTCTGAGGAAGTGTTTGAGGAAGCGTGGAATGAAATGATCAAGGAAGGGAATCTTCATAATCATGAATGGTTGCAGGATCTTTATAAGATAAGGAGAAAGTGGTCAACTGCTTTCAACAAGGATTCCTTTTGCATGGGCATTTTATCAACGCAGCGTAGTGAGTGTACTAATAATGTGTGTCATGGCATTTCAAAGCCAACAAGTTCATTAACTGATTGCTTTCTTGGCTTGGAAAAGGTACTGATGAATTGGCGGCGAAATGAGCAAGATGAGGATTACAAATGCAGTCAATCTGAAATTGTTCCCGTGATAAAGAACAGCTCAATATTAAAACAAGCTGCTAGATATTACTCAAGAAGAATATATTCAATTTTTGAGGAAGAATTTATAAAGGCTGTGGGAGAAATGAGTATAGATTTTGTCTCGACTGATTCTTCAAAGTATATAGTCAACTACATAGAGAAAAAGAATCAAAACCATCCTTGGGTTGTTCACTTTGATGCAACAGAAGGTAACATTCAATGCAGCTGTAAGAAGTATGAAACCATGGGATTGCTGTGTTCTCATTGTTTGAGGGTTTTTAAACAGTTGGATATGGCTAAATTCCCTGAGAAGTACTTATTACTTCGTTGGTCAGCAAGGGCTCGACAAGTTTTTTATTCAGGTTACTTCCTTAATTCTCAAAGAAGTAATAATTTCCAAAGTGGTAGGGGATTCATATTCAGAAATCAGGTGAGCAGGTTTGCATATCAAATGAGCACGGAAGCTCAAGGGAATGAAGAGGCAGAGGAGTTTATTTTTTCCTCATTGCAAGACATGTATAAAAAATTATACTTAATTCTTGGTGGCAAGAAAAGAAATCAGAAGGATGTTGCTAGTTCCCAAGGTGGAACTGCAGATTTGAAAGATCCTCTAAAGCGTAGACCTAAAGGCATATCAAATGCAAGACTGAAAAGCCATTGGGAGAAGAAGAAACGGCCTAAAAGTAAGTTTTTAATAATTTGTTAATTATTTAATTCATAATCCTAATACTAAAGCTCTAGTTTCTTACAGATAAGAAACCTTTGGTGGGGGATAATCCATTGGAGGAACCTTCTTCAACACAACCTTCTTCAACACAGATGAACTTTTCAAGCATGCCTGAATGTTTCAGTGAGGAATATATAACCGGCATACCATCATGCCAACCTGGAGCTGAATACACCAAGTTGATGATGGATTTTCTTTCTTCGGAGTTGGAATTTAATGAATTTGCAATGTAATAATATTTATTTGGACTTAATGATTTCATTTATTGGTTGTAATAAAAAATTTTTTATAAATCATCTATTTGGACTTATGTAATTTGGTTTTTTTTTATTTTAAACTTTTTTAAGCTAAATAATTACGAAATATATGGTTGCCCTATACTTGCGCTATACTTGCGCTATACTTGCGCTACGGTTGCGCTATGGCTGCGCTATACTTGCCCTAAGGTTGCGCTATACTTGCGCTACGGTTGCGCTATGGTTGCGCTATACTTGCGCTATGGTTGCGCTATACTTGCGCTATGGTTGCGCTATGGTTGCGCTATACTTGCGCTATAGTTTAGCTATTGTTGCGCTTTACGGAATATAACAGATTTTAGAGAATGCTCATTAATAAACAGAATATAACAGTATGTGCACATTTTATACAACAATCAAAAAGTATATAAAAATATAATAAAATGTACATTTATAAATCATGGACAATATTTACAACAAGTTACAGATTGTTTACTTCTTTGTTTGTAGAAAAAGAAAAAATGCAAACTCTGCCCTAAATTTAGGCATATGCTTTTGCCAATCTTTAAGAGCATTCCAGTCTGGTTTTTTTCTTCGCACGGCCTTTTCCATATATTTACAAACGAAGATTCCGCAATCGTAGTCGTTTGATTGTGTTGGAATTCCACGAACCGCCTGGACATTCCATTTCGTAATATCGCTTGAAAAGCATCCTGTGGTGTCCTCGTGCAAATACTTTATCTGTACGAATAAAACATTATAAAAATTTATATTATGTATATAAACATAGTAATCTGGATATAACTTGAAATATGAATTTGAACTTACAACTGTATGACAAATATTCTTGTGTTCAGGATTTGGTAATGAATCATACATTTTCCAGACCTTCTCCTTCAATTTTCCAACAAGAAGAACCCAATGCTTCTCGTGAATTATGGGAAGTACAATAAGTTTGCTTTCTTGAATTGAAACAGGATTAATGTGATTGATAAAAATTTGATAATCCATACTGTATGACTTGTAAACCTGCAATAACTTAGTTCTATAAGGAAAAACTAAAGTGAAAAAAAGGATTAAAATATTATTTATACTTACCCTGTACAATGGAGAAATGTACAAGTAAGGATGAAATTTCTCCGCCATTAACCTACTCTGCTCAAGTAAAAAGAAAGCAAAAGCATCTACATGGTTATCTGCTAACCAATCATTTGTAAGCAGCATGTCAATATCTGATCTTTTTATTTCGATATTTCCAGATTGAAAAATTACGTGTTCCCTACAAAAACAAAGAAAAATTTAATGTTAACACGCAACCTTTAAAAAACCTTAGCGCAACCTTCAAAAAACCATTTCAAAAAACCATAGCGCAAGTATAGCGCAAGTATAGCGCAACCATAGCGCAAGTATAGCGCAACCATAGCGCAAGTATAGCGCAACCATAGCGCAAGTATAGCGCAAGTATAGCGCAAGTATAGCGCAAGTATAGCGCAAGTATAGCGCAAGCATAGCGCACGTATAGCGCAAGTATAGCGCAAGTATAGGGCAAGTATAGGGCAACCATAGCGCAAGTATAGCGCAAGTATAGCTTACTTTGTATTAAATTTCTTGAAAAATTCATCCATCATTCGTTGGTTTTCCTCAGTCAGAAATTGCTTCCCTGGATAATCCATTTTTTCCAATGCTGGTCTTGTCTGAACTATTATATTTTCTACAGAAATAACCTCTTTATTCTTCTTTACGTATGGTATGACTGGTTTTGATGATCTCTCTTCTTTTTCATCATTTTCTCTTTTTCTCTTTTGAGGTGGAGGTGGAGTTGGAAGTATTGGTTGTTGTGGGGGTATTGGTGATTGTGGAAGAATTTCTTCGGCCAATGGTGGAGGTGGAGGTGGAGGTATTGGTGGTTGTGGAAGAATTTCTTCGGCCAATGGTGGAGGTGGAGGTGGAGGTGGAGGATGATCTTGTATTGGTGCCTGTCCTGAAGGATTTTTGTTGTGGAAGTTCACGGATTGGAAAGTGGAGGCAGATGTAGATACATGCGGCTTATCTGGATTGTGATCACACTGCATTTGAAATTCAATGAATTTGTACTTCAGTGAGTCTTGATCAGCCTGCAGTTTCTCCAAAATATCTTCAACTCTGTCCAATCTTGCTCCCACATTATCTTGAATTTTACTTAACATCTTCTCAAACATTTCAAAACATTTATTCTGAACAGCCTCTAAATCTGCCCTTCTAATGGGTGGCTGTTCAGCAAAAGGTTGACTTGTGGAAATTTTTTCTGTAGGTGGGCGAGTAGAAGGCTGAGTTGGCGGCAGAGACTCAGTTTCTGGTGGTTCATTATGAGGAGAATCAGGGGGAGGGAGAGGAGGAGAGGGAGGTGGGGAGGGAGGTGGGGTGGTGTCAATTTTCTTTTTTGCGGAAGCCTTATTTTTCTGTGGTGAATGCAATTTTTGTGGTTCATGACCTGAACGGGTATCCAAGTTTTGTATGGCAGTAATGTCGGCCCCGTATTTTTCGGCCTCCTCATTGGTAACATTGTCAAGACAAATAAATATCTGCAAAAACCAAAAAAAAATTATTAAAAATCATAGCGCAACCATAGCGCAACCATAGCGCAACCATAGCGCAACCATAGCGCAACCATAGCGCAACCATAGCGCAACCATAGCTCAACCATAGCGCAACCATAGCGCAACCATAGCGCAACCATAGCGCAACCATAGCGCAACCTTAGGGCAACCATAAAATAATTTGCATCAATAAAATGAAAAAATTACCTCACTTTTCTTTAAAAATTTAAATAATTTGGCTGCATTTTCTTGAGTAAAGTATAATTCTGTATACCCCTGCCATCTAAGAAAACGTGGTCTTATTTCTGAATCGGTTGGTTTATTCAAAGAAAAATGTTCCAAAAACCAAATCTGTATAATGCCAAAAAAAAAAATTTAATGTTAACATTTAAAAACATTAAACATTTAGAAAAACCAATAGGAGTGGAAACTTACCAGTAGAAGAGGAAAGAAGCCATTGATGTAACCCAATGGTCTTTGTTGTTGAAACTTCTCAAAAATTGTATTGAACTCCCCAACCATGAAGTTCCTTAAGGAAGAAGCCCAATTAATGGAACTAAACTCACTTAAATTATTTGCAACAGTTGTGAGCCTTCTAGGGGTTTTATGACTATTTAGTGGAAAGAAAAGGTTGGATAACAAAAACATAATAAAGGTCTTTATTTTTGTTGCATTATCAGTTAATCTGTCTAATATTGACATTTCATTTTTTATTTCAGTTGACAGAGGTCCATTTAGAGGATCAATCCTCCATTTGATATCAATGCCTCTGTTGGGCAAACCTGTCAGAAAATTTCAGCTGTTAAAAAGTTCAAAAAACATATAGCTATAAAAAATTCCAAATTCAAAATATTACCTGTCAACAAAGAAACCTCGTCAGTAGTGAATTTCAGAACATGTCCAAGGACGATGAAGCCCTCATCAGCAGGACTCCAGAATTTAAGAATCTCAAACAGAAGTGGTATACACTGCTGGAATGCGGGGAACATCAAAAATTGATGAATGTTCAAATTCTTTAATGTTTGTTCCACTTCATCATCTATGATCTCGGCAAAAGCATCACAATGTTTCCGGAAAGCAGTAACATAACATCTAGATGTTACTGGCCTTTGATAGGGAGTCCTCATCTATAACAAAAAGAAAAATCAGAACTATGAAAATAGCGCAACCATAGCGCAACCATAGCGCAACCATAGCGCAACCATAGCGCAACCATAGCGCAACCATAGCGCAACCATAGCGCAACCTTATATTTCGTAATTATTTAGCTTAAAAAAGTTTAAAATAAAAAAAAACCAAAAAATTGAAAACCACATTGAACATATATTCTAGTTTTACAACTATTACTAAACCCTAAAACTTAGAAGATAGCGTAAACCTTTCGTATCATTTGCTTCATCCATTTACGAAGAGAAGAAGCGTGAAAAATCAGAAAATAAATATTTGAAAGGAAACATTGGTAAAATTATAAGTAAACCAAACCCTAAAATTTAACGGCAATATAACTTTAACGCAACGAAAGCGCAAGTAAAGCGCAAGTTAGGCGCAACCATACCTCTTCCTGATTGCTGGTCTTCTACAGTATCGTCGTCTGCCCCTACCTCCGGCAGGAATAAGCAAATGCAGAACCGAAGGTAATGGAGGAATCCGAGAGCTCGAGTAACAGTGAAAATGTCGCTCGAAAATAAAATGCGCGGCGTTTCCATTCTTTCTTCGCCAATAGAATAGCGTTATCGGGTCGGGTCGCTAACTCTGACAAGACATAAAGCGTTAATATTAAATTAAAAAAACGACTGACAGATGGCGCATTTTTATTGGCGACCGAACGGAGAGATGGCTTCGGTCACCTGACCCAATAATTTGCCCTGCAGGAGGCGGTGGGAAAAAGAAGTCAATGGCAGCAGGAACCTCGGAGGCTCGGAAGGATCTTTGGTCCGGTGAGAGCCTGAGAGGTATCCTTCATTTTAGGTTAATTTGGATTCATTGGATTCACGAAATTAAGAGTTTTTTTTTTTCAACTTTTTTTCCTGTTTAAGTTAATTTTAACTCTATCTATTCAATAATATAAATTACATACGTACCACTTTATTTTATGTTATTTATGTATCTAATATCTAAAAAATTAATATTATTTCTAGCATTTTTGACTCAGCAGCTCATTCAGATCTATTTACTTTGTTGTTTTGGGTCTGCTGTGTGGCCTTATTATGTAATTGAGGTCTTTTCCTTTTATTTCTGTTTGTTTTTTCAGCAGCTAACGCTGATATCTGTTATAGGTTTTGTTTTGCTTCTGCAGCATTTCTTGCTGATAGTTTTGTTAACTACTGTTGGCAGGTTGTGGTAGTAGTTAATTTTATGTTTTTATTTTTTCTGTTTGGAATGAAATGGGCTTAGGCCCCAATTTTTCCAAAAAAAAAAATTAATATTATATATTTACCATCCATAAAATAATTATAGATGCATGAAATGAAATATTAAAGTTTGTAAGTTGATATCAGTGTCACTATGAATGAAATATAGAAGTGGTATATTTGATATTAAAGTTATATGTAATATTATTATTTTTTATGTTAGATATATAAATAGCATAAAAATAAAATGGTATGTATGTAAATCCCCTAATTTAAAATATTTTTGCTATTAAGAGGGAGTTGTCATAAATTCCATTTCAAAAAAATGACTTCAATTGAAAAATAATTCTTTGTATACCTTGAAGTTGAAATCCTACAAAATTTGTTTGAATTGATTCAAATTTTTAACCAGATTTCAATCTGGTTTGAATTTTGATTAAAACAAAATTCATACAAAATTGGATGTATGATTGGAAAGACATTTTAATTGAGGGTGCTAACTTGAATGTTATCAAATTCTTTCAGAAATCAGTGAATAATGTTGAAATTGAGGTGGGGAGCTTGATTCCGAAGGATTTCCTTTATCTTAACGATTTCAATCAGATTATTTTTCAGCATGTGTAAAGAGAAGGTAATAAAGTTGCTGATTTGTGTGCTAAGATAGCTATTTCTGATATATATATATATATATATATATATATATATATATATATATATATATATATATATATTGTGACACTCATTTGTAATAATATTCCTCCTTTTTAGCTTTGTTAAAGGAGGATATTAGTTGTTTGTAATGTGTTTATAATAAATTGCTTTGGCATCTTCCAAAAAAAAAAGAATTTTGATTCAAACACGATTTGAACATTGGCTTGAACTGAGATATGCAAGGGAATGAAATTCAAACAAAAATGGAGAGTTTCTCATGAGATTACAAACTGGGGTTATGGAGTCCATGAAGAGAACCTTTTAAGGCAAGTATCGATAGATCAGAAATGAGTAAAGGAGAATAGTAATTTGTGGTGGGAGCTTGTTAGTACGCAGAATGACCAGATTGAACAAATTTCAAATGACTTGTAGGCCCACATAATTGTCTAGGAATACAATAGTTTTTCCCATGTTTGTGCTAATTTTGAAAAAGTCATAACCTTCCATGTTTAAATCAACAATTGTAAGAAATATGGAGTAGAAAATGAAATAAACGAGTAAAGCTAAAACCCCCAAAATGGGAAATTTACATACATACCACTTTATTTTATGCTATTTACATATCTAACACCCAAAACATTAATATTACATGCCTACCACCCATATACAACTTTAATATCAAATATACCACTCCTATAATTCATTTACATCATTCATATAATCCTATAATTTTTAATATTTCATTCAATGCACCCAAATTTATTCTATGGGTGGTAGTCATGTAATATTAATGTTTTAGGTGTTAGATATGTAAATAGCATAAAATAAAGTGGTATATATGTAAAACCCCCAAAAAAATCATTTTCTATGTTGTAGCCTTCATAGTACCTGAATCATATACTTATACTTGGTGAGGGAGTATATTATGCAAAAGGCACATGGTTGGTTACAGACTTACAGTGAATATTGAATGGGTTATTAGAGCTGTGAGGTAAGGATGAAATAGTATAGTATTAATGCTTTTGATACATAAATTGAGAACGTGTGTTTTATATCATATTGGCTTATCAAGAATGATCAATTACCTATCAAGTAAGTGTATCTCTTATCAGTGCCCCTCAATTAAATTATACATTATTAGGATTGTCAACTTATCGCAAGGTACTAAAAATGGGTTAAAAATAGTGATTTTGTAATAATTTGTACTAGTTGGTCTTTTGAATTGATTTGAAGAGCTATACTTTTTCTTAAAAGTATGCACTCCCAAATAAAGTTAATCTATTTCAATGTGTTTGGCTCTTGCTTAAAAAATAAATTATTGATAAAGGACACGATTAAGATATTATCACAATGAAGATAAGTAGGTTGTTGGACTATGATTTGAAAAATTGTAAGAAGACAACAAAAATGTCATTGTAGCAATGGCTAAGGCTTTATATCCAGCTAATCAAAACATATCTACATCACATATCAAAGCCTACTATGAACACTACACGACTTGCTCCTTACTCCTTACCTAGCCTAAAAGCATAAGTAAAAAACGAATGAGCTAACGTAGGTCATCATAGTCTAAAACAAAAATCAATACCTAAAACCAAAATGACTGAAAATATTGTGTTGCAAGAATATGTTGAAGTACCATATGAAAAATTGGAACTGAAACACGTACTGACACTGAATGCATCTAAATAAATATTGAAATTGAACTTAAACTTACTAAAACATAAACAATATCTTCTAATAAATTTCATATTTTCCCAAGGCTAAAATTTTCTTTACATATTTAAAGATTAGCATAATCCATTCTCATCGCCAACAGAATCTCTCATATCTACCAACGGAGTCCCTTCTCATCGCTAACATAATCCGGCCTTCTCTCCACCAAAAGAATCTGTTCTTGCCGTCAACATAATCCATTCTATGTGCCAACAAAATCCCTTTTCAGAGAATACTAGAAGAGCCATCGGCTTATAAGTTTGCAGAATCTCTTCTCGCCGCCAAATTTCATATTTGATAGTTAACAAAATCCCTTCTCTCTACAAAAAGTTTTTTACATTTCATTTAATATTCATATATTTCAATGTACTATTTTAAATAAAGTATAATTGAACTCAATTCAAAGTTTGCCAAAAATGCCTTAACAATAGGCAACAGAAAATACTATTGAATAGAAATTCACATTTTTAGAAATGAATCAAATTATCAGAGATCTTATATAACAGCCTTCCAAAGCATTAACTGAACATAAAAACTATTTTTAGATATTTAAATAAAAATTTGAATTCATAAAATCAGTATTTTAAAAATCACATGGCCAACAATCTCGAATAAATACTCACTTGTGGGACAATCGCTAAAGAAAATTTTACAGAAGAACTTATTTTATGCTCATATTTATAATTATTATATCTAAATGGTTTTCTGGAACAATATGCTTATGTTTTTTGTGATAAGAGAAGATAATGAAGGAATTTGCCCAAGCAAAGAGGTCATGGTTATGAATTATATAGCCACATTAACAAAATATCTCAGAGTCTACAAGCTCATCCTAACTTTGTGGTGATGGTAATGGTTAGATAGTTTGGTGAAAGTGATCAATCTGAGGTGTTGATTCAATGAGTTTCAAGAAAATTGTTTCTTCTAAAGCAAATATAAACAATTTTGAAGCAAAGATCAAAGCTAGCATAGAACATGAGTTATAATAACTTGCTTGCATCGAGGATGTCCATGAAGAACAAGAGGATCATTGGGATGGATCCACCTTAAGACCAATTGCTCCACCTAAAAAAAAAAACTTTATTATATGATTCTTTATATAATTTATCCACCTCCATCTATTTTTTTATTTTTATTACAAGGGTTTTTAGGCAATTGCCTGCCCTAAAAGTTTAAAAAAACTATGATCTTTAGGCAATTGCCCCCAGCATAATTTAACACATTTTGTAGATGCGTTATTGTTAGGGAACGATGAACCATGTATAAAAAGAAATAGTAAAGACAATCCAAAAATATATTTACAACCAAAATTTGTTCCAACCAACGGGCGTTGCCCCATTGGACCCACGACATATCTGCGAAGCATACAACGATTAAGAATATGAACAAATAAGGGTCAAGGTCAAATTCTAAACTTTTACTTATAAATTTGTTGCCCCTGATCATTATGCGATAATGATCACATATTTGAAGTAAGAAAAGTAAAAGCTACAAATTTATGTCGAGCACCAATAAAGGCTATGCCACATATAGTTGGGATGCCCATAAGATACATGATATTATAAATAATCATTCTAAATTTTCAAAAAAAAAAAAAAAATCATTCTAACATTCCTCATGCATGAATGATTTATGTACTAGCTTTTGATAGATTATATGACTTGACGTCCATCACGAAAAATTAAAGAACTTTGAGGTTTTGCTACATAAAAAATTTCCAGATAAAAATAATAATATTTTCACCATAACTTTTGCACCCGTTTAATCTAAATAAAATAAAAGTATGATAATATTAAAAAAACTTAATCGAATAATTCGGTTGTGAGATTAAGGGTTCGTTTGGAACGACTTTCTTACTGCTTATTAACACATGTTTTTAGTACAAATTTTATATTAAAAAACTATTTTAATAAGCAGTAAGAAAACCGTTCTAAACAAAAGCCTAAGTAATCGGCTATCATATAAAATATGGAGAAAGACATAAAAGAGGTGACAAAGAACATATTTTGCATTGAAGATTGAATGATTTGTCTCTATCATTTAAGAAATAACATAAAGACATACTAAAATTTTATGACTGTCATAAGTTTCAAAAGCTTAATAAGTGGTGTGCAAAAGCATACATCACACCGTGTTTGAAGCAAAAGTAATTAATTAATTAATATAAATTAATGACATAACTGATTATAAATCAATGACATAAGTCATTTAATTCATATATATAGTGAAGGGTAGAAAGTTAGTTTCTATCGTTGAAGAGTGCATTAAAGAGATAATTATATAAAAATAATAATTTATTATGAGATAATCAATCCATACAACACTGAGCTCTTCGGCTCTTACAGAAATACAGGAAATAAAGAAGCTCATGAGTCATGGCCCAAATTTCCCATGATCTTCTTGCTCGAGCGCAGTCGCCAGCGCGCGTTATCGCCATACTACCGAGAGAAGTAGGGGCAGTGATAGTTTCGAAAGGGAAGAGTAGTGAAGAACAATCGAAAGAGTTGCAGTAGACAAGGTCATGGTTTCACTCCTCTTCAACGCTCGATATCTGACTCCACCATTGTTGTCGAGCTCACCCATTCCTTCCAATACCCCACAATGGAAACCCCTTTTCTTCTCTGTTTTATCCTTCAGCCAAAAAGCTCCCAAAGCCACCACCAATGGCGGAAACGGAGCTCCCGAACCCCAAAAGCGTGCTAAAAAAACTCGAAAGAAGCCTTCGTCGTCAGCATCCGTGAAGAAAAAGCGCGCTTCCATGGAAAAGGATTCAACTTTGGAAGAATCCAAAGTCGCTGATGCCCAAACTGAAGCAAAAGCGAAGGGGGCTGAGGAGGAGGAAGAGGTCTTCGACGATGAAATAGACTTCCCTTACGAGTCTCCGCCTCTGGTTTGCTGTTTCGGTGCGGCGCAGAGGGAGTTTGTGCCGACCGTTAGGGTATCCGAGCGGCGAATGCATCCGGACCAATACTCGTCGTGGAAGGGCTTGCAGTGGAATCCGCCGGAGTTCGTAAGGGCTCCTGGCGGATCGCCGTCGAATGTCGCCATCTCCCACGTTCGACTGGGCGGTCGCGCGGCCTTCATGGGGAAAGTTGGGGATGATGAGTTCGGAAACGATCTAGTGTACAAGATGAACATGGAGAAAGTCCAGACTCGAGCAGTGAAGATCGATCCAGCTGTCAGTACTGCAGCTTCGTATATGCGGATAGGGTTCCGAGATGATGGCAATCGCAGGAGGATGGTGGCGGATACAGTAAAGGCTTGTGCAGAGGATTCCTTCTTGAGTTCTGAGATTGACGTTGCTGTCCTAAAAGAGGTACTAAGCTGATACCATGCTAATTTTGATTAGAATGAGAAGATCCCATGGGTAGTTTAAATACAAATCGAGCAAACTTTGCCATTCACGTACGTCTAATGGTTTAGTACACTTATGCTGTACTCTGCATGATCCTCAATTGTAAACTTGATAGTTCATGGTTCAGTTATCACC
This sequence comes from Dendrobium nobile, assembly GCA_022539455.1. Taxonomy (NCBI): domain Eukaryota; kingdom Viridiplantae; phylum Streptophyta; class Magnoliopsida; order Asparagales; family Orchidaceae; genus Dendrobium; species Dendrobium nobile. Next base: position 6,810,131 of record CM039736.1, on the reverse strand, counting down.
GGGAAAAAAGTATCCACATTGCATAATTAAAAGATAATATTGTTTAACTGTATTGAGGTTAATGGCATTCAATTAGATCTGAGTGAGGACAGCTCTTGCCCTTTCCTCTTAGGATTGAGATAAAGCCTTTGTTTGGGACAGCTTTCTGCTTCTTAAAGCAGCTTTTTAGTATAAAGAATTTAATTTTTTACTAAAAATCTATTTTAAGAAGTAGTAAGAAAGTCATCCCAAACAAAGCAAAAGTCTGGCTATGTATACTATGAAAGCTTTGTCTATAAACTAAGTATATTAAGAAGCTTTGCTCTTCTTAAGTTTAGGGTAATTTTTTTGCCTTCTGTCCCTTTAAAAACTTGTTCTGCTACTGATGATAATAAAAGCAGTTAGAATGGTAATTAAAACTTTTATACTTGTAGAAGTACGTGGCATGGAAGTAACATGCACAAAAGTGGAGATCATATATTATTAAGAAAAATATGAAAGTGACTATCATAAAGGAAATAGTAATGCTTAAAAGATTAGTTATAGTTGGGTCAATTATAAGTTCCATATTCATATTCAAGAATTAAATTAGTCAGACTCCTTATCTTCTTTATCCTCATAAATCAAAATAGCTTCATCATTTCATACAACATAATCTTCTTCATCACCTTCAGCTATTTCAAGTATTCTAGCCTCAAAGGAAAACTCTTAATATTTTCTTTTATATTGTTCTTGAAAAATTGTAGTTTTTTTAATAGAAATCACTAGCTCTTGCAAAATTATTCTATGCCAATCCTTCTTTACTAGATAGTCATTCTCTCCATCAAAACACAAAATCCAATTTCAGTTATAATCATTCAACATCATCACTGCTATTTAAAGAATTGCATCAATGGTGTCATAATTGCTTACACTAATCACACCTTGCTTTATGCACTATAGCTATTTTGAGGCCTGAATAACCAGCTATTTGATGCCCTTGTACCACCACCTTGTTGGAGCATGATGCGAGCCTTGCTATGCTTTGAGCTACAGATGCACTATTATTAAATATGCTTTGAAACAACACACTTCAAAGTTCAAATAAGTATTACCATAAATTCTATTTAGATATTTAATAGGGTTGGAAATGCATATACATTGTTTGAACTACAGTGAAGCCGGAGCTTAGCTGCTTAATCATGTTAACTTCAAGATAGTTAAATTACATTTAGTTGTTAGTATAGTTATATAGATATAGTGTTCCTTGTGGTGGCATGTAGCCTTTTATGTTGCTTTCTTTGGCTATAAATACATAGCGACACTTGTAATAGGGAGATTTTGGAGATTAATAAAATTTGAGTTGTGTGTTGTGTCATTTTTGTATCCTGAGATTGTTCTCAGACAGTGAATTCTTTTTCCCAAGAGGAGTTCTTGGAGTTGGTTCGGACGTGGTCGCCGGATCGTCAACGAGGAGTTGTCAACACATTCTGTCCGAAGTCATGCAGTGTCCTAGGAATTGGATTATTCTTCTCAATTTCTTTGTATTTGACCTAAGTGCAGTCAAAGGGTGATTGAAATAGGATTTTTCTCAAAATATGCAGGCTAGGATACTTCATTTCAATTCACAGGTTCTTTTATCTCCTACAATGCAACCTGCTCTTTTTAGAGCGATTAAATGGTCGAAGAAGTTCGATAGCAGAATATTCTTTGATCTAAACCTGCCACTTCCCCTTTGGAATTCTCGCGATGAGACCAAGGAACTGATCAAGAGAGCATGGGACGAGTCTGATCTTATTGAAGTATCAAGGCAGGAATTAGAATTTCTCTTGGATGAAGAGTACTATGAGAAGAAGAGAAACTACAGGCCCCAATACTATTCAGAGTCATATGAGCAGACCAGAAAGATTCGTGATTATTACCATTACACTCCTGAGGAGATTGCTCCCATTTGGCATGACAGAATAAAGATCTTATTCGTCACTGATGGAACACTTCGTATCCATTACTATACTCCGAAGTTCAATGGGGCAGTTGTTGGGACGGAGGATGTGCTGATTACTCCTTTCACTTGCGATCGCACTGGCTCTGGTGATGCTGTTGTTGCTGCAGTTATGAGGAAGCTCACAATACATCCAGAGATGTACGAGGATCAGGACTTTTTGGAGCGGCAACTCAGGTTTGCTGTTGCTGCAGGTATCATTTCTCAGTGGACTATTGGAGCCGTTAGAGGCTTTCCAACTGAAAGTGCTACCCAAAATCTGAAAGAGCAGGTGTATGTGCCTACGATGTGGTAGACAACTATGAAATGTGAATCCAGGATTCCAGATGCAGTTGAAGTTTAGCAAACTGTGGCTTTGTTTGGGACGGCTTTTTTATTGCTTCTTAAAACTATTTTTTAGTATAAAAATAAAAATTTTGTACTAAAAAACTATTTTAAGAAATAATAAGAAAGTCATTCCAAACAAAGCATTGGTCAAGTTTATTATTGGTCTTACTTGCCAAAGACCTTGAAATGTTTTATGAACATGAAGGGCTGGCTACTGATTTTCCCCTGGAAGGGAGGCTAATGTAGGACTAGCTATGCAACGGATTGAATCTTCATATACGTGTTACTCTTTGCAAATTCTGGGCTTTGGATGTTTGTAATCACCATGTTATTCACTACTGTATTCTGAGGTAGGTACTTGTGCGCACCATTTTACTGAAAGTTGGGAAAAAGCTTTCCATTAACTATATTTGTTTCCTTATATTTGTTAAGCTGCAAAGTCATTTTCTTGTTTCCTATTGCATATTCCCCATTTTACTGGTTTTATTTCTTGATTGTGTCTTTTCTTTTCATCATTTCTATGTTCCTATTGTAAGGATTTAATGGAGACAAAAAAAAAATTCACCGTCTCCGAAAGACATGTCAAATCATCGAAAAGAATTATATGTAGCGTACTTGAATCCATTGAAATGCAAAATCGATGTCTTTGATCTTCGACGTTTGAAGCGGCGTTCTCTAAGAGAACGAGAGAACCCCTTCTTTTCACTCAAGATGGGAAATGAGGAAAATGAGAACTTCACCGTTTAAATTGGGGATCTTTTATACTTTAAATGTATTTAATTTTGTTTCATCCCATCATTAAAATAAAATAAATACTTGACATCTACACAAATAATTAATTTCATACAAATTTAAATGAGATGCCACATAGGTCAAATAATAATTTATTCTTAAATAGATCATGAATTTAATTGGCTCAATTTTAAATAACGTCTAATGTATAATATATGTATAAATATATAAACTCCCAACACCTATGTCATATTGAGTACCTTCATGAAAGTGTAATTTGAATTAATATTGGTCGACATTTTTGACCTTGATGAAGAGGTTATAATACTCTGTTGTTTATAATATGTGGACAATATATCAACTGTGCATGGCCGTGTTTGTCAACATGTATGATAAAATGATGATTTTGATTATTATTTTCCATGAAAGTTGTCTTTTTCCTGAATTCAGCTTTGCGTCTATATGTTGGCTTGATCATACCTGCTCGACTGCAACTGGTATGAGATTTCTGCTAGTTTGCTACAATTGATTTGCGACGCTGTTATATTAATCAGTAGCTTGCAGATGCTTGTATTGAAGGTGATGATTGTTGTTGATGTAATAACCTTCTCTTGCAGACCCTGCTTCTGCAAATTGAAACTATCATGATATCACAGAAATATTAGTTGTTCCATAACTCAATCTATATGATCATGAAGTCATGGGAAATACGCACTTGCAAAAAAAAATTCATAATCATAATTTTGGAAGAAATCAGAAATTGCTTTTCATTACTGTAACTATATTGATGAAAGTTTTAGCTGAAAGTAGCTTATGAAGGTGAAGAAGATCACTCCCTTCTTATACGTAACTCATGAGAGTGGATATTCCATTTTGAAGAATGAAAAGCTGCGTATTGAGTATTTGTTATGTATTTGTAAATACTTAGTAAAAACTCAGCAAATACTCAATTGTGAGTATTACTGAGTATTTGCTGAGTATTTTGTGAGAATTAGCTGAGTTTTTTTTTAGTATTCATTGAGTTTTTTTACTAATTTACTGCGTATTTACTTAGTATTTATAAATACTCATTAAATACGCAGCAATTTGAACAGTTCTTCGTGTCCGGACTCCTCACAGAATAATTTCTCCCTGTTGGGACAATTTTTTTATTACTTTTTAGAGCAACTTTTTAGTACAAAAATTTTTAATTCAACAAAATTTTAAACTAAAATTTTTGCTTTAAAAAACAATAAAAAACCATTCCAGACAAACCAAAATCATACCAAACAGACCAAAATCTTACAAAGCTTATCAGAAATAACAAAAAATAACTAAAATACTGATGGACTGAAGAATCAAAGAATTTGCTTTTGTTTTATTCAAATTTTAGGAGTGGACTTACTTATTAGAACCGATGTTCTTGTTCAATACTTTAAAAATTTCCTGATTTTGCAATGTCTTTTTCAGTATAATCATGTCAGATACATAATTATTTAGGTCTACAATATAGTTAACGATAGCAAGCATGTTTTGATATAATTCCAAAGGCCTTATGATTGTGAACATGTTGAAGTATCAATTTATCCTATTATTTTCTAGTTTATTCTAGATCTTTAGATTATGGCTAGATTTTTTTTTTTCAATTTAAATTGATTAAATATTTGAATTTTTTTAATTATATTATAGGATTTATCCAAATATTAATTTAAATTAGTTTAGTTTTAGATATAATTTGTTAAAATCTCAATCATCCCTTTGCCCTTAATACTAGGGGTGTTAATATTTGACACAACCTGAAAACCCAACCTGATCCTAAACCATAAATTTTGAGTTCGGGTCGACCCGAATCCGAACCAGGTAAGTTTAGGGTTAAGATTTTTTATCCGTTTTAAAAATCGGGTTGGGTTCAGGTTAATCCGGAAACCTGAGATTGACCCAGAATGACCCGCACTAATCGAACTTGCCTGTGCTAACTGTGCCTGATCGGAATTGTCCAGTCTGCCCGCTCGAATCCTGAAACCTTGCGTCGCATCCCAAAGCCTTCATCATGTCCCGGACCTACCTGCCCGCCGTCCCCTCGTCCTAACTTCGGTCGTCGGCCCACTTCAGTCGACTTCCATTGCCGCCGACCCACTGCTGTTGTCGACCTGCTACTGTCAGCGTTGTCGTGTCCGCAGGTTGGGTCGGGTTGACCCAAACCAAATACGTGTTGAGTTCTAGTTCGAAAAATTGACCCGTTTGCAAAAACGGGTCGAGTTTGTGTTGACCCGAATAGTGTCGGGTTAATTTCGAGTTCGACTCGAACTCGACCCGTGAGTCAAAATTGACACCCCTATTTTATACCATGACCAACATGAGGATCTGTGGGAGGCTCATATGGATCACGATGTTAAATCTTAGCTATCCCTTAGCCCTTGATCCCACGGCAAACTTGGGGGTATGTGGGAGGCTCACCTGGATCTCGCCAATCTCCTTCCCTGTTTGGGTGGTTGATTTAGGAAGGATTATATTATCACAATTATGCATTATTCTCTAATTATTTGTTTCCTTATTAATAAATATTGTATAAATCTATAAATAAGGATTGTTTTATGTAATAAAATTATGCATTTTGTCTCTCCAATTCTCTAAATTTAACATGGTATCAGAGACTTGATTCGAATGAACCAAAATGGAGCAACTAGTCTTCATTGTCGAAAATACGAGGAATACATGTTCCTACAATCAACCTTCATTGCCATAATTCTGAGAAATATAGGTACCAACTAGCGGCCTTCATTGCAAGAATTTTAGGAATATTTGGCCTTCCACTGACCTTCATTGTCGAAATTTAGAAGAATATTGGTCCTTCCACAGTGCCTTCATTGTAGGAATTATGAGGAAAGTTGGTCATTCCATTGACCTTCATTGTCGGAATCACATGGATATATCACTACAAGAAAATAACGTATTACCGATGGATTTTGAAAGTTTCCAGGGGATTTCCACCGAAAAAAAATTTCAACGGTAAAACCTACGACGAAAAAAATTTCCCAACCAAAAAATTTTACGTCGGCTGTCCGACGGGAATATTACTAGGATAATAAAAAAAAATCAGAAGCAACTGCCCAACAGCGCGTCTTTCCGGGGGAAATTATTCTGTGTGGAATCCGATCACAACGATGTGTTCGGTCTGTAACAGTGACCAATAAAAACATAACGCGTGGCGTGCTTACGTGGAAAGTTAAGGCCCGACTCGTTTGTATTTTTGAGAGTAAATAATACGAGGCCCACCCAGTATATACAATGAAAAAGACGGAAAATTTTAACATTTTCCAAATTCCACATTTCGTCCATTCGCTCCATTTCTCCCGAAATTCCTCCGGCAATCTCTTCTTCTCTTCATGGATGTGGAAAAGGATTCACCTGCAAAGAGAAATGTGCGAAAATTTTTACATTGACATAAAATGAACTACGGATATCTTTGATATTCAACGCGTATTTGCTGAAGAAACCAAAAAATAAATTTAAATCATTCCGAGTAACTATAAAAGTTTAAATTTATCTCACCATTTTAGTTCTTTCTGCGTATTTTCTTTGTACACAATGAGTATAATCTGCGTAAATTTCACTTATTTTCTGCGTATATGTTGAAGACAAAATCTAACTTTTTATAATAAGTACTTTGGATCTTTAAATCATAAAACTAAACTTCCAATAAAGAAAAATGATTAGTGTACCATAAACCCTAGATTTCTGCTGATATTTTTCTCATCATTTGCGTACATTGCGTATGGTATGCATACCCATCGCGTATGATATGCGTATACAACGTGTATGGTATGCATACACGTTGCGTATGGTATGCGTACACGTTGCGTATTTTATTGCGTTTTATATGCGTACTTCTAATATGCTTCTCTAAATTAATTATAGTTTCTTATTATACGCAGATTTACGTCCGTCCTATATCATATAGATGCTATGTTTCGACTTTCAGAACAATGTGTGATACATTTTCAGATATAATTCCTGTTGAAATTGAAGAAAAATTGAAGGAACTTAATATTTACCAATTTCTTCAATTTCCTGGATTTGAGCAAAACACCCCACTTATCTACCAGCTGCTGATAATGTGGAACATTGAAAAGCAAAGCTTCATTATAAAGGGCCATGTTGTCCCTTTCACAGCTGATGAAGTGGCCCTCCTGACTGGACTACCAAACAGAGGTGAGGAGATTACTTGGATGACCTTGCCTTCTTCAACAATCACTTCAAAGGATATTAAGACTGAAATGTTTGAGTTGACTAGGGAAAGCTCCCCAGATACCATGTTGAAAACATTTATTATGTATTTGTGTTCTAATTTATTTTTCCAACAAAGCAACTTTAAAGTTCCTAAGATGCTTAAGATAATAGCAAATAATGTTGATGATTTTTCATCAATTAACTGGGCATGAGCAATTTGGGAATGCCTGTTTGAAGATTTTAATAATGTATCTATGAAGATCTCAAATAACAGGCCAGCGGGTTATGTCAATGGATTTGTGCCACTGCTTATTGTGAGTGCTAAAATAATTCTTATTAAACATTTTATTTGACTGATTGTTTTGCTAAAACTTACTGAGAATATCTAAATTTTATGCAGGTTTGGTTCCTAGAGCACACTTCCATTCATATCCCAAATTATCCTGAAAGAACCTCCCAAAGAAGCTCCCCCAAAGAAGAACAGTCCAAAGAAGCCCCCCCCCAACAAGAACCTGTGAAAGAAATTGTTCTCCATAAAGTTCCTCAAACTATAGAAATAATCAATGTTGATGATGTTGTAATAAAGGGTTACCCTGCAAGTCCCACAGTTAATTACAGAGGCGTGGAAATGTTGAGTCCAGTGCAGGAAGTTTTTCTTCGGGAAAACATAAAGAAATATCTTGACACGTATGTTGTATTACTTGCCTACTGATTGCGTACTCTGTGCGTACGGGTTGCGTATTTCATGTGTTTTCTACGCGTACCTTATGCGTATTTTTTGGTTAAATATTTCAGTGGCATGACTGTATTTTCATCTGGGAACGTGATGGTTTCAAGACGCATGATCGACGAAATATTATCAGACAGTTACCTGGACAATGACCATGTTGATACTTTTGCCATTTTATTAAATGAGAAGTCTAAAATTTCACCAGATGAGTATAAAAAATATCTATACATCTCACCAATATATTGGGTTAGTATACTAGTTTATTTTATATATAATTTTTTATTTGAACTATTTAATTCTTATATTTAATTTTTTGCAGCATTACAAGGTTAAGGATGTAAAATCAGTATTGTTTCTCGAGCACATAGACTACAATTCTGTTCAGTCAAGCAGTATTATAATTAATCCAATTATTCACGGAGAGCACTGGACCCTTCTAGCAGGTTACATAAAGCAGAAAAGGCGGGAATTTTACGACTCCATACCCAACCCTATGCATAGAAGTATTGCTGTGAAGATAATGAGTTTGTTTCTAATCTTGAACTGTTTACAAATTTCGTGATTATTTTTAAGTGACTTAATTCTATTCCATATATTGTTCAGATTGCAAGTTTAAATAAGGATTGCAAAAAAGCCTTTCGTCAAAATATCACTAAATGGAGTTTCAAGACAATGAAGAAGGCGCCAACTCAGACCAACAATACAGATTGTGGTATGTTCGTTTGCAAATACATGGAGAATATTGTTCGACAAAACAACTCTAACTGGATAGAGAGAACGGATTGGCAAGAAGAAATGCCCAAATATAGAGCAGAATTTGCATACGGATTGTTTTGTGCTGCAATGAAATGAACTTTTCATATTTTAAATTTATGTACATAACTGGTATATTTTCCTTGTAATTAAAAAAGATTTCATGTGTTTTTAGCATCGTTTTAAAATGATTTGAGAAAGAATTCCTCAATAAAGGAGTGTTGAATATAATGTTTCTCACCATTGAACCTTCATTTAAATCGATTAAGAAATTTTCATTGAGGAATTTAAAGTACGCACTCTATACGCGAACCATACGCATTTCAGACGCAGCTCATACGCCGTATATACACAGAAGACAGTTTATGGTTTTTTAATAAAACCAGTCAAATTAATTCGAATGCAACTCCTCATCAATAAAACCAGCAAGTAGCGTCGAATATAGGGTTTCCCACCATTGATCCTTAATTCAAATCGATTAAGAAGGTTTTCATTAGGGTAATCAAAATACGCATATTATACGCAGTTCATACGCGTTGCAGACGCAGAGCATACGCCGTCTATACGCAGAAGACAGTTCTTGGTTTTTGATAAAAAAATTAAATTAATTCGAATTTAAATGATTCGATGCATTCTTTCGGTATGAATCATTGAAATACTCATTTTAGCATCTTTTGAAAATGATTTGAAAGAATTTCGCAATGAAACTTGTTGTTTGTGTACACCCTTGTGCTACACAAGTGATGGTTCTAGAGTGTGGGTGTTATGCTCCTATGGTGGAGCATTCATTAGAGTATGTGGAGGGGAGTCAAATTAATTCGAATGCAACTCCTCATCAATAAAACTAGTAAGGAGCGTCGAATATAGGGTTTTCCACCATTAATCCTTAATTCAAATCGATTAAGAAGGTTTTCATTAGGGTAATCAAAATACGTATATTATACGCAGTTCATACGCGTTGCAGACGCAGAGCATATGCCGTCTATACGCAGAAGACAGTTCTTGGTTTTTGATAAAAAAATCAAATTAATTCGAATTTAAATGATTCGGTGCATTCTTTCGGTATGAATCATTGAAATACTCATTTTAGCATCGTTTGAAAATAAAATGCACTAAAGGAGATCATAAATTCATAATGGGTTAAAATTATTTAGTAATAATGGAAAATAGATTGCATTTTCAGAAACATAGAAAATACGATCAATATATGTTTTTATACGCGCTGTATACCCGCTGTATATGCGCTACATACGCAGGACATACACAAATTAAAATTGACAGCTAAAACAAATATTCTTACAAATAAATATCCATCATACAAATATTCTTATAACATAGATTTCTCTGTTTTAAAGATATCCATCATCAACTTCAGGTATTTTGTTGATGGCTTTTTGGAACGTACACCTGTTATGTGTTCCTAAGTGAAGCATTTGGGTATGCTTGTGAAATTAGAATGCTTTGCTCGCTTTACTGATGGTTGACTGGACGGTTCCCCGGCTATGAAATCGTCTGTCATGCACTCAGGCATGCTGGTGAACTGCTGTACTGATGCCTGACTAGACGGGCATGCTTGTGATATGAAATCCTCCATGAAGCATTCGGGCATTCTTGAGAAATTGTACTGCTTAGCTGGAGATGCCTGACTGGAATGTACAGCATTTATGAAGTCCTCAGTGAAGCATTCGGGCATGCTTGTGAAATTACACTGCTGATCTGAGGGTTGCTTGGAGTGTACAGAATTTATGAAATCCTCAGTTAAGCATTCGGGCATGCTTGAAGGCGTCTCAATTTTTGTTGTGTATTTCTTCATTGGTGGTTTCCCTGTTAAAAAAATTAATAACAATATGTCAAAATATGCAATAAATAAAATTTTTCAGAAAATAAAATATCATACTCTTTGTCTTCTTTTTCCAGTGGCTTTTCAGCCTAGCATTGGATATGCCTTTAGGCCTACGCTTTAGAGGGTCTTTCAGTTGTACACTGCCACCCTGTGTAGTCTTGTATGTCTTTCTCTTCCCAAAAACAACTAAATCGAGTTTTTCAGATGTATCTTTCATCGCAGCCATTAGGAATTCTTCACCACCCTCATTTAGCTGCGCTCGTATGCTCATTTCATATGCAAACCTGCTGATATAATTTCTGAATATGAATCCACTACTAGCTTCAGAGCTATTCTGAGAATTTTCTTTCAAATTTAGACCAGCATATATATCTTGTCGAGCTCGTGCTGACCATCGCAACAGTAGGTACTTCACGGGGATTTTCCCAATAGCCATTTGCCTCAAAACTATTATGCAGTGAGAACACAATAAACCCATCGTTTCAAATTTTTTGCAGGAGCTTTCAATTTTACCATTTTGTGCATCAAAATCAACAACCCATGGTTTAGAGTGATCCTTGATCTCTGTGTAATAGACAAAAAATTTAGAAGAATCACTAGACTCAAGCTCTACACTCATTACACCTACACCTTGTAAAAATTTTTGTTCAAAAAATGAATATAGTTTCTTTGAATAAAATTGAGCAGCTTGCTTTAATATTGAGCAGTTTTTTATTACAGGTTCTATTTCGGAGTGACTGCATCTATAATCCTCATCCTGTTCATTCCGGCGCCAATTCCTCATCAACTTCTCTAAACCCAAAAAGCAATCAGTTATAGAACTTGTGGGCTTAGAAATGCCATGACAAACATTATTAGTAGACTCGCTACGTTGTGTGGATAGAATGTCCATGCTAAAACAATCCTTATTGAAGGCAGTTGACCACTTATTCCTTATCCTATAAAGATCATGCAACCAAACATGATCTTGGAGGTTCCCTTGTATGATCAATTCAACCTATGCATTCTCAAACTCCTCCTCAGAGTCACATCTGCTCAAACACTTATTGAAGAGGCCTTTAACTTTGTTGTTGGTATTGTAGAACGATACTTTTGATGGAGCCTTTTTACGGATATGCCATTGGCACAGTCTATGGCGACTATGAGGTAGTGCAACTTCTATGGCCCTAGCCATTGCCTGGTCTTGATCTGTATATATTATTATTGGCTGTTTATCACCCATCATTCGAACAAAAGTTGTAAACACCCATGTAAATGATTCAATTGTCTCTTCGGACAAGAAGGCCACCCCAAGCAAAATGTTTTGCCAATGATTGTTAACCCCGACAAATGGTGCGCATATAAAATTATATTTATTAAGCCTATAACTTGTATCAAAAATTACCACATCACCAAAGTAGTCATAATCTATCTTACCAATCGCATCAACCCAAAAGAAATTTAACAATCTATCAAATTCATCCTTCTAGACATCCCAAGAGAACATGTTATCATTAAATTGTCGTTCTTTAAATAACTCAATCAAAATATTAGTGTCCCCAAGTTCAATCTTAGCTCTTTTTATTTTTTGAATAAAGTTGTACGCATCCCTCCTTGTGAATCCAATATTTTCGACACCTCCAACTTCATCAGCAAGGAAGGAAAATGCATCAATAGTTCTTATCCCAGCATCTATCATTGCTTTAAGAACAAAAGCTTTTTCATCACACATATTCCTGCATGATCTAAGAAGATGTCGGTCTTCTGGCCTAGGCAAATCATGATTGTGATTTTCAATAAATTTTTTCACCTTCCAATATCCAGCTTCATCCACTGTAAACCTAACCATAGATGGACAACCAGTTCGAGTATCTGATCTTCGATATTTCCTTTGGATATTAAGATCAGGCAACTTTTTGAAACCAGCTTTTGAACAAACAAAGTCTTTGGATTTTAAATTTCTGGAATTTGGCCAGTAACTGTGATGATCCTTACGAACACTAAAACTAAGATTATATCCATAAGAACGATAAGCCTCGTATGCCTCTTTCTCATTAACATAAATATCCTGAGAAATACGTATTAAGTGAATGGTAAAATACGCAACCGATACGCAAAAGATAAGCAGCAATTAAGCAACACAATACACAATAAAAACACAACATATGCGCAATGTATACGCAATGTATACGCAGAAAATATTCAATGTATATCAAACAGATACGCAATACATACGCAAATAATACGCAACAAACCTTTTAAATAAGAAAATCGAACTACAAAATCCTTATTGTAGCCTAGATCAATAATGCTTTAGAAGAAGAGAACATCGAGTATTCTTTTTAAATCAATTACAATTTTACATTATGCACATTGTTGATAAAAAACTGCATCTTTGTTAAACACAATAAATGCACAAAGAAAACTTGGAAGGAGGCGAACTTTACCGAGATGCTGAACTTTTCGTCCAGTCCCACTGGTTCTACGTGTTCTGCTTCATGTGCGCTTGTTTCCGGGATGTCGGCATTCTCCAGGTTATCGGCTTCCTTCGAGACCTGCGAAAATATTGTCTGCTCATAAAAACCAACATCCTCCTCCAGATCAATCTCCATCTTCATCGGCATTTTCTCTGCGAAATTTTTGGCTTCTCTGAGAAAATTTTGGCTCTAAGCGTTATATATTGCGGTGATTCGCGCGCGCCTTAAATTCTGAAAAAAGAAGCGCCAACCTAAATCTCCCGGGTCGGGCTGGAAGACGGGTCGGGTTTACGAGGTTTACGCAAGTCAATTGACTGTTTAACCATTTCCACGTAAGCAACCGAACACATCGTTGTGATCAGATTCCACACAGAATAATTTCTCGTCTTTCCGACCCGCCTTCCCTCGCGCCTGTAGACAATGTGACATGTGCTAACCTGCTCAACCCACCTTGCCTCACGCACACCAGCCTTCATCACCTGCTACCAACCCACCCGCGTGAGCCGCTGCAAATGGCGGGCTTTGAACTCCGCCCTTTTCGCTTGCCTGCCCGTCTACCTATCACGCCATTCCTGCAAAATTATCATAAGATGTGAGTTTTTTTTTATTTATATTATAATTGATTATAATATTACAATCAATACTAAATTATCTTATTATTTTAAAGTTAATATTAATTTTTTAAACAATATTAATAATTAATATATTTAATTTAATTTAACGATTAATTAAAATTTAGTATTTAATTAATAATTAAAATAAGTTATTAAATCAACAATTAATTAAGCTATATTATTAAAGTAATAATTAATTAAATAAGCTATAAAATTATTAAAATACGTTGGAAAATTTGCTTGAGAACCTGAAGAAAATATTTTAAAGTGATCCGCCAGAAAATTTACCGGCAATGAGCGATTTTCCTGTAGTGTATGAATCGAAGGAAGTAGAGAGGAGTCCATGACCTTCATTTTCATTGGAGATCGAACAAGAGTTGAGTGGTCCAAATCGTTCGTGTCCTCTATTTCGTGACTTCAGCTAGAAGAAGCAAAGACAAGAGTCTCTCATACGGACTAGAGGCTAAACCAAGTTAAGAAGAGGACTGAGCGATGGAGCAAGAAGAATCGAATGATTTCTTATGAACGTCAAGTCGATCGAACTAAGCAGTTCGTGTGACATGGGAGTCTATCGAGCAGAACAATTGTGTAAGGAACCTACGCTTGCGACTTCTGTGTGCGCTAGTGTTGATCCGGGTTGTTTGTTATCTGCGTGCAACCAGAAGCTTTGTCTTCACTTCCCGAGTCTTATAGAACATGAGTCTATTTGGGTGGAGTCAGATGGCTTATTTGTAATAGACAAAATGCTGGTTGGATCGGATGGGAGGAGATATGCGTGCCAAGTGTTGAGCCATTTGAGACTTTTTGATTGTTGCTATCCTTGAAGCTTGTCGCAGCCTTAAAAATAGTTTTTGTTCTTTATACTATCACACCTTCATTGCTTGCCTTCCCTTGAGAACCAAAAAGGAGACATACTCGAAGGATAATTAATCCACTTTCCATGCTAACCCACCACCGGCCTTTATTGCCATTTATACTATCTTATGGGCTACTATTCAATACAACCTTCATTGCTGCCCTGCACATTGCTGACTTTGATTGATCTAACATTCGTCGTTGTCATTTGCCGTTATAATGTCTGAAGCTAATTCCTCCCAAAGATTTTACTAAATGGATGACTCTATGATGCACCAAGGGACTTGATAATTTTACTTTTATGGGACTAATTACCAAGTTGAGAATGACAGATCTATATTATTCAGCTTGATGGAGAGTGTTAAAATCTCAATCATCCCTTGGCTCACCTGGATCACACTATTAAATCTCGACTGTCCCTTAACCCTTGATGCCACGGCCAATATGGGGATCCATGGGAGGCTCACATAGATTATGCCGATCTCCTTCCCTATTTGAGTGGCTGATTTAGGAAGGATTATATTAGTACAACTATGCATTATGCTCTAATTATTTGTTTTCTTATTAAGATATATTGTAGATCTATAAACATGGATAGTTTTGTGCAATAAACTAAGTATTTTCCCTCTCCAATTATCTGAATTTAACATAATTGCATTTTTTAGAAATAGGCGTGAAATGCTTATAATTATTCTAAAAATTAGTCTCAAATTATGAATTGAATTTGAAAAATATTTCCCCTTATTTTTCTTTACTAGGTACTATTTCTAACTCAATTCCTCTCTCTCTCATAAGTCTCTTAGTCTTGAGTAGTGGTGTAAACAAATCAAGTCGACTCGTGAGCCTGCTAGAGCTCGACTCGTTAACGAGCTTATCGAGTTCCGATCTCGAGCTTGAGTTCAATCGAATCAACACTTGGCTCATTTACTCATTGAGCGGCTCAATTAAGCTCATGCGAAAGGTGAACAACGAGCGTAAGACAAACTACGAGCAAAAGGGCGGATCACATAAGGCGAACATGCGTGCAACGTGAGGAAGGTGGACTACATAAGGTGAACAGACAAGCAACATGTAGAAGGTGCACCGCGAAAGGCGAGCAGGAGAGCAGCGTGCAGAAGGTGGACTACGGAAGGCAAACAACGTGGATTGTGTAAGGAGAACTGGCGAAGGGCATATGTTGTTATCTTCTCCATAAATATCCTATAGACCTTATATCAGCTTGATCTTGATATTATGCTTGAAACTATATATCCAAGCTTAAACTAAGATCATATCTATGCTTATTATTGGAGCTATGATTGAAATATTTTCAATTAATGCCATCACTTTGATGATGAAATTAGTTATTAAAATGATTTCAATATTCTTCTCAGTATATTTGTGACTGTTCATATGGGCCTCTACCCAGATTCAATAATATCAATAAATGAATTATGCAAGCTGGTTGTGCTATGATGCTTAAAGTTACTCATGATTTGATCATAATATTGGGGATGCATATAGAAGCTCTTATGTAATAAAAATAATAATTTAGTAGAAGTTATGAAATTTCAAGAAAAAAAAAATATAAATTGCAAAATTAGAAGAAAAATTTTATGACATGAAAAAATACCTCAAATTCCTAAAACTAAAGACCACAAACATATGAGCCAATTCTTTCATAAAATTATTAAGGAGGATAAAACTTGCTCTTTATAGCATCTTTCATCTTATGAGTTGGTTGTCTTAGTGGGTTAAAACTGAAAATAAATCTTAATTAAAAAAATATAATAAAAAATAAATAATCACATAAATACAATCAAAATGAGGTATTACATGTCACCATTAAGCTCAAATTGTTCTTTGTATTCATGTATAGGTGTATCAATTACACACACCTTTGTTGTAGTTCTTGGATGAATTTGATCATGCGATATGTGGGTGGAATAATAAGTGGTATGGGGTTATGATAACTAGACATGCTAACCTAATGAGATGGCATGATGTTGTAGATTGACCAAGAAAAGGAGGATGATAGATGTGTGTAATCATGCTTATGGTGGTAATGGAAGGAAGAATATGAATGGAAAGATGGAATATGTGCTTCTTATTTGGATTGATAGATTGATGAAATAGGAATTGGTGGTTTGGTATGGGTGATAGTGGTGGGTGAAGTGGATGACATGGTTGTGAGAGTGTGAGTTGTGATATTATTTGTGATGGTGGTGGTGTAGTGGAATGCGACTTCTTCTTCTTAGAAAATATTCATTTTATGGATTCTCATGTTCTCATCTCCTTCACTAGAAGACATTTTTAATTATTTTAAAACAAGTTTTCAGTATCTCAATCATGCTATAATAACCTTAAATTAATGTCCTAGTTTCCAGGAATTTGGATGGTGGAGCACCACGACATCGGGTGGGTAGCACAGAGGCATTTGGCTCTCTAGAAGATTTTTGGAAAATAAACAACGCTATGACGATGGAGTTGGGCGCTGCGGCGCTGGACTCTCTAGTGGGAAGCATTGCGATACTGAGTCTAGAGTGCTGCAACACTATGTCTAAAATTTTATTTTTTATTTTTTTTTAAATATCTAAACCATTTTGTTAAACTCACATCACTCTAGACTCAATATCGCAATGCTTCCCTATTAAGATTTTGCTTTAGATATTTTTAAAATAAAAATATCTAAAACCATTTTGTTAAACTCTCAGCACTCTAGAGAGAAAGCGAGGCTCATGACAGTATCTTCCATCGCTCTAGTTGGAAAAAATGCTCTGATCGTGGTATGTAACCCTACTCCTACCTCTGCTATCAATAATTTTATGTTTTGCCTATTTTTCTCCCTCCTAAAATTGATAGAAAAATAAAATTTATCTTATTTTGATGATTTTTCACCATATAATTTTTGATATGTTGTATATATTACTTTCCCAAGCATTTTGACTGGTAAATATTGAAATTTCACTAGGTAAATTTTTTTATATGCCATTTTAATTAAAATAAGCAGTATAATGTTAAGTATAAAGTGATTAGAAGTGTGTATATTGCATTTGGATATGAAATATATTATATGCATACAATGAATATTCATTTAATCAAACATACATTTTTTTGTATATTACAAGCCTGCTAATGTGTATAGTGATAATTACATTGGGTGTATACTGATGTTTGTTATTATGATCTGTATATTATGACATATATATAAAGCTAAGAAAGACTAATTGAAAATTATTGTTGATTCAGGTTAGTTGGAGATATACTATATTGTATAGAAGGGTGTATTGATGTACTTTTATTTAATTGTAGTGTCATCCTAAGTGATATGGAAATAAAAGTATAATGACACTGATTGTTGTGACACTATATGTTGACAGACATGAAGTGACAACTTATATTAAAACCACTTGACTTGTGACATGTAATATGAGACTCATTCCTAGCAACATGACTAATATAATTTAGACTGGTTCTTTTAGGGTTGGCCAACATGATGAGATACAATAAATGAAAAAAAAAAAAAAAAATCATAGGTATCTAGATTTCCTTTCTTGTTTGCATATGAATATGACATGAGTATATATGATAATTTGTCTAAGTGACATGATATGATATATATATGATCTAGGAAATGATTGATACAAAAAGATGATATGGCTGAGAAGATAGATAGTAGAACATGCATGATATACATTGTACATGATATTGATATTATACGACATACATACAAATACCAACACATGATACTATAAATTAGACTGATATGATTCACAAGATTAATGCATGATATATATCATTTGATAGGAATAATGATGTATATGCATATGATTTACATGCATAAAATAGATGTAGTATAATGAATTTTCAATCAATGACAGATGTACTGATTTATATAAAATAAAACATAAATTGCCTTTTAACTAACGGGTATAGGAAATGATAGAATCTACTGAACCTTCATACGAATTACTTCACTTACCTTGATTTTCATTACTCATATGATATTTAACTGTTCACATTGAATGCGACATACTTTTATAGTTACAAGTTCATATTGATATTGATTGAATGATAACATATATATTACTTTCTATTGTCATGCATTGACTACAATTGTATGTTATTGTAATCTACTGAGCTGTTAGCTCGCACCATAGTTTTAATATATTTTTAGAAATGGGCCAGGATCTAGAAGAGTGATATTAAAGAGGATTTTTATGTTTGATTTTATTTTCTAGACTTTTGTTTTTTCTTATGTAGTCGGTTAAAAAAGATATATAGAATGATATATTGATTGATCTTCTGGTTATTGTATATGAATTTTGAGAATTTTAATGATAGAAAAAAATTTAAAACTGCTTCTGCCAGTTTCTATCAATTGGAATGATATTAATAGCTATAGTAGATTACTAATATTTCATATTATATAATTTTTTCAAATTTTAATCTTAGGATGTTACATGTGCTTCTTACATAACTCATAGTATTCAAATGCTTTTATGACAACACTTATAAAAGTTAAGATGAAATTGGTATACATGTGCTTTTTTATGGCAAATGAATTTGTCAGATAAAAATATAAGGCCAAATAATACATATTTGTCATACTATAATCATAAAAATTTGCATGAAACCAAAATGTGTTTTACATATAAAGGGGATGGGTTGAGAGAAGTATGAGGATTTGGTATGGGAATAGTCTATTTATTTATGTTACTGATGAAGTTTTTGAATATAAAATTCTTTGGCGACAAGTATATTTTTTTATAGATTTGATGGCATAAATTTGTCAAAAAGATGATCACAGTGGCAGATTATACACCAACTATTTGTTGTTCATAAAAACTGTTGGAGTTCTAATGACAAAGTATACCATCAAATTGCTTGCTAGAAAGCTATTAGTATTATAAACTAATTCAATTGATAAAATCCATCAAGATTAATTATTTTTTTCCCATAGTGGTCGGCATAAAAGCTTATGGATGTGCCTTGAAAGTTCAAAGTTATTAGAGAAATTAAAATCAACATAAGATAAATGAAATAATGATCTCAAACATCAGATACAAAAATTAAATAGGGAGATCTTTAATAAAGTTGGAAAAATTGCATGCGACTGTAATCATTGATGTTCTCCTTTTATCATCTTTAATGGTACAATCCCCTTAATTTGATCCTTCTATGAAAAAAATGATAATATGTTTAAAACTTTATAACAAAAGGTCGTAATCCGTCTTATTTTACTGATAAGTAAAATTGATATTAGAATGAGAATACAAATTTTGATTTTGTTGTTGTAGAATTAATCATACATGCTTCATATGTGTAGCACATAAATTTTACGATAGATATAATTCTTATGAACTCCATGTGGTGCACATACATTCATGTTTATGACATTTTTACATGTTACATGATGTGCCAAATGTGCCATAAATCTATATGAGACATACGAATTATGATGATGCCATATGAATACAAATACAAGCGTAAATGTGATGGGATGATTGGTTATGGATAGGATACCCACTAGAAAGGTTTTGCACATGAAAAATCCATTTAGAATGACATTTAACCGGCATGTTTTGATTGATACAATGAATATGATAACATTTGGTCTTAATGTCGATATGTTATAATAATGTTGAAGCAATACTCTACATGCGGCATATGATTGCATAACAAGACTAATAAAAATATAATATTATGTGACCATTTGATCTATCAAGCATGCATGATAGCATTAGAGTGATTGTTCTTATTATGATAGTCACCCGATTGATTTAAAATTGTTAAACATATTTGCTATTTGCATCAAATCAATAGAAGCACTATTGTGTAAAATGACCCGTAATTTGGTACTATTACATCATTTTATTTTTATAAAGTGGCTGGTAATTTGATCTTTACATAATATCTTTAAAACGTTATAATAAAGGGAGACAATTTGTCTTATTTCACAATTAAGTAGAATATATCATGATTTTTTAAATCCTAATATATGTATATATCCGAAATATTAAATATTTATTTGCACATAGTGACTTAAAGTTTTAATGTTCAAATATAAAATTATCAAACTAACAATGTTAAACTTGTATATTAAACTCTAATAATGATATCAGGCCTTTTAAGACATCCATTTGGAAAGAAATATTGTCATTATTTGTCAAATATGGTTAATCATTATAGCTATTTATAATTTCTTAAATTTATTCATTATTTATATAAAAAAGCAAAATTTATTCAAATAACCCTAATAAAAACACCCGATTAGGACCCTGTTCCTCTTTTGAAGCTCGCAGCGCGGCCTCGTTTGTTCAAAAGAATGGCGGTCGGAGCGCAGCAACATTTCACCGTGTATTTTTTCACTCATTCAACGTAGAAGCTTGCATCGTCTTCGTCTTTCATCGAAGCCAGCTGCTTTCCTAACCCTCGATGATGTCCTCGGGCTCTCCTCGAGCCCGAATTAATCAGGTCTTTCATCTTCTCTCACGAACTTTCCTTCTTTTCCACGAAAGCACGTCTTATTAACGAAATCCATCCTGTTTTTATTCCTTTTTTGTCATCCAAAATCAAACAGTTCTTCGCCTCCAAGAAAAAACAATCCGAGAAAGGTCCAAAAACCTCGTTTTCCGAGTCTCCCAAGGGCACTCTAGTGCGATATTTGGTTAAATCTCCGGATGCAAACACTCACCCTGGCCCTGAAAACGCTTCTTCCCGTCCCGGTTCGGTCAAGAGGAATTTGACATTGGAGATTGGTCTGGGTTCTGACATCGCGAAGAAATGTTCTTTGCCCTCTTTGGAGTCTATAGGCGACTCAAGGAAAGATGAGGGTCTTTGCAATGATAAAAAAAGAGCTCATTTTGAAACTTTAATTGCCCGTGATGTTATCAGTGCAGATGCTCCTTCTAAAGAGGAAGGGTGTTCCGAAACATGTGGAGGTAATTTGGAGCTCAAAAAGTTTGCAAATGATTTTCTCTCTTTGTATTGCAGGTAATTCTTATATGTTTTTGCATCTATGATAAATTAACGCTGCATTTAGTGCGACCCCTATTCTCATTGTTTGTAGATTATGAGATACACTTGGTTATAATTGCATAAAATACTAGTAACTTATGGTTTTCTTAAAAATTAGCCCTGAACCTTTCAAATTTTGTTTGATAAGTGATCTTCAATCAGCCTTGCCGGAGAGAAGTGAGGCTAAAGGAAAAAAAAGAGATGGCAGTTCATTTTTTTTATCCACCTGCAGTAAAAAGCAGTGCATCACAGATACATTTGATGGAAGACCAGATACAAGTAAGAATGCTTCTGAGGTAATGATTGCAAAGAAATTGATGAGGTAAGTACTTTATTTCATTTTTTTCCTTCTTCGCCCTTGTAACCTTCGATGTGGTAAAATTTGTGCAGGAGTCAGGATGTAATGATCGCAAAGAAATTAACGTGGCTGATACTTCTCATGTTAGCTCAATAAGATGCAGTAAAACACCTGATTTAACGTTAATAAAGAGTGGGCTTAATGCGCTTGCTTCATCTGTTGGAACCCCTAAATCGGCCTCAAGAAGTTCCCGGTTCTCGCCCGGGGAAGAATTTTGGAATGAGGCAATTCAAGTTGCTGATGGTTTAATTGTTCCAGTTGAAAGGCTACTTGCAAATTCACTAGTTTCAACGAGTGATGGTTCTCTCAAAACTTTTGTGAAAGACGCTTTGTCTTGTGTTGCTCATCAGAATTCTGAATATATCTCTAAGCTAGAGATTGTCAAGGAAGAAGCTCAAAATGGTGTAGGAAATTCTTTTATGAAGCCTAATGAGTTGTTAACTGAAGAAATTAAAATGCTACCTACTGTCATTCAAAAAAATGAAGTGTCACCTCTGCCAATAAGGCATTTTGATTTTATTCACGAGGAGAATGATACCAACAAGAATTCTGATCAGGGCTTTCTGGACAGAACTAATTCTGCTAGCAATGCTGGAGCGGGGCTCATAGGTGGTGATTTCATAAATGATAAAAAATTGCATGATAAGAGTTGTGAAAGTGAAGCATACAGAAAGGCTTTTGATACAAATCAGAACCTAAGTAATGCGCATTTGTTGGATGGAAAGTTTCATAAACCAGTTCCTGATGCTTCGAATTCTGTTGGAATCGCGGGGAAAAGTGTCTCTTTGGGTCAGGTCAATGGAGCTAATCCATCATGCAATGACTTGTCTTCTATTCGTTCAATTTCTGCTTTACAGGAAAGAATAGATGCCGAAGTGTTGGAAACCAGGTCAAATGCTCAAGCATTCCATGAAGAAAACAACACACCAGCTAGTTCTGTCCCTTTGAGGGATTATTTGCAGCTTAGCAGTTGGCTCCCTTCTGAACTTGTTGGTGTATATTCAAAGAAAGGCATTACAAAACTTTATCCTTGGCAGGTTTATTCACTTTTCCTTTATCAATCCTTCCTGTATGCCACATCGGGTAGTTACATTTTTGCAGAACTTGGGAGGCATACTCAATTGCAGGGCTTAACAGTCTTTTGTTCCTGTCTCTTGAATAATGACAATATCTCTTAGGCATGGTTTGGTGGAATTTTTCTCCATTTTTTTTTGGGAAAAGATAGTTTTGGTTTGTGATGGAAATTTGCGTTGTGAGAATAGAGCGTTTTTGTAATTGCAGCTTGTCCCAACTGTGCGAGAATAGAGTTGTTTATTTCATGAAACATATAAATAACACCATAATTGTACCAAACAAATCCTTAATTGCTACTATACATTAATTGCTATATTTATATCATTTACTTTACTCATGACTGCAAAAAATTGAGAGATTATGCATCAAATGGAGGCTTGACTAGTCAAATCCATTTATTCTTTATGGTTTTAAAGTTTTTATTGTGAAACTTATAGAAAATGCTATGCACACCTGTTTTTCTAAGTGTAGGACTTGTTTCTTCTACAATTATGCAATTCCTATTGCTTACACTCTATTTTCCAGACTGAATGGGGATTTTTGATCACCCAGAAACCTTTGATTTTGCCTGGGGGTTTAATCTTCTTATATTTGGTATTTTGGTTTATCTATAGCTTTATTTATAGCTTTGTTTAGTGGCTATGCATTATTAATTTGGCATTAAATTGCTTAAAAATCTATGGCCATTCGATGTAAAGATTTTTATTAATTTTTTATTCACAAAAACCTAGCTGGATCGTTCATTTTTTTGTTAGGTTAGTTGTGCATGATTTTAGTTTTTTACATTTCTACGGCTTCACTTCATAATTTGCTCTGGACATTGAAAAAACATGCATGTAAGTTATGTTGTTGGATAGATCTACACACCAAAGCTTATGGTTATTTTTGTTAAATATTGTAGGTTGATTGCCTTCGTGTTGATGGTGTTCTGGAGAGAAGAAATCTTGTGTATTGTGCATCTACAAGGTTTTATTGTTTGCATTGAACTCCAGCCTGCTCAAATTCTACCAATTTAAGTTTAGATTGCTGCTGTTTTGGTTCATCTAGTTTTTGGTTTTCAGGCAACATGCTATTTCATTTTTAAATTATTTTTTTCAAATCAATTATCGGAATTTCATTTGCTAAAGATTTTGGGAAAAAAATATAGTTCGACTGCCAATGAGGAGAGAATATTTGGATCACTTTGTTGCTATCTCGGAGTCATGTCCTGTATGCGATATGAATTTCTTTTTGTTTGGTTGAGTCCTTATTTTAATTTTTTGTAGATTTCCTTTTTAAGTGATGTTCACTTGGGAAAAATGTGATAAAACCTGCATATTCTATGAGTTAAGGCTTATATCTATTAGAATGTCCGAATTTAAATTGATTTGATTTTTTATAATAATAATAATAACAACAACAATAATAAATATAAATATATATCATTAGTTATTATTTAAATATGTGTTTTGTAAAATTTCGCTGTTCGTGTAAGTTTGCGTCGCTTCGTGACCTTGTGTGTGTAAAATTTGATTTTTAGCGATAAAAAATTCTAGCCAATATGAGTGTCAAACTAAAAAATTTCAATAATCTTGAACGTGTCGACGCTGTCTATTTTGTGAGTGGACGTCACATCTTTTGCTTATGATTTTCAGCATGCGCGATCAACTTGATCTCAAACTTAAGGGAAAATTCAAGTTGGATGGTTGAAGTGGAGGAATGCATCGGGCTTGTTGTGTGATAGAAAAGTCCCCCTCAAACTTAAGGGAAAATTTTATAAGATGGTGGTGAGATCTGTAATGATTTATGGTGCCGAATGTTGACCATTAAAAGAGAAGCATAATACTAAGTTAAGTGTTGCAGAGATGAGGATGCTCAGGTGGATGAGTGGCTTTACGCCTTTACCCTTTTAGATAGGATACGAAATGAGCATATACGTGAAAAGGTTGGAGTAGCTCCGGTGGAAGATAAGATTAGAGAGAGTCGCCTTAGATGGTTTGGTCATATAAAATGGCAGCCTTCCGATGACCCGGTTAGGAAAGTAGAGGTATTAGATTTGACTTATGTTAAAAAAGGTAGAGGTAGACCTAAAAAGACTTGGTTAGAAAATATTAGACATCATATTTCTTTATTAGATTTAAATGAGTATTTGACTTTTAATAGGACACAATGGAGAAAATGAATTTATGTAGCCGATCCCACGTAGTGGGACAAAGGCTTGATGTTGTTGTTGTTGTTGTGGTCAACTTGATCTCAAAGTTAATATTGAGGTCAACAAGTGGATGACATTATGATAAGACTTATTTTCTGTGTTTTCATAATTATAAAGCCCAACAATCTTTGACCCAAAAGATGCAAATGTAGGCTAAATATTCACTTTTTATGGATATTTAAGTTATTTATATATTTTTGATTTCATGGTCATTTAATATTTTACTTTAGAGTAAAAGTTCAAAATAGCCTCCCGACTATTAGTAAATGCCCAATTTAGTCACAGACTTTCATAATGTCCCAACTTAGTCCCCTTAATATTAGAAAATATCTTAATTTGATCTCAAGGCCAAAAGTAACTGTTAAAGTTAATAGTTAAATATGAGGGCATTTTGGATATTATGATGTGTGTGAGATTATATTAGGATTTTTATATATTTTTTATTTATCATATGAAAATAAATACAAAAATCATAATGGAAGTTAACCAGGTTTATTAATTATTCACTCTTGTTATTTAGTTGGTTAACTTCCAATTCCATTATGGTTTTTATATTTATTTTAACCTGATAAACAATAAAAAATTAATATAATATGACATACACCATAATACCCAAATTATTCTTACATTTAACTGTTTGAGTTAATTTTATCTGTTACTTTTGGCCTTAGGACCAAACTGAGACATTTTCTAATAGTCAGAAGACTAAATTGGGTCATCATGATAGTCTGGGACTAAATTGGATATTTACTAATAGTTGAGAGACTATTTTGGACTTTTACTTTTTTAGTTTATTATTCAATTTTTTGGCAGTTTCTTGTTAGTTTGTTAGAAATTTATTAGTAGTTTTTATTAGTTTATATTTTTGGGTTAGGTAGCTAAAAGAAGTATAAGGTGTGCACGAAATCATTTTGCATTATCAGTATTCTTATGAAGATGTAAAGTCTTTATTACTTAGTCTATTTTGGTATATTGACTCTCATTCAAGTGAATGGCTTGAAAATTTCTGGGATTGGTGATCTTGTTCAAGGTTTACTTATCTCGTTACTTATTACTTTTTATTTATTTTGGGCTATCCTTTTATCTTTTTTCACCCTATTTATTATATTCTATAAGTTTTTTATGCTGTGTGCATTAAAATGATATTATAGCAAAAAAATTTTGCTTAAAAGTTCGGAGAAATATGTGTTTTAAACTCCTTATTAAATCTCAAGTTTTTTTCTTCTTAAGTTTGTTTTACTATTCAATCCATCCCTGCCATTAATTGTCATTTTCCCGCCCTCCCCTTTAAAAATTTTTACGCTTTCTTTATACTTTCTCTATGCAGTTCAAAAGTTTTGGTTATCTTCCTCACCCATGCCCAATTTTATCCCATAACCTCGATCCAACTTTAATCAGGGTTGAAAAGTTGAATTCAATTTATCTCTTTCCCAATAATCCTTAAAATTATCTTATACCTCATAAAATAACAGTTTTGATCTTTTTAAAGCTAGTCTAAACCTATTCAAAATCAACATCCACTTCATCAAAAGATCCTTTATTATTTCTATCGTATTGTAATCAACTTCACCTCATACCCATGAAAAATTACCTCTCCCTTACCAACCAGAATTATTATATGGGCCTCCCTTTCTTTTCTCATGCTTGCATCATAAGGCATGTGAATAGAGTCATATCTCTTCCCAAGATGCGTTCTAAGGAAGCACATAAAGTTTATTTTTAAACAACAGTTAATTATAAGGTAACTTTAGAGTTTGAAGATTTTTATTTGAGTAGATCTAAAACCGAATACATGAAGTGTAATTTTAGTAGTAATAGATCTAGTGGTTGGGTTGTGACATTTGGTGATTAAGTCATAAAAAAGAGTGCATGTTTTTAGGTATCTCTGGTCTATTGTTCAGAACTATAGTGAAATAAATGGTGATATTATTCGTACAATTCAAGTTGGATGGTTTAAGTGAGGAATGCATTGGGCCTTTTGTGTGATAGAAGAGTACCCCTCAATGCTTTATGACACAAAATGTTAGCCATTAAAAGAGAAACAAGTGTTGTAGAGATGGGGTTGGTCAGATGGATGAGTGACTTTACATTTAGAGATAGAACACAAAATAAATATATGCATGAAAATGTTGGATTCACTCTAGTGGCAGATAAGATTATAGTGACTCGCCTTGTTTGGTCACATAAAACATCGGTCTTCCGATGATCTTGTTAGGGGAGTAGATGTATTAGGTTTGGGTAGGATCATCAATATTTGACCCGAGCCAAAACTTGACCCAAAAAAATTCGGGTTCGGTTCAACCCGTTTTCCAAATGGGTCGGGTTCGAGTTCAACAGGTTGATCGTTTAAAAAATCAGGTTTGGTTCGGTTTGACCCGGGTCTGACCTTTTGCTAGACGTGCTCACGATAGCTCTCCAGTCTCCGCTAGTCCGCCTCTCTCGCACTCGCGACTGTGTAAGGAATGTAGGTCGAGCTCGCCCTCTTGCCTTGGCGCTGTTTAAACTTTTGCGCTTAGGTCCGCACGGACCACACCCAGTAGGGCCAACACTCGGACACGCTTGCCTATAGCTGTTTCGTGTGATGCGTCTGCACCCGGATTGCTGACCGCGCCCGCACCCGGATCATTGACCCACGCCCGCACCCGCACCGAGCTCGCTCGTTCAACGTTTGCTAGTCACGCCCGTGCGTTCTCACTCGAGCCAAGAAAATCTGGGTTAGCGGGTTGGGTCTGGTCAACCTGATAACCCGATGGGTCGGGTATGAAGTTTTGACCCGTTTACAAAACTAGTTGGGTTAGGGTTAACCCATTTGAACCCTAGTCAATCCGGGTTCGACCCGAATCTGACCCGTATACCCGTTTTGACACCCCTAGATTTGGGCTATGTTAAGAAAGGTTGAGGTAGATTTAAAAAGATTGGTTAAAAAGTATTAAAATTACATTTTTTTTATTATATTTAAATGAGAGTTTGACTTTTAATAGAAAATAATGGAGAAAAATGAGTATGTAGTCTACCCTACGTAGTGGGATAAAGACTTGTTACTGTTGTTTTAATAATTAAGAATAAGGTCAGAATAAAAGACAGTAAAATCATATGTACAAAATCAACTACCTTTCAAATTAGGCTGCTGCTTTCATTTGCAAGGAGGTCCATCTTCTTTTCTGACCTTTTATGCTCAAGGAATTTCAATCTTTCTCAAGGACATCGATTTTATGTCAAGGTAAGTATGGAATAACTTTCGTGTCAATTGGCCAACCTTGTGTTGTGCAGACTTAATTTTAAGAACCTCACTGAAATTATTTGAATCCTCTTGCATTCCCTTTCTTTCATTCCACAAATTGAAATTTTAAACTTAAGAGATTCATCAGCTACCAACCACATTATATAATTAGGATATGATTGAATTTGTTATAGTTTAGACACTTGCATTTATTTAATTGATAGTTATTAAAACCTTGTATTTAAATATATGCTATTTTCAGTAAAATAGCCTGATCATATTATTTTAGACTGGTTACTAATTCTGTATTCCGGTTATTATCTCATGTGGCATATTTACAAATCATTTTCATTACATATTGCCAAAATCATAATATCATTATGAGCATTTATACATCTGAATTTTTATTTTCCATAGTATTTCTAGATGGCAGGAGCTTCTTTCATTCCTTGGGTTTCAAAATACAGAGAGATTATCATGATTCACATTACTACAAAGTCTATATTGACATTATCTGTCTCTTTACTTCTGACTGGCATTTCCCTGCGAACAGAAAAAAAAATACTAATTTCAAAAAGAAATTTACCTTAATTTTTCTATCATTTGGTTTTTGATTTCATGCCAGCGAGGCAAACTCTATGCTGAAAAAAAAAAGAATAAAATATAAAATACGTTTCATATAACAGCATAAAAGAATGCAAAAGTGCTAAATTTTTTTTCAAGCACCAACTTTATTAATACTTATTTAAAATTTTAACACTTTCTTCAAGTAAAACTCAACATTTTTAATTCCAACAATTTCTTTAAGTTTTGTTTAAATGAGAGCACGACCATAAATTGGATTTGGTGTTGTTTAAGAAAAAATTTCTCCTTTTTTATTATTGGCATGAACATTAATCATTGAAGAAGCTGATGAGCTGGATAAATTTTACAGAACACTGGTTAATTCCACAAAACACAAAAAATACCACTTAACTTTATAAAAGAGCTTCAAAACTGTTGAATTTATTTTGAGTTTTAATATTATCCTTAGTATTATCTAAATAGCAATTTCATTGCAATGTACATTTCACTACAACCTAGGCTAACCCAAACAAACGTAGGTTGAGACTGTTGAGTCATCATTCTCTTTGGTATACAGATGCCAAATGGTACATGATTGTATGTCAGGCTAGGTTAACTCATACCAGGCTAACCTAACTAAAGTCAGGCTTGCCAAAGCTATGCTTGTTATTATGTATTTCTTCCTTGTAAAATTGGAGGAGCTATATATGGTAAATTGTATTACTTCTGAAAATTTTATGTATCATTTATAAATATTTGCTATTTATCAGTGCCGGTAAAAGTTTTGTGGCTGAAATTTTGATGCTGAGGAGAGTTATAGCAACGGGAAAAATGGCTCTTCTTGTTCTTCCCTATGTATCAATTTGTGCCGAAAAGGTACTTTCATTCATTGTTTCGTTGTTAATTATAGGATTTTTAGTATCATTAATATGTTTTACACAAATTCATGTAGGCTGAACATTTGGAACTACTACTTCAGCCTCTTGGCAAGCATGTGCGTAGCTTCTATGGAAACCAAGGTGGTGGCTCACTTCCCAAAGATACATCAGTAGCCGTTTGTACAATCGAGAAAGCCAATTCCTTGATTAATAGGTTGTTAGAAGAGGGTCGTCTTTCTGAAGTTGGAATTATTGTGATTGATGAACTTCATATGGTGAGTTGTCTATTTGATTCTTATATTATCTTGTTTAATTCATGTATGTAAATCAAAGCTATAATTTTCTCTCTTTTTTAGATCAACAAACTCTTTTTAGATGTGAATCATGATAATCGGGGCAGCATAGAAACCTGGAATTTATTTGTGTGAATCTAGTTTCCTAACCTTTTTTCTCATGAAAAGAGGTAGAGAGGCACTTAGGTGGAGAGATGCATGGAAGAGAAAGAAATACATAAAATTAATGCTGATATGTGTAAGTAAACACTGACAGATTTATAAAAATTAGAGCCAAACAACAGTTGATTCAATTTTTATACTAAATTGATGTAAGATATGCAACATGATAGTAAAACAACCATGAAATTTGAAAATAAAGACTTTAGTATCAAATTCTCAAGCTGTTGATGTTGATTCCTCAAGAATCGTTTGTTAAATCCTTAAAGCAAGAAAGCTAGGGAGAGCCTAAGAGCTGGCAAAATTTTTGATGAGGACATCAGTCAGAGAGTTTGACATGTGTATTGTCGACGTAGCCGTGGGTTGACAGCTAAGAATCAGAGCCTGTATTTGTGATGTATTTTTCTGTTTTATGTTTTATGTTTCCGTTTTACCTCTATGGGGAGTTGAGTCTATGTTGTAACTCGAGGGCAATTTAGTATTTTTTTGTTTTCTTTCATTTGGGCCTATTTATAGGAGGCCTCTTGCATTGTACTAGTGAATGATTATTGAATGAAATTTTATGTTCTTTGTTTTGATCTCTAAGTGAGTTCATGATAGGAGAAACCCGATGAGGGTGATAGAAAGACCCGTCAACTGACGGAGGATTCCAATGTTCGCGGCCCCGATCTCTTCTTCTTGCCTAACATATACTTCCTCCCCTAACCCCTCACCCCTCACCCGCCGACCTCTCTAATCAAATCCCTTTTTTTTTTTCTTCCCACAACCCAAGCCCCACCCCATACCGCCGGCCTCCTTGGATGCCCCACCCGCATGCCAACCACCTAGCCGCCGGCCTCCCCACCTCCACCTTCCCTTTCGTTAATGTAACCGCCGACCCCCGCTTCCCCCATTATTTTCAAAATTTGAAATTCAAATTGAGTTCCAAAGTTTCCAAATTTGACAAAAGCCAAATTAGGAAAGTTTCCAATGAGAATCAATTTACTTTTAAATTAAATTGGATTTGAATTCCTCATCCCTAATTTGCCAAGATAAATTAGGAAACCCTTAACTCCCTTCCCAACTCCCTCTCCCACTCTTCAATGCCGTCGGCCCTATAGGGGCTCCACTTTGATTTTTTCCCTCTTAATCCCCCAACCATATTTTGGAGTTTGAATTCAAAATTCAAATTCATTCCCTCCGAATTCACTTAATCTGAAATTAATTTCAGATTTCTCTTAATTACTCCAAACCCTAACCTAGACCTAGCCGCCCCTCCCCTCTCCACCTCCTCCTACCTAAGATCTCACCCGCCTCCCTCCTCCTCTTGGCCACCTCTCCTAAGTGGTGGCTACTCCACCTCTACACATCAAGTCCGTTCAGGATCATGAATAGCGGATCCGGAAGTTGATCACGGACTTATTCTCAATTCTCATGGAGAGATTGACGTCATCCGGTCACCCTTCTTTGACCCTGGATTCGGAGCCGAGAGCATCATCAAGGAATACATTGACCGTATCCTCCCCCACTTGGCGGACGTCTTCGACGAACAAAGACTTCTTGAAGAGTGGAAGATCACCGAATGACCACCCGTTCCCCCAACTCTGGCTCCTTCCCCGGCGACTAGCCCTCTTGGCATCACGTGTCTATTAGTGGCATCCCTAAGCTTGCTTGCAACCTTCCTCCGCTAAGCCGATCAATATCAAGAGTGTAAGTGAGGGATCCCAAGGTGAAAGATCAAAAATTTAAATTGTGGATTTTGTTACATGCCATTTGCCCTACTTATTTATTTGATGATGTAATTTTGCGAGTTTCTTATTAATCTCTATTGTAATAACTTGTTGTTACTTAGTCTTTATGTGGAATTTCCTAAGATCTGACTTGAGTACGCATCCGCTTATGTTTAGCCAAGCAAAGTTCACCTTTTATTAATTTCGTATAAGCAATTCTTGTTTCATCTTCATTGTATTACATCAATTTTTCTTTGAATTCAGCACACCACATGGTTTTTACAATAAATAATGTTCGATTTATAGAAATAGCCTTATAACAAAAAATCCAAACTACCACTAAAACTCTAATCAGAAGATAATCACCATGAGAAAAATATATAGTAATAAAAATATGCTAATTCCTATATGCTAAAAGTCATGTGGATCAATACAATCTTAATATAAGGTATTTTTTAATGTGCCTTATATTTGTTTTAAAAAAAATTATAGCTTTTGCCCCACCCTGCAACTGTTCTTTTAAAAGTAGAATAATTTGAGTTTCCTGAGTTTTGATTGAATTTCTAGGTTGTTTACTTTTCCATCTCCAGGGGTAATTTGAATGTCTTTAACTTATTTTTCTAATGTAAAGTTGCACCCTATGCTGATGGCTTTAGGATTTCCATCAAGCTTTAGAATGACGTATATTGTAGATTTTGCACAAAATATTTCGTGAAAAATAATTTTCCTTGGAGAAAATTTTTTTCTTGGCTCACGATTTTTATTTTTGCAAGATTTATTTTGACTGCTCAATATATTCTCTAATTTTATCCTCTTTTCTGTTTAACTAGTTTGAAAAACCATGATTTGTCCTTTACTGATGCTATACTGTTTCAAGGCACTCAGATTCTAACATTTGTGATTATAGGTCGGCGATCAACATAGAGGGTATCTTTTGGAGCTAATGCTGACTAAGCTGCGTTATGCTGCTGGGGAAGGGATCTCAGAATCATGTAGTGAAGAGGGTTCAACGACCAGTAGTGGAAAAACAGATGTTGCATGTGGTCTGCAGATTGTTGGAATGAGTGCAACCATGCCTAATCTTGCAGCTGTAGCTGATTGGCTTCAAGTAAGATCTTGTACTTTTCTCTTAATTTAAGTGTTTAATTTTGAAAAGCCTGATGGGAGTGCCTTTGTAGGTATTTCCGTATTTGTAATTTCTCTCGAGGTTTTTCTGTAGGGATTATGGAAAATATAAGACACAGTTTGCTTCCCTTTGATTGATTGTTTTGACAACTCTGCTCTTGTCTTGCTGGGACATGGTGGTGAAGTTACATGACTCATGCTTCATTCAACTCTGAAGTACAAAATTGTACTGGTCACGGTTATTGAAGTGGAAAATTAAAATTGTTTAATTAATTATGAAAATTGGCTCAAAGATATTTGGTTTCTATTTGACTGTCGATCTTTCGAATATTAGTTATTGACTTGAAACTGGTTATGTTCCTGCCATAGTAATGGAGAGCGAGCTGTGGTGCAATAGCTATGTTCCTCATTTTGATCTAAATTTTTTTTAGGCTTAATGCATGGTAATATTTAGTTCATCGTAAACCTCATAGCTAACTGAAGTCTTCTGAGTTTGTTTTCTTTCTAAAAATATAATACATGTGTAAATATGCAAGGTATTGAGTTCATCAATCCCTTCTTAGATCTTGTTGCTAACGGGAGCCTTTTGAGTTTGACCTTCTTTTGAAAATTCATGTGTACTAATGTAAATGGAACTTGAAGTTGCTTCCTTTTGTTCCTCCCTGATTATATTTCAATCTTTCTGTTAATATTTTTATTTTTTGTAAGGATGAATGTTATATGAGATATAAATTAAATATGCTGTTTACTGTTAGAAGGACACGAGAGTGTATGCACCAATGTGTTGCAATATGATTTTATTTTTCCTAAAAATATTTCTTTAAACTTGCAGGCAGCACTGTATCAGACTAATTTTAGACCAGTCCCACTAGAGGAATTCGTTAAAGTCGGAAACACCATTTTTAACAAAAATATGGATGCTGTTCGTGTTTTACCAAAAACTGCAGATCTTGGTGGAAAAGACCCAGATCATATTGTGGAACTTTGCAATGAGGTAACTGTTTTTGTTTGTTCCTGTCGATAATATATTAAGGCTTCGTTTGGGATGGCTTTCTTACTGCTTCTAAAAATAGTTTTTTAATAAAAAATTAAAATTTGTATACTAAAAAGCCGCTTTAAGAAGCAACAAGAAAGCCGTCCCAAATGATGCTTAAGTTTTGTTTTTTAAGTAGTCATAGAAATTTTTCTTAATTACCTTGATCTCTTACAAAACGGCCTTTACCCAGGTTGTTCAAGAGGGGCAGTCGGTGCTATTATTTTGCTCCAGCCGAAAAGGTTGCGAAATAACTGCGAGGCATATTTCTATGTTTTTAAAAGGGTATTCGATTTCCATGCGTGTTGTTGACTGTGAATACAAAGATTATTCCTCTGCTATTGAAGCCTTGCGAAGATGTCCTTCTGGGTTGGACCCCATATTAGAAGAAACTTTGCCTTCTGGTGTAGCGTATCATCATGCTGGCCTTACTGTATATCTTCTATTCATATTTTTCATTTCATTTTTTCATCTTGATCACATACGGATTTAGTGAAAAGTGTCACAAAATTTTGTCAGCTATCTACTTTCTTCGTATCGATTTTAAGTCTTTTTGGCTGTGTTCATCAATTTCTTTTTACTGCTATGGGTTATGTTTCTTTGAAGTTGATTGTTGACCACAGCCTTTCATTAATTTTTTTTTAAACTTTTTGATTATTGTGATAGTTGTTATCAATGGCATTTTATGTAAAATTGAGGGTGGACTAGGGTCAATACCTAGGTTGCCCCATTTGATTTAGAGGGATACACACTGCCATCCGTCCTCTTACCTCATATTTTTGGTAACCTCATGCACGAAAATTTTTAAATGATGTCTTGGAGTGTTTTCTTTCTTATGCTGTAAAAGATACAAAAAGATTCTGAATGAGTTGGGCTATAATTGGTTGATGCTGTCTAGGATATGTTTCTAGTTATTTGACAACATTAGGCCTTTCACTCCATTTTGCTTTTTTGTTTAATATCAAGATTCAAATTATTAGGATCTAAACAATATGGAAGTGGTATGATCTATTTACGTCAACTTATAGATAATTTGAAAGGTCTTTTAGGGCTTAAAAAAATTGCTAGAAATTTATGGGCTTTGAAAATTTGGGCCTGGCTCTTTGGAGAGAGTTTATTCCAGGTTAAATTTTTAGAAGATATAGTAAATTAGAGATAAGACATTGATTAATGATTTCACTCTTAGTTTGTGAGGACTTTATGATCTGGTTTTAATTTCTTAAAAAATGTTGTTGTGCACATGCTCCAATGTTATGCAAAATAAAGATTGATTTTATAAAGAAAACTCTACGTCCCATCTTTCCTATAAAGTAATGTCATGAGTTATAATTTTTATGCGTGATCGTCTATGGTTAAATGAAATATTTGTCATGGCTCGTGGCTTGGTGATCAACAATTCAAGTGTCGTTAAAACATCTTGTAATGTCTTGGCATAAGGCCTTGATGGACTTTTAAGGAAAAAAAATCATTTAAAAAGAAAACTTTATGGGTTGTCTTGTAGGTAGGGTAGAATTGTAAGTCCCAACCATAGCCTTTGCCGTGAGCTCATAAAATCTGCGTCTGGCTCTTCTATGGGGGGGGGGGGGGGGTTGGGGTTGTGTTTTGCGTCAATTTTCAGGAGGCTGATTGGATTGCTGATAAGACACTATCTAACATGGATGAAAGATCCTTGTTGGTTGCCATGAGTTATGTCGTCCAAAAGAATGGTATGAATATGTGATGGACATTTTTTTTAAGGGGATAATTTTAAGTTGATCATAACTAATGGAGGACTTTGCACCCTATCATGTGCACCCTATAATTCAGGCCATTGGGGGATTTTGAGCTTTGGATATGATTGTGATTCAATGGTGCCATTTTATGGCGAATCCACCTAGTTAGAGGACCCTAGTCATAATTATTATGTTTTTGTGACTTTTTGTGGTAAAATCACTTTCTTTGAGACACTTGTCACGTTCTTACTGGCATGAGATTTTTTAATCAATGATACATTTAATATTACATTTGCTATTTATGAGCTGAGATTGTATTTGGTTTATTACCCATGACTTACGAAGGATGGATGT
This sequence comes from Dendrobium nobile, assembly GCA_022539455.1. NCBI lineage: Eukaryota > Viridiplantae > Streptophyta > Magnoliopsida > Asparagales > Orchidaceae > Dendrobium > Dendrobium nobile. The sequence continues at coordinate 6,773,983 of CM039736.1, read as the reverse complement.
GTTGTTGCTTTAAATTGTGGGAGATAGATTTCATTTGAGCCGACGACTAGGGATTTGAGAGAGCTGGATCTTTCTCTCAAATTGAAGATCCAATTGTATCTTATATTTTCTTTCATAGTTCTTTCAATAAAGAATTATTCTTGGGTGTTCTTCTTCCCAATTTTCAGGAGGCTGATTGGATTGCTGATAAGACACTATCTAACATGGATGAAAGATCCTTGTTGGTTGCCATGAGTTATGTCGTCCAAAAGAATGGTATGAATATGTGATGGACATTTTTTTTTAAGGGGATAATTTTAAGTTGATCATAACTAATGGAGGACTTTGCACCCTATCATGTGCACCCTATAATTTAGGCCATTGGGGGATTTTGAGCTTTGGATATGATTGTGATTCAATGGTGCCATTTTATGGCGAATCCACCTAGTTAGAGGACTCTAGTCATAACCATTATGTTTTTGTGACTTTTTGTGGTAAAATCACTTTCTTTGAGACACTTGTCACGTTCTTACTGGCATGAGATTTTTTAATCAATGATACATTTAATATTACATTTGCTATTTATGAGCTGAGATTGTATTTGGTTTATTACCCATGACTTACGAAGGATGGATGTGTTGTTGCTTTAAATTGTGGGAGGTAGATTTCATTTGAGCCGACGACTAGGGATTTGAGAGAGCTGGATCTTTCTCTCAAATTGAAGATCCAATTGTATCTTATATTTTCTTTCAATAAAGAATTATTCTTGGGTGTTCTTCTTCCCAATTTTCTTGTGCCATTCGTTGATTTTTGCTGAAGTTGCATCTACTTCCTATTAAATTAATATTAGAGTAGTTTCCTGGGCTAAAATAAAAGTCCCCCTCGCTGAATTCTGCTACATTTTCTCTCCTTTCTTGCTATTTAGAGGCAAGATCCGCGTCAAATTGTTGTTTATTACTATTTGGAGTCTAAATCCGGGTACCATGGTAGAAAAAATGTAGAATTGGTTGAAGGGGAGATCGGACAATTGAAATATGAAATTTTGAATTTCCAAACTCAAATTTTAGCCATTTATGAGAAGATTAATGGGATGTTTGCCATCATGCAGGAGATGGTGAAGAAGATGCTTGAGGTCCAAACCAAAATGGCCTCATCTACGTTCTATCAAATTAATATTAGAGCAGTTTCCTGGGCTGAAATAAAAGTTATCCTTGTTGAATTCTGTTGCCTTTTCTCTTCATTCTTCTTGTTTAGAGGCTGGATTCTCATCAAATTGTTGTTTATTGATGTTTGGAGGCTAGATCCGTGTACCATGAAAAAAAGGTAGAAGTGGTTGAAAGGGAGATCGAACAACTGAAATATGAAAATTTTGATTTTCAAACTCAAATTTTAGCCGTCCATGAGAAGATCAATGGGATGTTTTCCATCATGGAGGAGATGATGAAGAAGATGTTTGAGGTCCAAACCAAAATGGCCTCATCGGAGGCGAGGGAAGCTACCGACAGTGAAGGGAGTGGGGAAAATCCTAATCTGATAAGGAGAGGGGAAGAACAAGAGGTGGGGATCTTGGAGGAGAAGAGATAAGACCTCCTCTAGAGCCCATTCCTAGGAAGGAGACATGTAGGGTATGAGGATAGGCGTGAGGGAGTTGGATATGAGTAAAGGGGTGCTGAATTTAAAAGGAAAGGGACTGATTATGAGCGAATGGGTGCTTAATTTGAAATGAGAGGGGCTGATTATGACCAAAGGGTTGCTGTTTTTGAAAGGATGAGGGATTTTGATGAAGGTTGCGTATAAGCGTAGAATGGATGATCGAGACACTTGGGGGGACCAACCTCTGGAGAATGTGAGGTTGTGGGGGAAACAGAAGGAACGATGGAGATCTGAGGGTGAGGAAGCTAAATATGCCTATGTTTGAGGGAGAGGATGTACATGGTATGATCTACATGGTAGAAATGTACTTTGCCATCAATGAGTTGACGGAGGAGAGATTGATGGCAGTTGGCCTGTGCTTGGAAGGGAAAGCATTGGCATGGTACCTGTGGAGGGATATGAAGAGGCCCATATGGAGCTGGAGGGAGTTTAAAGACTGCTTATTAGAACATTTTCGAACTAACAGAGGAGGGGGTTTTTATGATTAGTTATTCGCTCTGACACACAATAGGATAATGGCGGAGTCCTCATTAGACTCAATTAAATTGATCAAGAGTTCTCTTATTTTTGAAAATTTTCACGGTTTAGATGGATCGACATTGTTAATTACACAAAACAAGCAGTGTTTGAATATTTTAATTTGTACAATACATTTTGATGTGATGTCGTTCGTCATTATCATCGTGTTTGAATAGATTGTTTGAGCTTTAGGTATGTTGGGCAAGATATGCAATTGAGCGGGCAAAGTCGACACAGTTCGTAACCCGATAATCTTTTTAGCTCGATCATGTAAATAAAATAGCCACTAAAGCTCACAACACAAATAAGAAATGGGTCGTTGCAACTATTTATGTGCTAATCTAATGGTTGCTCGATGTTATCATTAAGCCAGAGAATCTCCAACCTAAAAGATTCTACACATGCTCCAAGGCATGCACTCTTTCCCATGATGGTTGTTATTATCATAGATTATAATTGGAGGAGTTTCAAGCAAATCCATGCTTCCGAAGATGAATCACGCTAAATACCTGAAATTATTTCTCAATGATGGTTTGGTTATCAGAATATTACCAATTGAATGGCCCATCCTAAAAATCCCCTCAAACTTTAAAGAAACACATTTCATTTTTTTTCATGCTGATGGACATAATAAAAGCAATGTAATACTTGACAGGTATTTTATCAAATTTTACTTCATAACAAAATGATAGAATTATACACACACACACACATAAAGTTCATGTATTAAATATAAAGTTCATGTAGTAAATAGTCGTATCCATCCGTCTTTCACATCAGTTTGCTCAGCATAAAAAAATTAACTTTGAACAAAATTTAAATAGCTAATTTTTCATATTAAGTGTATCAATATTGATGCATTCAGTTATTTTTGGTTTATTTATGTTTTATTGTATTTTGAACAATATTAGTTGTGTTTTATTTTGTTATGCTATCCTATGATGGTTGGGCTTCCAATGATCATAGGAAGGTGCTTGGCATGGCGAACCTTGGGTTTGCTTGCTTTTGGGTCCACTTCGTCCTTGGGCTGCTTGCTGATTTTTGGTTTGGTTTGGTGTGGTGGCTGCTCTCGGGTATGGCCTTGGTTACTTGGTGTTGAGCTTAAAAAAATGATGTGTTCTACTTGGTGCTAGCTCATTAATGTTGAGCTGAAGTTTAGCTCAATGATTGGGGGGATTTATTGCACTTCCTAGCTCATTAATTCAAAAAGGTTTGCGATTAAGTCTTGTATTTATTTTGGAGTGGACTTTGCCCCTTCTTCTCCCTTTGTCTCTTCAGTTTCCTCTTGGCTTTTGCTGTTCCCGTGGTCCATGGCTGTTTTCCCGTGCTGCTGTTCCGTTCTCTGTGCTGGCTCCTCGGGACCCTTGCTGGCTGGGTTTCCCGTGGCCTTCTTTTCTCTGTTTTATGTACCGAATGGGGGCTGTTGTGTTGTGGCTGTTGGCCTTTCATTTCTCTAAATCTAATTGGTTTGGTTGGAGGTGTTATGGCTATTTGGTTTCTCTCTTTTGCCTATAAAATGGAGATGTTTTGGCATGGAAAAGGTTGTTGAAATTGTGAGTAAAAACTCTACTAAAACCTGAGGGTTTTTTCTTGTAAAAGCTTGAGAGCTTGTGATGTAGACAAAGGGGTAGTCAACTCATGTCCAAAATAAATCAATTTTGGCCTCCCTCTAGTTTACAAGCTCAATCAAAATTGAGCTGAAATTTTAGCTCATTTATGAGCTGGTCTTTAGTTCACTTATTGAACTAAGGGTTAGCTCATTATTAGCTAACATTTTAGTTCATATTTATCTTTTATTAAATATACTTTTTATGCTTTTTATGTTTTTCATAGTTTTCTCTTGGAATTCCAAACCGGCTTTTGGAATTCCAAGATTTGCTTTTTCCCATGTGTGGCTCCTTGGCTTCCACCATGGGGTAATGTTTTTTGTGCTTTTGCCCCTTGGATTTCCGGCCGGCTGTGGTTTTCTGAGCCTGGGTGGTTTCTCGTGGCTGTGGCGCCTTGGTTCTGGGCAGTCTCCTTGGCTCCCGTGGTTGCTCCTTCGGTTCCTTGGCTTGGGCTGTTTTTTCGTGAAAAGCAATTAGGTTTTTAATGTTTGTGATGTTTGGAATTCCTATGTGAATTCATTGTTTGTGTCCTTTGGTATTCCCCTTTCATACTTATATATATGGGGGGTGATGTAATGTTTAAAACGAGTGAATGAAATGTTATTTTTTGAAAAGCTATAACCTGCGGGTTTGCTTGGAAAAGCTTGCGAGCTTTGTCTGTCTTCTTTCTCATCCCCTCTGGAAATCTTGCGAGCTCTTTCCAACCTTTCGTCTCGGCTTCTAATCTCTTTCGTCTCTCCGCAAGTGCCACTCCACCTGTATCCCTTTTCTCTAAGTGAAGCAACTTTAGAGTGTCTTTGATTTTCGATTCGAATTTGTTAGATCATCGTTTGTAGTCTTTTAATTTCTTCTTTTTAGTTTAATTTGAAATGTAAGAGTTTGTTCTTCCTCATCTTAGTCTTTATCTTTGTTGCGTGGTTTAATGGGTCGTCGTTTCGGTTTTATCACCCGTGTGGGCGAGGGGTATAGGCTCCCTATATTTCTTGCCCCCACCAGCTTGTTCCATCCCCTTCTTTTCTTCTCTATTTCGTCTTGGCTTCTAGCCCCTTCTTCTCTATGCAAATTCCACTCCACTTGTATCCTTCTTCCTGAGCTTTGGAAGTGTATGTTGGCTGAAATTTGGAGTCATTTGCCGAAGGAGTTTGGAAAGGACGTTGGACTCTTTTGCAGTGGTGGACCATTGGTTTGCAAGCCTAAGCACAATTTTCTTAAATTCCTACTTTAGTTGCATGTGAGGAGACCGCTAGACGGTTTTACTGAGGATAGCCTTTTTATATTTTTATTTTGTTTTGTTCGATTTGGCTTTTGTTTTTCCTAAGTTTGTTTGGATGTTTGCAAGCTTTATATGAATCGAGTTTGGTTTAAGTCTTGTCCTGGTGTTCTCCAATTTGTCTCTCTATTCTAGTGTTTGCTTGCCTCAAATATGGTCACATTTAAAAATCTCATACAAAGATATGACACATACGGGGAAAAAAGCCATGTGTCCAACGTACATACCTAACACCCGTCGGATCCAAGAACTCCGCAAAATCTGGCTCAAATTTCGTCGAAGCAGTGTAAAACGGCGCCGTTTGCGTCATTTCCAGGAACTCCTGCGCGAATCCTGCGATCCTCTCCTCGATCGAGCCCCGTTCGCCTCTATAAAATGAAGCTGAACCCACTGCTCTTCTCCTGTTTTGAACTCTCTGTTCCGAAGCTCTCCCCCCTCACATGACCGAACCTCTCTCCCGAACTCCACAAGCACGCTTCTTCTGCTCCTTCGCGTTGTTCGACTGCGCTCGACGACTTTCCCTTACGGTCGGATTGGAGTTGCGACATCCCGATCGGAAGCAATAATCAAAACTCTCTGATCGTGAAAGCCCCGAGCTCCGACCTCCTTCCACTGCCGAACCTTATCTCCCTATCCCGACCTCCTGCTTCCGATCCCGTGAGAGAGAGAGAGACAGAGAAAGAGCCGAATCTCCCTTACCTCTATCGAGCTCTCCACTGCACCGTGCCCTAGCCTTACCCGATCTCCAAGCCCAAGCTAGAGACAGAACTCCTCCCTCTGCCTGGCTGAATCGAAAGTTATAGCATTTTGATCGGAAGGAACAATAGGAGCTCGTTTGCTTTGAAGGTAACTTTCTCCCTTAGACGCTTCTTCGGCCAAGTCCTGTAAGCCAGAGAAGGTGAGGGAGGGATTAAGTGTTATTATTATTATTATTATTAATAATAATCATTTTTAATTATAAATTAAAAATTATTAATTAATGATAATGATAATCATTTATAATTAGTTATTTAATTATAAATTAATTATCTTTTATTATAGTTAATTAATATTAACATATAATTAGTTTTAATTAATTAAAATTAATTATTTTAATTATAATTAATTAAATAATGATGATTAGTTATGATTAATTATTTAATCACAACTAATTATCTTTTAATTAATTATTATTAATTAATTTAATTAATCAAAATTAATTATTTTTCTTATTATAATTAATTGTTAATAATGATAAATAGTTATAATTAATTTCTTAATTATAATTAATTATCCTTATTTTATTAATTAATTAATTATTAATTATAATTAATCATAATTAATTAATGTTATTAATAATAATAACAAAAAAAATCGCCTTCTCCCTCGATCTTCGAGCTAACACTGCCGATCGCCAAAGGTATAATTTTTTCGGACCCTTCCCCCCACTCTCTTTCCTCGATGTCCGTGTCGGACCGGCAAACCACCTAAGCACGCCTTTATTGGCCGTGGTAGGAGGGAACCCGGTGCGACACCTACGACGAGGTAGGCGAGTGACCCCTCGATCCATGTGTCAACCACGGCAACCCCGCGAAGGCACGTACTCTTCTAAACTCAAAACCTTGCTTCAATGTCCGTGGCAAACCGGAGAACCGCCCCATGCACGCCTTTATTGTGCGTGGTGGGATGGGACCCCGGTGCGGCACGTACGGCAAAGCGGGGTCACTTATAAGTACCCCCGGGCGGGGGGAAAGCAAAATTGTCTCTTTCATAAAAATGCTTTTTATAAAACCTCATGCACGCCTTTATTGCGCGTGGTGGGAGAAAACAAAAAATACAACCGCCACGGTGTCTCACCAACACCAACCGTGCACGTCTTTATTGACGTGGCGGGTAGGCGGCCTCTTGGTTTTTCCTCTAAACGGGAGAGACGCCTGGAGGTTGCCGAAATTTTGTCTGAAATACAGACAAGGACTTGAAGAAAATGGGACTTGTGGACTTAAATCAAATGGACTTAATTAAACTTGAACCCAAATAAAAGAAATGTGCAAATGAGATTGAACTTGAACTTGTGCATTCGGACTTGAACTCTACAAGACAGCAGGTGACTATTTGAACTCAAATGAGTTGAACAAAGAACTAGAACATGACTTGAACAATTTGAACATTCAAGGGAACTTGATTTTGCAAGCATTTGGGACTTGAACTTGCAAATGACACAACATAACTACAAGGACTTGACTTGGACATTTAAACTCAAGTAAAGACTTGAGTGGACTTTGAACTTAAACAATGAAATGGACTTGTATTTGGACATAAAGCAAATGATTGAATCCAAATGAAATAAATTCATGCTTGAATTTGATTGGAATGCCAAGTGAACTTTGATATTGAACTCAAATTTGTGAGTATTCAAATTTGATTTGAGTAGTTGAACTCAAGTAAGGACTTAAAGCACATACATAGAACAGAGCTTGAATCATTTGCAAGAGAACTTGGTTTGGACCAAGTGTAGGAGACTTTGATTTGTACTTGATCTAAACTTGAAGGAATGATGACTAGAGATTGTAATTTGGGATAATCTCAAAGAACCCAAATAATTTCAACAAGGGACCGTACTTTAAGTAAATGAACATACAATCAAATGCAATTCAATAGCAAGCCATAATATTTGATCGATCATATGCAAGCAACAATATTTCCTATATGCATATGTAAAGAAAGAGAGTAGTAGTGCAAAGAAGAAATGTTTGAAGATTGCATACTAAGTTCAAGTCAAAATTTAACTCTCCTACAACCAAATGCAAGTTGACATACAAACTCTCAATGACATCAAAAGGTCATATGCAAGCAAGAACATAAATATCCTACATGACGGTTCACTTTCAAACAACTACTATAAGACTTGTGAATGATTGTAGGTGATATGGGAGATAATGAACATGTATCATTCAAGTCATTGTGAGTGAAGTCTCAACCGGCAGGAGAGTTGTCATGTATACAACATCTAGCCTACAAGTAGAAGAGAGATGTATAGTGACTACGAGAAATATGCAATGGATATTACAATGCCCTTTCAAATGCCGGTGATTAATAAGCAAGTAAAGATCACATTTCATTACAAAAATTGAGAGTCAATGTACAAAAAAAAAACATAATAGCATGATGACCAGTTTATATAAGAAGGTCAGTGATAAATACAAGCATCCACAAACAAGGCAGGAGATTAGTTAGTGCACTATGATCCGCCTACAAAAATCAACAAATAGTGCACGACAGTCTACCTGTATAAAGCAGCGAACAACTCAATTCAAAAAGCTGCTACGCCACGCCATTGGATCTGCAACATCCGTACAAGCAGACAGAAGGCGTCTATAAATATTCCAAAAATACCCCTTGCACGTGCATTATAAATTGTATACACATAGGTACACTAAAGGGGGAAATATATTCTCAACCCGCATGGGCCCCGACGAGCGTGTTATTGGTACACACGTGACGTCTAGGGATGCTGCGCGGGTTGACAAGTGAATTCAGGTTCGAAACCGATCCTTCTATACGGGTCAATAGAAGTCGACAGGGTTCGAACCAACAAACAGATATACGGTTGTGGCGACCGTCATATTTGTCTTAATATATTCATATTAGGCCTTCAAGGCCTATAACAATGAGAATTCACTATCAAGGGCATAAAGCCTACGAAACCCGATCCTCTGTCGATAGCCCTACAGAGTTGACAAGGTTCAATCCATAAAGAAAAATGACCCCAAACACCCCGATGATGACCGTGTTGAATGCAGATCTCAACCGGAGGGGTTCCCAAATATTTCTCAAATGCCTCCCAAAAGTCTATTCAAAATCCAAGGCTCCACCCAAAATTCCAGAAAATTCCAAGAAAATCCAAAAGTTTAAAAATGTTTAAAATTGAAATAAATCCATAAAAAACTTAAAGCAAAATCCATCCACCCTCCACAACAGTTTGCCGGGGCGGACAAATTAAAGTTTACCTTAGCTCACAAAGAGCTAAATGCCTAGTCGAAAATATCACTAGGATCCTTTCTCAAAACAATCTATTGCCAGTAAGGACGTGATACGTGTCCTCTAACCGGCAGTTTTGCCGCCAAATGGCTCTGCAGGTAAACGGTTATGACCCGGGGCCCTCTGAACCGAGTGGTTTTGCCACCAAATGGCACCACAGATAGCGGTTATGGCCAGAGCCAATATGCTCCTTAGTGGCGTTAAATCCTTGAGATATGAATCAATAGGATATGATCGATAGGGCACAAAGCCTCTGTAAGCTAAGGTGGATTCAAATTTGTCCCCTTAGACAAACATTCACCCCCGGTCTACAAGGTCCCCTTGGACGAAGCAACCCATGGCTGCCGACAAGGATCCTTCTGTCAGGTTGGGTCGACTACCTCCTCTGACTAAGTAGACTAGGGACTACGATGGCCCGGGAGGATGGAACCATGGGATCTTGATCGGGTCTATCATCCATTCCCCCACCATCCGCTTTAAGTGCAAGATGGTGCAATTTCTATTTTAAATATCAAATCTCTCAAATTTCCAAATCTCATACCTATGCTGCTACTATATGCCAGATAACACATATCTCTACGTATCTGATTGATGACTAGCCTTAATCGAAAGTTCTCTCTCGTGAGCTGGAGGGGTAATTAACTATAGGGGCTTGCGCCTATAGGAAACCAGAACTCAGATCATAAAGTCCTCGCAAAATGAGGGCGAAATCTCTGGGTAGTGTCTTATCTACAAACCCATCTGCCTTCCAAAATTTACCTCGGAACTTATTCAGTTAAAACTCCCTCGCCGAATAAAAAGAGAAAAGCGCGAGCGGGGAGGCCGGGGCCAAATTTTCGGAGCCCACACTTATTTACAACTATGCCTTTATATTATTGTTTCAACATAAGTGTGGATGTTCTCAATGGCTATATCTATGAGTTGTGAGTCATAAGGTGCAATTGACGGAGTATGAAACCCCTTGTTAGCTAAGATTAGCTTAAAATTTACTCTTAGACAAACCTCTTTCCCAATTTCATGACGCCCCCTGTTGAGGCTCTTGCTATTACCACTATTGTGGAGGTTTTACAAGAGAGTCTGGATATTTAATAGAATGACTCTTGTTGTAGCCCTTGTCATGATGATAATTTTTTCTGAGCCTTGGTTGCTATTGATCCCATGACTCTTCAAAATGGCCTTGTAGCTTACAGGCCTAAAGAATACCACGAGTTGGGTATTAGATGTTACACTTTGGCTTCGTACCCAACAATAAACTACCAAAAGATCCAAGCAGAGGGTGAAGCAAGTATGGAGGCCTCATGGAAATGATCTTGTTGGTGAACTTAAATGTGTGGCATCTGGATGTACCATTGAGATCCGCCATTGTGGAGATTTGCCAAGAATGGGTCCGCAAAAAGGATATTCTTATCAACGACCACCATAGTGATCGACAGCCTTGAGAGCATCAGTACTCTTGTTCTCATATGACAAGAGTGAAGCATCCCGGGGGTTCCACCTCTAGTCAACTTTAAAAACTAAAAAAGAAATAAATTCCAACAAAAGTTTGGTCGATGAAATTGCTATACCTAATAAGAATTGGATTTCCGGCTAACAATTTTAGTTAATTTTATTTATAATTTTAAAATTCAAAATACACTATAACTCTATAAGTAAGTGTATTTAATTATGGTCGTCACTTGCATCAGCTCTTTAATGTATCTTACTGAACCCTGCCTGCTTGTTCTGGTCCATGTCTGTATTCTCATTTCTTTGTTAAAAAGCCAAACTGCTGCTGAACTCCAAAAAGTTTTTCTTCCAGTTTTTTTGCTTATTAAGCAACTACTTATTCTAATGATTCTTAGGTTGAGGAAAGGGAGATAATTGAAATGTGTTATCGCAAAGGAATTGTGCGTGTTTTGACTGCTACATCAACATTAGCTGCTGGAGTTAATTTGCCTGCTAGGAGGGTCATATTCAGGCAGCCAAGGATTGGCCGTGATTTCATTGATGGAACTCGATATAGACAAATGGCTGGTCGTGCTGGTCGAACTGGAATAGATACTAAAGGAGAAAGTGTATGATCTTCTGTTGTTTCTAGTTTTTGTCATTTTCATGTTTCATATCAATTCAACATCAACATGCTATGGTATTTTTTTTTCTTTTCATTATATATTTCTTCCTTCATGCTTGTTTTGTCTTATTATCATTACGGTATTTGTATTCTCAAGTTATTTACATCACTCTAATTTTTCAGATACTTATATGCAAGCATGATGAAACAAAAAAGGTTTCTGCCATTCTTAATGATAGTTGTCCCCCTTTGCAATCTTGCCTTTCTGAAGAGAAAAATGGCATGACTCACGCAATCATGGAGGTAGTTGCAGGGGGCATTGTCCAATCAGCAAGTGACATTCATCGTTATGTCAGATGTACTCTTCTCAATTCGACCAGACCTTTTGAAGATGTTGTGGCATCAGCTCAAGATTCCCTTCGATGGTTATGCCGCAAGAAATTTCTTGAATGGAACGAAGAAACTGGGTTGTACAGTTCGACACCTCTTGGTCGTGCTTCATTTGGCAGTTCTCTTAGTCCTGAAGAATCACTGGTTGAAATATTCATAATCTTATTGTTATCTTTTGTTGATCATTTCCTTATCTTTTATTATTCCTTTGTGCTTCACTTTGAATATTGTCTTTGTAGGTTGTGCTGAATGATCTTTCAAGAGCAAGGGAAGGATTTGTCCTTGCATCTGATTTACACTTGGTTTATTTGGTGACACCCATAAATGTTGAGGTGGAACCTGATTGGGAGCTTTACTACCAGCGATTTATGGAATTGTCTCCCCTGGATCAGGTGTTTTTCTTTAGCTTACTCAATAAGCCTTAACAATTTATTGAAATTCTATAGTTTCATTATTTAGTTATGGTGATATTATGCTTTACTGTATTTTTTTGTGAAATAGTAATCGCTACAGTCACAAGGATGAAAAAGTTTCATTCGAATTGTGAGAAATGTGTCAATTATTTCAAGTTTCTATATTGCAGCTGTGTTGAATTTAAATGTTTTTCAAGGATGCATTTTGAATTCCCTCAAAACTGAATTAAAGCAAGGAGGAGCTAGTTTATGTACGATATAGGACCTTGAGGTTTCTTGTAGTTTGTGTTACCCCTCTCATTCCTGTAGACACGCGTTTCTGTTTGGCTTATGGCAGGACTAATAGAGGCATATCTCATAACTATATCCTTTTCTAATCTTGACTTTTACCTTTCATTCTGCTTTCCATCTCTTTTGTCTCCTTTTCTAATTTTACTACCTCGATGAAATTCTTCTTTGTAAGATACAGTCTCTAAATATGGCATTTCTTAGTTCCATGCAAAATTTTTCATTGCGTAGAAAGAATAGATCTTCAGAAGAAGTATGTAAGCAATGAAACCACAGTGCAACAACGGAAGAGAAAGTTGTATGCTTCATCCCTAAACATCTTGCGTATTAGAGTACTCAAAATCTGAATGGTTGCATTGGAGGTCCATCAATTTTCTCGTGTTTGTCAGTTATAGAAGCTTTTTTATATAATGTCCGAGTATGTTTTGTTCTAGAATTCTGTCCCATAAAAGCTCATTTTCCATAATTGTTTTAGACTATGCTAAGTTCTCAGAAATTTATTTTGATGTTATATCTCGTTCATTTTGTGAAGATTCTGAATGAGATGCTATTCTGTGTGATGATGCATGTGCAATTTTTTAAAAAATTATTACATGGCTGCCACTATTTCTGTTCTGGTGAAAATATCTTTATTTTTATAGTTCAGTAAAGGTTTGTTGTTAATTATGGAGATGCATAATGCTTCTCATAACTTCAATTCTGCTGCCTGTCTCCGTGAGATATATTGGAAATCTGATTTAGTTCTTACTTTGAAGTCTGTTGGCAACCGAGTGGGAGTGGTGGAGCCTTTCTTGATGCGCATGGCCCATGGTGCCCCAATGCCTGTTCAAGATCGATCAAAAGGGAAAAAAAGGAGCCCAAAGGGCAACTTGAATGCAAGGAGTGCTACCAACGTCAGTGATCTACTTTCAAATGAACAATCCCTTCGAATTGCTAGGCGTTTCTTTGTTGCACTTATGCTATCAAGGCTTGTACAGGTTACTTTTTATTTTCTGTTTTCAAATGTAGATATACTTACGTTAAGTTTATTTCCTTAATAATTCATCTTTGCCTTTCATCTATTGCTTCTTAGGCAATGATATTTATGACTTCATATGGTTCATTTATGTTGCTCATTCAGGAAACTGAATTTTTTTCTTTTGTAATGGTTTCATTCATGTATTGCATTTCTTGTCAAGTTTGTTTTAATGTTATGACATTCCTATTACCTTTATGTGGTTTTGATTTTTAGCTAATTTTTGTTAATAATAAGTTAAATATTTTTTTTTGAAGATTAAGAGTTAAATGATATTTAATGGTAATGGTAACACAAGGAACTTACTTGCTGCAAAACTGTTTTCTGTTATTGGGATAGTAGGGGATCATTTGTGTGCTGGTACTTGTGAAATTAGGCTACGAGAGGAAGGCTGGCTATCTGTGTTTTTTAGCAATTACATACCGTAGGTGGTTTCCAAAATCACCATGTTCAATTATCCACTGAGGTAAGTGGTGAGCTCTGGGATATTGTGGCGTTTTCAGGAATATTTACTTTGATGTGTTCGGTAAGGTATCATATTGTGAACTGCCACGCAGTATTAGATGAGAGTACATCTAAACTGCATTTTATGTTCTTTTTTTGAAATAATTAGTTAATAAGTTTATTAAATCTGTTTGAAATATGCCATTTTTTGCTATTTTAACTTCTTTATAAAAATATTCAAATTTTGTATTTTTCTGGTACCATAAGATGTCTGTTGTTATTTATCCTTTCAGGAAGTCCCTGTTTCTGATGTTTGTGAAGCCTTCAAAGTGGCTAGGGGAATGATTCAGGCCTTACAAGAAAATGCTGGAAGATTCGCTTCAATGGTATCCTTGTTTTGTGAGAGATTAGGATGGCATGATTTGGAAGGTCTTGTTGCTAAATTCCAAAATCGGGTCTCATTTGGGGTGAGAGCAGAAATTGTGGAGCTCACTACCATTCCATACGTAAAGGTAAGGCGATCTTCACTCACTTTATGGAATTACTAACAATATTTGGAAAAAGTTTGTATGTCCTTTGATATGCTAGTTTTACTTACTACATTTCCGAGCATATCCCAGGGGTCACGAGCGAGGGCACTTTATAAAGCTGGTTTGCGCACCCCTCTTTCGATTGCAGAAGCATCTATTTCTGACATTGCTAATGCTCTATTTGAATCTTCTTCCTGGTCTGGACAAGGTGACTTTTCTTGTTTTTGATAAAATATTTAATTATCATCCCTTGTTAATAGTGGCAATGTTACAAAGAGTTTATTATTTTTATTTACTTTATTCTGATTTGTTCAATGCTTTCATTACTCTTCAATTTTTTAGAGGATCTGATTAAAAATGCGCATTCAAATTCAATGCTTGGAATTACAGTTAAAGTGTATGTGGGTAAAATCTATGATCTAGAGATTGTTTGGAAAATTTTATTGGGAGAGAATTAGTAAGTTTCATAATCAAGAGGAAGCTATTTAGGAAGGTTCTTAATCAAATGAAAATTATTTAATAAAATTTTAATTACAATTAGGAGGAAATTATTTTGGAGCAAGAGACCTAATTTGAATTCTGATTTGGAGGGATTAATTAAGAGATGTTTCCTAATTAAAAAATAACAGATTTGGGGGCTGATTTGGAGGGGATTAATTAAAAGATGTTTATGTTCGACCGGTCCAGCTAGATCCTTCTAAGGGGTCGGTTCACGTGTACAGGAGAAAAGAGGCGGCGAGAGAGAGTGGGTAGGGTCCACTAGGGATTCAAAATTCAAATTGGAGCCAAAGGAGGGGGTAGCAAGAGCTTCTAGATCTTTTTGCTTTATTGATTAATTGCATGCCTTAAGTATGTGGGAGAAATTAGGGTTAATGTTATGCGATGGCTGTCTTTTTCGGTTTTCTGTGTGGCTATTCGGGTGCTGTTTCTGGGATGAATGCTTGCCTTCTATTTCCCTTATTTTGATTGGCTAGGTTGGAGGTAAGTTGGGCTGTTTGTGATGTGAAATCATGAATTGTTTTCTTAGAGATTAATAAAATTTGTTGGAGGAATGATAAAAATAATTTTAAAGCTTCTCAAAATTGAAAACTCAAGAAAGATCTTAGAAGTAAACAATGCTTGGGCAATCCATCACAACTAATTTGCAAGTTCTTTAAAATAACAACTTAAACAAAAGTAATGAAATGGTTAGTTAACTAGAATCCGACGGTTAACAAAGCGATCGTCTCACCTTGAGGCTCAAAATCACTCTTCTACGTCTAGGGTTGTCGGAGGAATAAGAACCATACAAGAAACGAAATCACTCCAAGGTAGACGACACCGACGATCCGTAGTCCGCGGCGGCGGTGGAGATGGGGAAGCGGGTGGATGTCCGTTGTTGGTCCAATCGTAGTCTTGGAATTGCTCGTCTATGGCGTCCATGAGAGTGGGAAGGATTCGATTCAAATAACTTCAACTGTGTTGTCGAATCCAAACCCGACGTCGAAGAACGGTGAACGGGTGATGTGAATGTCTCTGTAGACGTCGAATACCAATCCGCTATCAATCTCGGGATCCGCCATGCATCATTGCAGGGGATTGGGATAATGAGAAGGCTAATGGAAGGGGGAGACGCTGGCGGTATGAGCTTGGGAGGGTTGTGCCGTGGATTTGGGAGAGGATGGGAGGTCACGGTTTGGGGGAGGAGAGGAGGGCGGTTGAGGCTATGGGGAAAGAAACATAAATATGAATTTTAATTCAGATTTCCGAAATTATGGAGGGCTTAATTTCAGTTTCAGAATTTCAAACTTGAAATTAGTCTAAGAGGGAAAGAATTAAGGGTGTATCAAAAGAGAATTAATAGGAGAGAGAGAGGAGAATGGCCGGCCATGTGTAGGGGTGAGAGGGCTTGAGAATTAAACTAGTGGGGACCACAAGGGGTTAAATAAATCTAATAAAAAAATCTGAATTTAATTTCAGAATTGATTGGATTGAAATAGCTCCCAAATTAGTGGAATAAAGGAGGGAAGAAAGTTTTAATTTCAAAATTGAATTAATTCCCTTTGATTGACTTTCCTAAATAGAGAAAACTATTTTAGGAAATTAAATTTAATCTATGGGATTTGAAATTCAAATAGGGGATCATGGGGGGTTGGCCGGCGGCAAACCTGGGTGGTTGAAGGGGCGGCGGGATGGTGGCTGACGGGCTGGTTGAGGCTCCAGCCGATGGTGGAGCTGGGAGGGGGGCGGCGGAAAAGGTCTGGGAGGTGAAAACCGCGGGGGAGAATAGGGGAGGAGAGGGAGGAAATTCAACTAAAAGAAAAATTTAACTCTTCCTCAAGAACTCACAAAGAGATCTTGGAGAATACCACGAACTCACAAAGAGATCAATAACAAGAGAAATTTTCATTCATCAAAACTACTTCAAATACAATGACTAAGCCTATATATAGGCCATCCGAAAGTAAAAACCATAAAGACGAAATTGCCCTTGGGCTACAATATGCAATAACTTCCTCATAGGGGTACAAATGGAAAACATAAAATATAAATGACATGAATAAAATAAAACATAAAAAATAAAGACTATGAATCATGGCCGTCGCTCGACGACCCCTCCGATGGTAGGTGTGTCGAAACCTCCTATGGATGTCCCAATTAGTTTGGCTGCCCTTTTTCTCTTATAAATATTAGATATTTTGGTGCTTATAAAAGAGTTTTATGATGAGATTTTGAAACTAAAACCTTAGGGTTTTCTTCTTTGGAAAAGCTTGCGAGCTTGTTCCGTTCTTCTCCTTCTTCTAGGATAGCTTGCGAGCTATGCCTCTCCTTCGTCTCGGGCTTCTTACCTCTTTCTTCTCTCCACAAGTGTCAATCGCATATCTTTTTTCTCGAGCAGGAAGAGCAGCTTTAGTTGTTTTATGTTTAGTTTTATGTTCTAATCTTGTAAGTGTCATTTTTATGATATAAAGTGGTGTTCTATTTTGTTTTAAGTGGAGTATTTTGTCTATTTTCTAGGAAGTCTTTTATATGCTTGCAAAAATTAGGGTCTTCCTTAATTTTTTGCTTGCATCAGCTTAGGTCAAAGGGCCTTTTGTGTCTGTCTGATACTGAACAGCGTGGTCTCAAATCATAGGTCATCGTTTCAACTCCCACTAAAACTTTTAGATAAACAGATAGCCTCTCCTAATCAATCTTCTTCGTATGCCAAGGTAAGCATTTGTTAATATTTTATTTGTATTACTCCAAGGATATTTCTTTGTAATTAATGAAATATTTGAGGTTGCTTTCTAGGAATAGTGATCTCTTGGGTTGGAACCAATGTTAATGTGATTGAAAGGCACACCATAACAGTAGTTTGTCTTCATTGTTAGTAGGACATACAATTTAACTATTCCTAGGCTAATTTGAAGAAAACAACAGTTTCTGGTTACCATGCCACTCTCTTCATTTTATGGTATACAAATTTTGTACACAATTGTGTGCATCTTGCTCTTGCATCAGCTCAAGTTTGTAGATGAACTGGAAGTTCTTTTTGGCTCTTATGCATTCTATTTTTGTTTTTCTCTTCTTTGTGAATGTCTATGATTCTGTTTATAGTCATAGTTATTGATTTACATAGCTGTGAGTTTTTTTCTTTCTTTCTGGAATTCTTATAGCCTTTTCTACGGCTTATGTATAAGCATGCTCGTTTTAATATTTGTTATAGAACCCTGTCTCTTTTTCATATTTTTTTGTTGATAAAATCTTTTATGCTGATTTTGCAGAAGGTTTAGCTAAGAAACGCATACATATGGGAGTTGCCAAAAAGATAAAAAATGCTTCTCGGAAAATTCTCCTTGACAAAGCAGAAGAAGCAAGTGTTGCTGCCTTCTCTGCTTTCAAGTCCCTTGGAATTAATATTCCTCAAATTTCTCGTCCTATGCTGTCTAAGATTGCTGTGAGTTTTGAACATGGTAGTGCCACTTCTAAATCCGCTGAATCGCTTTTTGACAGATCAACTTCACAGGATAGAAAGGCTACCAGGTATCCTGCAGAAGATAACAAAATCATGGTGTTAGATAACAGTTCTGAAGAAATTGTAGTACAAAAGCTTAGCAAAAAAATAGATGGTACTATGTTGACAACTGGGGAAATGCAGCACAATCACAATATGGATAAGGATTTGGTAAAGTTCAATTTTTCTGATCAGTTACTCGACAATCTTGTCAAACCAATGGGTGCATCTTCCCCCACGTTGGGACCTGCTAATGAAGTGCATATCGTGAAGCATGATTCTGATAATAAAGAAAAAGATATGGAACAAACTTTAACCATCCACAGCAACGCAAGACGCTTTGACCAAGGTCCCTCTTGTGCAAGTACATTTCCTGGTGGTTTTGATTCCTTCTTGGAACAGTGGGATCTGAAGAGGGAGTTCTATTTTGATCTTCATTACTCCAAGTTGCCAGATCAAAATTCCTCTCTACGGTTTGAAGTTTTTGGTTTGGCTATTTGTTGGGAAAACTCACCAATATACTATGTCAATTTTTTTAGGGATTTTTTACCATGTAAAATGGAAAGCAGTTATCATGATGAAAAAACCAATCGAGAAGGTGGTATTACCAAAAATCTTGCGTCTTTTGACATCTGGTCTTTTGCCAAAAGTAGATGGGAAAAGTTAGGCAAGATAGTAAGTAAAAACGGTTCTCGTAAATTTTGTTGGAACTTGAAAACGCAGATCCAGGTTTTAAAATTCCCCTGTATCTCGCTTCAGAGATTCAACAGGCTTGGACTTGAGCTAAAAATGTTGAATGACACTGAGCTTATTGGTAGTTCTTATATTTTGCTGCCAACCATCTCCGTGCATGATGGGATTGATTTATGTTTAATGACGTGGAGCCTTTGGCCTGATGAGGAGAGCAAGTCCGCTCCCAGCCTCGAAAAGGTAGATATTTGTTGATATTAATTTCCATGGTCTTGAGTGGTAGAAATCTTCAATAACTATATTGTGCTTTACCCTTCAAATTTTGCAGCAATGTTTAAAATCTCTTCTTGGTTAGGGGAGCGTAAGCAAGTGAACAGCTAGAAGATGTTTTAAATTAAATATATTTGAAATTTTGTGTATGCATATGAAAATTTAGAAGAACAAAATGAATTAGGCATTTTAGATGGAGAGAATATGAGATTTGATTTATTTTATATATTTCTTTCCAGAGTTTGATTAAAAAAATGTAAATATGGAATGAATTGAACTATTCAATGGCTAGAGGTGTTGAGTAACCTTGCAAAAATGTTAAAGCCCAAATTAAAGAATACTACAAAAACAACTTCAAGCCTTTATCACATTGTGTGGGGTTGGCTACATGAATTATTTTTCTCCATTGTGTCCTATTAAGAGTCAAATTCTCATTTAAATCTAATAAAGAAAGGTCACTAATATTTTCTAACAAAGTCTTTTTAGGTCTACCTCTACCTTTCTTAATATAGGACAAATCTAATACATCTACTCTCCTAGCTGGGCCATCAGAAGGTCGACATTTTATGTGGCCAATCAACTAAGGTGACTCTCTAATCTTATCTTCCACTGGAACTACTCCAACATTTTCACATATATGATCATTTTGCATTCTATTGCTTAGAGTAAAGTCACTCGTCCACCTAAGCATCCTCTTCTCTGCAAAACTTAATTTTATGTTTCTCCTTTAATGGCCAACATTGTGCGGCACAAAATCATTGTAGGTCTCGCCACCACCTTATAGAATTTTCCCTTAAGTTTGAGGGGTACCTTTTTTCATACAACAAGCTTGATGCATTGATGAGGACATCGACAGACGTTTTCGACGAGTATATCAGCGCAGGAGGCGCAGATCGATGACCACGATTCACAGTCTTTATTTTGATGCTTAGTTCTTGTTGACCTTTCTGTGTTATCCAAAAGACACAAAAGAAAAGAGGTTTAAAAAAAAATTGCTTACCTGTAATGAACATCCCGCAAATTCATCTCAAATCCCGCTGAATCCCTGTGTACGCGGCGTCGTTTGAGTCTCATCCCGCGATTCCTGCGTAAATCCTGCATCGTCGCCTCGATCGAACGCCTTTAGACGTCGTTAAATACCGAACCAAGACGAAGGCTTTGGCTGCTGGTTCCACTCTCACGATCTCCTCTCGCACGAAACCCTCTCTCCGATCCCAGTTGAAGCTCCAACCTCCGATCCCGTCCCTCTCCTCTGTCCGACTCCACACAGCCGCACCCCTCTCATTTTCTCCGGCCGAGAGAGAGAAAGAAAGAGAAAGAGAGAAAGAGAGGGAGAGAAGAAGAGAACCTTCTCTACCTAGCCGAACCCGAGCTTCCATTCCCGATCTCCCTTGCTGTAGCCAACCCGACGCCAGCTTCGACTCTTCCGCCTCCCTCGACAGCGTCCCTTCTTGCTCGGACCGAAAGTTACGACATTTTGAGCGGAAGTAGGGACGGGAGGTTGCTGGCCGAGAAGGTAACTTTCCCCTTTTCATTCATTTCTCCAGCCAAATCTCGTGAGCCATCAAACCGAGATGAGGGAAGTAGAGGATTTACTCTGCCGTGAGATTTATCAGGATTTGGCCTAAATCCTGTATAAATTTTACTTAATCATGTATTGTATATATTTAATTAATCTATAATTAATTCTATGATTGAATATAATTAGTTATATTTTAAAATATAATTAATTATAATTGATCTATAATTAATTATAAATTAAAAATATTTAATTTATAATTTACTTTAAAATTAAATATAATTATTTATAATCTAATTATAATTAATTATAATTAATTTATAATAAATTATAAGTTAAAATTAATTGATTTATGATTAATTTTAAATTAAAATATAATTAATTTTAATTAATTAATAATAGGTATAATTAATTATAATTAATTAAAGTTAATTATAATTAATTATCTTTAATATTAAATTAATTATTATTAATTATAATTAATTTAAGTTAATTATAAATTTGTTGCCCCTAATCATAATTAATTAATGATAATCATAATTTGTTATAATTAATTGAATTTAATTATACCTAATTATTATTAATTCTAATTAATTATGCTCTCCCCCACTCTCCTTCCTCGATGTCCGTGTCGGACCGGCAAACCACCTAAGCACGCCTTTAGTGGCCGTGGTAGGAGGGAACCCGGTGCGACACTTACGACGAGGTAGGCGAATGACCCATCGATCCACGTGTCAACCACTACAACCCCGCGGAGGTATGAACTTTTCTAAACTCAAAACCCTACTTCAATATGCGTGGCAAACTGGAGAACTGTCCTAAGCACGCCTTTATTGGCCGTGGTAGGATGGAACCCCGGTGCGGCACGTACGGCGAAGCGGGGTCACTTATAAGTACCCTCGGGCGGGGGAAATCAAAAATTTGCTTTTCAAAAAATGATTTTTAAAACCCCCAAGCACGCCTTTAGTGCGTGTGGTGGGAGAAAAACAAAAATACAACCGCCGCGGTGTCTCACCAACACCAACCGTGCACGCCTTTAGTGGCGTGGCGGGTAGGCGGCCTCTTGGTTTTTCCCCTTAACGGGGGAGACGTCGGGAGGCTGACGAAATTTTGTCTGAAAAAGACAAGGACTTGGACATTATTTGGACATCTGTGGACTCATTTTGGACTCAAATGGACTTTAATATAATAAAATTAAACATATGACCTATGAATTCGAGCATAAATAAGTAATCAATAAAAAGTTTGAATTTAAATGAGTTAAGTGCAAAGCACTTTGACATGAATGAACGTAGAGGACTCCTTTTGGACTAGAACTTGAACTCATGTTGGGCTTGAGCACGAACAAATTTTAATGATAAATCCAGAACTTGATTGAACTCGGACTTGAACTCAATGAAACTACAAGAGCAAGAACTTGAGTTTGGTATTTGAACTCAATTAAGAACTTAGTGGACCTTTGAAACAAGATTGAACTTGAACTACAAGGAACTTTGACTCGAGTTTGGATATGGACTGCAATAAGGATGAGCACAACTTAATAAAACTTGGGTCTTTATGTGACTAATTCATAAGAGGCCTAATTTGAGTAGAAATATAAATTCCTAATGGACCATTAAGGAATTATCATTCCAATAGAGATGCAAGTGCTAATTAAGGAAGATAACCCACCTGAATCTCATATGCAAATTCTTTACAAAAAGTGATGAAACCTATGTGAGCAATAGTGATCAGCATGTATCAATTATCTCAATTGGAGAGAAAGGATCGATGAGCTTAATCTCAAGTTTATCGCAAAGAACTCTTAAGCATAATTTGATTTCAAGCAACAAGAAGAGCATGAAGAATATGATTTTATATCAAAATCATAGTATTAGGAAGAGGCCATTGGATCATAATGGCTCATTTACAATATTAGAAGCAATGAATCTTCAAGCAATGATTAATGGAGATGGCAAGGAGATTCTGATTATTATCAATAGCAGTCGACGAGTGGATCGATACACTAACTAAATACTACTGAGTTCCCTATGAATGCTTCAAAGCTTTCTGGTCAAACGAGACATAAGTACCATAAGGATAATGATTACTTTTATGTTAAACTTTTACAAACAAGGGGAATTGACATACAATGAACATACGAGCTACATGATGACAGTGACACTCTCTGCAAGCATACATAAAAAAGATGAAGTAGAGATGCACTTAACGACATAATGAAATGTGCAAAGATGTCTCATACACCCGGTGATATAGTAGGGATTCTACAGGCATCCGGTATCAACATGTAGTGAACTAATAATGAAGAGGTATTTGAGAATCTAGAGTGAATACCACCTTCATGCAATCAAGTGTAGGTGAATACATCATTCTCCCATCAGAAAGAATGTACGACATACAACGGATGTAAGTATCCACGAGCCCTTATAGAAGACTGTTATATTCACAAAATGTCATTCACGAATAAAATGTCAAGTGAATACAATGTATGCAAGATCCCACGAGCTTCTGCTAGAGCCCCGCTACGAATGTTATATAAAATCTACGAACAAATGCCGAACAAACTACGATGGATGCAAGCATCTACAATGAAGTAGGAGATTAGTTAGTGCACTATGACCCGCGTACGAAAATCAACGATAGTGCACGACAGTCTACCTGTACGAAGCAGCGAACAATTCTATCCAGAAGCTGCTACGCCACCGGATCCGCAACCTCCGTACAAGCAGGCAGAAGGCGTCTATTCCAAGAATACCCCCGCACGTGCACAATAGTTTGTATACACATAGGCACACTAAAAAGGGGTAAAAGTAATCAAGAACCCGCATGGGCCCCGACGAGCGTGTTTTGGGTACACACGTGACGTCTAGGGATGCTGCGCGGGTTGACAAGTGAATTCAAGTTCGAACCCAATCCTTCTATACGAGTCAATAGAAGTCGACAGGATTCGAACCAACAAACAAATATACGGTTGTGGCAACCGTCATATTTGTCTTAAAACATTCATATTAGGCCTTCAAGGCCTACAATAATATGAATTCACTAATGGAGGCACGAAGCCTACGAAATCCAATCCTCAGTCAATAGCTCGACTGGGTTGACAAGGTTCAAGCTACAAATAGAAATGACCCCAAACACCCCGATGATGACCGTGTTGAATGAAGACCTCAACCAGAGGGGTTCCCAAATATTTTTCAAATGCTGTTCCAAATATCCAAAAAATCTAAAAAAAAAATCTCAAAATCCCAAAAATCCAAAAATATTTAAAATTTGAAATCTAATTATCAAACACTTAAAGCAAACTTCATCCACCCTCCGCAACAGTTTGTCGGGGTGGACAAATTTAAATAGAACTTCAGCTCACAAAGAGCTGAATGCCTAGTCGAAAATTTCACTAGGATTCATCCTCAAACAATCTCCTGCCAATAAGGACGTGGTACGTGTCCTCTGACCGGCGGTTTGCCGCCAAATGGCACCGCAGGATAAACGGTTATGACCCGGGGCCCTCTGAACCGAGTGGTTTTGCCGTCAAATGGCACCACGAAATACCGGTTATGGCCAGAGACAATACGTTCCTTGTTGACATCAAATCTTTGAGATATGAATCAATTGGATATGATCGATAGGGCACAAAGCCCTCTGTTAGCTATGTGGATTCAAATTTGTTCCCTTAGACAAACATTCAACCCCGGTCTACAAGGTCCCCTTGGACGAAGCAACCCATGGCTGCCGACAAGGATCCTTCTGTCAGGTTGGGTCGACTACCTCCTCTGACTGAGTAGACCAGGGACCAGGATGGCCCGGGACGACGGAACCATGGGATCTTGATCGGGTCCATCATCCATTCCCCCACCATCCGCTTTAAGTGCAAGATGGTGAAATTTCTAATTTTAAATATCAAACCATTTCAACCCAAACATCCAAACTTCCAAATATTTCAAAATCCATATACATTGCTGCTACTATATGCCAGATACCACGTATCTTTACGTATCTGATCAACGACTAGCCTTAATCGAAAGTTCTCTCTCGTGATCGGGAGGGGTAATTAACTATAGGGGCTTGCGCCTATAGGAAACCAGAACTCAGATCATAAAGTCCTCACAAAATGAGGGCGAAATATCTGGGTAGTGTCTTATCTACAAATCCATCTGCCTTCCAAAATTTACCCCGGAACTTAATTCCGTTAAAACTCCTACGCCGAATAAAGAGAAAAGCGAGCGGAGGCCGGGGCCGAATTTTCGGAGCCCACAGTTCTATTTTTGATATTATGTATTAGTTGATATTACCGTTTGTACCCTTGCTTTTATTTGTCTTGAGTAGTAGCCCCAGGGGCATGCACGTCATTGTATTTTGTTTTTCTTTAGGCCTATATATTATGGCCTCTTCTATTGTATGATTATTATTGATGAATGAAATTTCTTTCCGTTAAGATCTCTTTGTGAGTTCGTGAGATTTCCTAAGATCTATTTGTGAGTTCTTGAGGAGATAATATTGTGGATCTCTTTGTGAGTTCTTGTGGAAGTGGTGTTCAAGGTTTGTAGTTTGATTAATTTCTTTTTCCCTACACCAAACCCTTCTTCCCCTACTTAGCCGAAACTTCCCCTTCTCCCCAGATTTTCCCAACCCCACCCGCTCCACCGCCGGCCTCCCTTGGATGGTCCAGCCATCGGCGGCCCTCCCAGCTCCCTGCCGTTAGCCGTTAGCCGTCAGCCGCTGGGTCCAAGCCCCACCCGTGGCCACCCTCCTTGCCGCCGGCCCCCTCTTGGCCCTATTCCTTTCAAATATCAAATTTCAAATTCTCCTTTCTTAAATTGCTTTCCTAATTTGGCTTTATCTATTTTGGAAAGACATTTAAAGGAGTTACAACCTATTTGAAATTCAAACTGCTTTCCCCTCTCATTCTAATTCAAATTTTGGAGTTATTTCAAATTCAATCAATTCTGAAATTAAAATTCAGATTTGAATAGAATTAATTAACCCCTTGTGGTCCCCACATAATTAACTCCAAACCCCTCTCTCTCCTCCCCATATGGCCGGCCAACCCTCCTCTTTTCTTTCTCTCTCCAATTACCCCTTAATCACCACTTAATACCTCATTAATGCCTTTCCCTCCTAAACTTTAATTTCAATTTTCAAAATCTGAATTTGAAATTAAATTTGGACTCTTATTAGAATCTGAAATTAAACTTCAGATTTATTCCTTCCACAAAATAGCCTCACCCTCTCCCCTCTCTCCTCTCTTCCTCCCAAACCGTGACCTCATCTCCCCCCAAGCCCACGGCCCAACCCTTTTCCCCTCTCCACCCCTCATCTCTCCTTGATCGTCCTTCTCGTGCTCCCTCATCCCCATGCTTACAGTGCATGACCGATCCTGAGGTCGACCACGGCTTCACATACAACGAGCAAGGGGAGATCGACATCTTCCTCTCCCCCTTCTACGAACTGGATTGGGAATACGACGTCACTGTCGAACGCTACATCAACCGTATTGTGTATTGTCTTGCCGGGACTATTGAACTTCAACGACCACGAACCCCGTGGTCCCTCATTGGACGCTTCGTGCCGCCTCCACCTCCGGCTTCCTTCCCAACAACGACGTTCCTCGGCTCGTCTGTCCTAGTGGTTACTTCATTTTTAGTGTGGAAGATCTTCCTCTGCTCAACCTAGATCCATAGAGAGAGAGTAGATCCTCAAAGTGAACTTCTCATTATTAACTTTTGGATTTGTGTTATAAGCTTTTACATTACTTCACCTTTGTATTTGATTGAGAGTGTCTTGGTTATTCTTCATGCAATTCTTTGCCTAAGCAAGTGGAAGACCGTGAATTTCTGTAACTTACTTTGAATTGACGCTTAACTTTATAAAGGTTAAACTTCCATTAAATTCTCTTGATAATCTTGCGTAACTCCAAGCATGTATCACATCATGCATTCTCCACCTCAACCATCCAATTTGAATTCTACTAATAATATCCCCATCTATTTAACTATAACTTCTAATAATAGACCCAAGATATCTAAAACGTGTACTCTTATTAATGGCTTGATTGCCCAAATTCACAATCCCTCAACTAGATCTATTACTACTAAAATTACACTCCATGTATTCAGTTTCAGATATACTCAACTGAAAACCTTTAGAATGTAAAGTTGACCTCTATAATTCAAGTTTACCTTCAATTCCCTCTCTAGTCTTTTCAACAAGGAGAATATCATCAACGAAAAGCATACAATAGGGTACATCCTCTTATAAATGTTTAGCAAGAACATCCATGACTAAAGCAAAAATATATGAGCTTAAAGCTGATCCTTGATGTAATCCAAATAAAATAGGAAACTACTTGGTCAAACCACCTTGTTATGAACACAAGTAACAACTCCTACATACATATCCTTAATGATTTGAATATAAGCATTATTAACCCCTTTCTTTTCTAGAACTGTCCAAAACACTGCTTTTGGAACTTGATCATATGCTTTCTCTAAATCAATAAATATCATATATAGAACCTCCTTATTCTTTCTATACTTCTCCATCAAACATCTCAATAAATATATAACTTCCATAGTAGAGCTACCCTACATGAATCCAAATTGATTTGAGAAACATTAGTATCATGTCGTAACCTATGCTTAGGAACTCTCTCCCATTGTTTTAAAGTATGAAACATTAACTTAATTCCTCTATAATTCGCACACTCTTGTGTATCATCTTTATTCTTAAAAATAGGAATCAACACACTATTTCACTCATATGACAACTTTTTAATCTTCAAAATAATATTGAAAATTTCGTAAGCCAAGAAATTCTTTCATCCCCTGAGCATTTCTATACACCTCTATTGGAATATCGTTAGGTCCAATAACTTTTGCACACTTCATTTCTTTAAAGTCTCTCTAAGTCCAGTTTTTCTAATATGTCGATAAAACATAAATCCCTATTTTCATTTAGGGTATTAAGGCCGCTAAAATCAATCGTATTTTCACAATTTTCATTGTAAAACTTATCAAAATATCTCATCCGCCTTTGTTGAACATCCTCTTATAATAAAACACTTTTTAATCTTCTTCCTTAATCTACTTCATTTGAACTAAATCCTTACTACTATTTCTTTGCTTGGCTATAAATACATATTTCTCCCTCCATAGTATTTAATCTATTATATAAATAATTAAAAGCTAAATTATTTGCATCACATGTTGCTATCTTAGACTCGGTACAGACCTATGTATATCTTCCCAACTTCTCGAGTTTTTGCATCTAAATCTATTTTTATAGCAAAGTTTCTTATTTTATATCTTTTCTTGCACATTTGATTCCACTACAAACTATTTTTTACTATTAGGAGCTTTTACTTTTGATACTTCATGCATATCCTTTGCAATATTCTTAATAAAATGAAAAATAAAAATTACAGTTAAAAGTATTTCTCCTTTATCAGTATTTTGAAACTTGTTATGGGGGCTTATGCATTGGAGTATGAAGTGCCAGAAGATTTGAACTGCTACTAAAATATAACATTTGTAATTTAATTTAGCATATTAAAATATATAAAAGGAAACTGAATTACAAGTTTAGGTAGAGAGAAATTGAGATTTGTGTAATTTAATAGATTGTCTTGCTCATTCTAGGATAAAAATGTGTTTTTGTTTGATGACTTGGAAAATTTTTTGGTTAGAAGTGTTGAGTGTTACCCCTCATAAATGCCAAGGTTCAAATTAAAGAATGAAAGAATAAAAAATGCAGCAAAATATTTTTTCTTTTATTCAGTGCGGGTTAACCTCCATTTTTTTTTTCTAACTACATGGATGCATAATTTTTAAGCTTCATGAAACTACAGATTAAACAATTTTAGAAATACATTATAATCTGTTTTTAGGAAAGGAGCACGTGTTTTAGAGATAGGCTTGATGAAACATTGAATGAAGAACTTGAACGTTGAAATGACAGTTTTATCCAATGATGTGTGTGACAAGTGCCCAAACCTATCATGTTGAAATTATGCGGATTAACTATGCTTTATATTTTTTGATGCGTAAACTTTTGATAGTTCATGTGAGGCTAGAAGCTTGAGCTTCAATGACTATAAGCATTAAACACAATAAACTTCATCTCATCTGCTTCGAACTGATTCAATGCGTTTTGTGACAACTTCCCCTTGAAGCTGAAAACAGCAACTTAGGAAGGTAATGTTTTAAAATGTTAATTTATGGTGCAGTTGGCCAAGAAGCGGCTATCTAGTCAGGCAGCAGCAGCTGCTAACCAGGATGGTAAGTGGAGAAATCAAATGCGTAAAGCTGCTCATGATGGCTGTTGTAGGCGTGTTGCACAAATTCGAGCTTTGAGTTCTGTCCTGTGGAAGCTAGTTGTTTCTGAAAACCTTGTTAATGTGCTCTCCAGAATTGAGAACCCCATGGTACATTTCGTGTTAATGTGGAGAATTCTAATTCTCTCTCTCTCTCTCTCTCTTTTCTTGAAGACAGTCATTTTGAGCTTTAGTATTTTCATAGATTTAGCTCTGTCACCCGGTTAATCTTTAGCCTTTCATATCTTTTGAATCCTTACATGATGTTGCAGGTTAAAGTGCTGGCAGACATGGAACTTTGGGGTGTTGGTGTTGACATGGAAGCATGCCTCAGAGCAAGGCATGTTTTAATGAGAAAGCTTAAGGAACTTGAGAAGGATGCGCATAATCTGGCTGGCATGCCTTTTTCTCTTTATTCCACTGCAGATGTTGCGCATGTACTTTATACCCGTTTGAAATTACCAATACCGAATAACAGCAAGAAAGGAAAACTTCATCCTAGCACAAACAAACACTCCCTGGACCTATTGAGGTTGTCTTCTTAATTTTTTTGGCTATTCAGTTGGCTCGTGATTTCTGTTTCTATAACTTCTGTTTGAGAAATAGTTTGTTTATAGGCTCGCTGGAATCTCTTTAAATTTGTTTCCATGCATGCATTGAATTAAAATTGTATTCTACATTTATTACGAATCAGTAGCATCCATGTCACACAAATTCATAAGTACTATAGTCTGGCTTACAGCGAAGACTGGAGACATGTTTGTCAGAAGAAGGCTATAAAGCCTTCGGATTTTAATTTCTGAACTCTCAACTTATATGCTTGGTGAAAAGGGAAAGAAATCATGAGTGATTTATGTTAGAGTTTTTTCTCTTGATGAGTTTTCATTCTCTCTTGGTGACTTTTCCACGCCTCTATCTTGTTACTCTTCAGTGAATATTTGTCATCTGCTCTAGACCGGTTTTTTTTTTTGTAACGCGGTTTAT
Organism: Dendrobium nobile; assembly: GCA_022539455.1. NCBI lineage: Eukaryota > Viridiplantae > Streptophyta > Magnoliopsida > Asparagales > Orchidaceae > Dendrobium > Dendrobium nobile. The sequence continues at coordinate 6,744,061 of CM039736.1, read as the reverse complement.
TTTCATGAATTTTACATAGACGTGTTTATGGACTTATGTTAAAATGCCTGTGTGCACACTTGTCTATACAGAAACAGTTATGTACACTAACTTCTACCTGCCACACTCTAAATTAGAAATTAATTACACAACTACTGACACATAATACATATATGATATTGTTTTGAAAATTAGATAACTGTTTAAATACCACATAATTGCTAATTTTGTGGAAATTTGAAAATGTAACATAACAGACCATGTCTTTCTTTTGCAATTATTGACTGTGATGAACTCGTAGATTTTGAATTTTTAGGGCTCATTCTTTTTCCTGCTCATTTTTGTTTTGAAAGCTTGTGTTAACTGATAAAGTTGGCTAGATTTATTGCTTCTATGGTGAAATCTTAGTGATAAATATTTATGTTTTGTTGATTTAGCTGTTTTTTATATTTTCTGGATTTAGAATCATTTAATTGAAATTTCAATCTCATAATGATGTCATATTGCTTTCAGTGATGATGTGCAACGTTGCTTCTGAATTTGATATTTTTGTTATTTCCTTTTGTTATATTGCAAGACTTAAAACTGTTCTTAAATTATTCAGGCTTGAATACAAACAATTCTTAAAGTATTTTTGCAGTTGACTTTTATTGCTGCTATGGTTGCAGGGGACAACATCCCATCATTTCAGTTATTAAAGAGCACAGGACCCTTGCAAAGCTATTAAACTGTACATTAGGGTCAATTTGTTCTAGGGCTCGCTTGTGTGGTAATTCCCAGAAGTATATAGTGCAGGGACGTTGGCTTCAGACTTCAACAGCTACAGGGAGGCTTTCAATGGAGGAACCAAATCTTCAAGTAAATTTTTTGTCAACGTTAAGCTGTTTCCCATTTATTTAACCTGTTTATAACAATTGATTTCTTCTAATGCAGTGTGTCGAACATATGGTGATCTTCACAACCCATGATCCTGATGCGAAGAACTTGTGCTCATCAGATATTGATCATCATCAAATAAATCCTCGTGATTTTGTCATTCCTACTCAAGTAATGGTTTATTTGCAATTATCTCTTTACTATAGAATGTGTGACTAAAATTCAGATGGATGCAATGTTTTCTTGTATGAATTTCAGGAGAATTGGTTATTGCTCACTGCTGATTACTCCCAAATAGAGCTACGACTCATGGCTCATTTCTCCAAAGATTCTTCACTTGTTGAATTGCTAAGAAAACCTGATGGTGATTGTTTTACCATGATAGCAGCAAGATGGACAGGTAAGATGGAATCTTCTATTAGCTCCTTGGAGAGAGAGCATACCAAAAGATTAGTGTATGGTATCCTGTATGGAATGGGTCCTAACTCTCTCGCAGAGCAATTAGAGTGTAGCCCTAGGGAAGCTGATGAAAAAATCCATAACTTCAAAGCATCGTTCCCTGGTGTTTCTGCCTGGTTGAATGCAGCCGTTGCGTCTTGCTGCGATAAAGGGTCAGTCCATCTGTTCACTTGCTTTGTTTTCATACTGCAATCTCTTGTTTTTTTTTTTCTGTATGACTTGATCATTCTCAGCTTTGAGTATGGGCTCCTATTTATATGTTGTAGTTTATAAAATAAAAAACTATTAAGGTTGCTTGTTTTAAAAATATTTTGGAGCCATTAATAGCTATTTGTAAGTGTTCCTTAATGCACCCAAAAAGTGATACCTTCTACAACCAGGAAATGCTTAACAGAAACAAGAAGAAGATCATATTCAATTGTGCATCTTTTTTATGTTTCTTTCTGTTTTCCATAAATGCTTTATCTGTGGAATCTAAAACCTCACTTGAAAGTATAATCTAAACTTGTTATATACATAGTTATGGCCTGTTATTATTCAAATTCCTAAGCGCTGAATCATTTCATTTAAACTCTCTAGGTCACCTAGCCTATAATATAACGATTTATTATTTTATTTTCAACTAATTAGTTAGGATTTTGGGCCGGTTTTAGCAACAAATCTATCGTACCCCATGTTGAATATTCACACCACACAAAAAAAAATGTTTATGCAATACACCGATCAAAATTTCGTCCCTCATCATGCCAACAAAGATATATATATGTGGTTGGTTCATGATGAACGTTAACAAGCAATATTTGCATTCACCATGCTAAAAATGCATGTGTACATTTTGAGGAGTTCCCTTGACAACATGTTGTCAAGGAGAGGAGATACTTGTGAGGTAAATAGAGAGTGTAAAGACTTCTTTGTTGGTTATCAAAGCCTCTCATGAGTTGAGGGCATTTATCGATAGATATTGTGCTTTTAGTATCATGATTTGTGGATCACTATATATGATGCAAAATGTTAAGGTCATTTTTATTTTATTGTTTGTTGCAAGTACTTCTTATGACTTTTCTTAATTGGATCAACACTCTATAAAGAATATGAGTTGATCACGGTCAAAACTCTTTAAGATTGACTTCATTGGGATTATAGGTCGACTAATGATAGGCCTTGTGATATCATGTGATCTATTGTAGTAAGCCATTTGAATTATTCTACTTTTCTTTTTGGGAGACTTTGAGATTTCAACTTTATTTCATGGATTCAAGTGATCCATCGACAATAATTTTAAGTTTGGGTTTGTCTTTTTAAAGCTTCGTGCTTCATTTGAAAAATTTGGTGCGGTGACCACTAATTGAGGATGCCAACCAAATGAATATTACTAGACTACTTGGAATGCACCTTTCAAAGTGTTCATTTTTTAAAGATTGTAGGAGGTATTTAACTAGCTTTTGTAAAATTTCAACTATGTTGGGAATTGTGATATTAGCTAAATTGGATCCCATGAGATACCCGGTTTCAACATTATTGACCGTATCTTCAGGAACAATATTATTGAAATTACCTCGATTTTTATAGAACTTTTGTTTACTTGTTGATTTTTCTTCTTTCTTAAGAAGGTTGATGTTAGTCCATTGAGGATCTCCACATAAAATACAAAGTCAACTCGTACTAATGCATCTTAATTAGGAATCTTTATTGAGTGTTCAATGTCAAGCCCAATAGATTAGGCTCATCCATTAATTGGGGGAGGATGAACTACTTTTTAGGAGCAAAGAGAGTGACAAATTCTAGGATAACCTTATCTCACAAATAGTCAATATTCTTGTCAAGTCCATCACTTTGATTCTTTTTTCAAATAATATATTTCTAGTACAGTTGTGTCACATGTCATATGATTGATGATTTTGCCGTCAAATAACAACCCATGTCATATGATTGATGATTTTGATCACGGGTTGTGATGAGGACATTCGACCGTGAAAGTTCATCAGAGGAGAAAAATCAACGGTCATGATTGTACCACTTTATTTTGAGTTATTATTTATATTTTGATTTATTTATGTATTTTTTTTCGATTTTACCTCACTTGAGGGAGTAGGCCTATGTGATATCAGGGGGCACTTTTGTCATTTGTCATATTATTATATTTTGGCTATTTATAGCCCCCTCTTCTTTTTGAGGGATGGATAATTATTAAGAAAAAAAAATTCAGCACTTTGTTTTTGAGAGCTTTAAGAGTTCTTATGAGATGTGAAGTCCCTAGGTGAGGACAACGTATTACCCACCAATCGCAGGAAGCATCTGGGCTCGTGATTTGATGTCCCTAGGTGAGGAAAAAGTATTACATATCAGCCGTAGGAAGTGATGTAGGCAAGGGGGAGGGGGTCAAATCTTCTTGTCCTTGGGATGCTTGCTGTTCTCTGTTTGGGGCCTTGACTGCTCTCGCTTTGGCCTTGGTTGCTTGGTATTTAGCTCAAAAATTTTGGATTTTACTTGGTGTTAGCTCATAAATGTTTAAGCTGGAGTTTTAGCTCAATGATTGGAGGATTAAATGCACTTCCTAGCTCATTAATTTAAAAAGGTATGCTATTATTTCAATAATTCATTATGGAGTGGACTTGTGCCTCTTCTCCTCCCTTTGTCTTCTCGGTTTCCCCTTGCTGGTTGGTTTCCCGTGCCTTGCCTCTTTGTCTCCTGTGTTGGCTTTTCGGGTCTCTTGCTGGCTGGTTTCCCGTGCCTTGCCTCTTTGTCTCCTGTGCTGGCTTTTCGGGTCTTTTGCTGGCTGGTTTCCCGTGGACTGTTGGGGGGGATTTCCATGAGTTTTTTCCTGATTTCTGTGCAGTTTTCTTGCTGCAGTTTTTGCTGTCTTTTGGCCTTCTAGTTCCCTTATTTATTAGGTTTTAAATGAAGATTTTAGGGGCTGTTTGGCTGCCCTTTTTCTCCTATAAATACAAGATGTTTTGGGATAGAAAAAAGGTTGATATAATGAGATTTTTGAAGCAAAAAACCTGAGAGGTTTTTCTTCTTTGTTGGAAAATCTTGCGAGCTTGTTCCATCCCTTCTCCTTCTTCTAGGAAAGCTTGCGAGCTTCTCCTCCATTTCGTCTTGGCTTCTAATCTCCTTCTTCTATCCGCAAGTTCGACTCCACTTGTATCCTTCTTCTCAAAGCAACGATTGACAAGCTCTTTTAGGTGTCTTTAATTTGTGTTTGTGTCAAAGTTTGTAAGTGTCATGAGTTGTAAGAGTCTTTTATTATAAAAAGTTGTTTTGTGTTGTATTTTGCCTAGTTTTGAGTATTTCATGTAATCTTCTAATTTATAGGAAAAGTATCTTTTTCTTTATTGCTTTCCACTTGATGTTTATCTATAGATACTTTTCCTATAAATACTATGGATAAACATCAAGTGGAAAGCAAGCAAGAAAAGTATCTATGGAAAGCAAACAAGAAAAGTATCTATGGACATTAAATCTCTTTTAATTAAATTGGCTTTGCTTGGAAACTATTTGAAATCCTTCCTAACTCCTCTCTCCCTCCTTTAGCCGCCGGCCCTACCTCTCTCCTCTCTAAATCCTATTTCCATTAAGGCTCTTAATTACATTTCCAATCAATGTCTATTAAAGAATTTCAAATCCCTAATTGATTATTTTTCATATGTGATGCATCTTAAATTAAGAAGGTTTTAATTTCAGATTTTAATTCATTTTGAATTTGAAATTCTTTCCTAACATAAGAGAAGTTATATTAGGGAAGTCTCTCCAATCAAAGCCAATTAAATTCAAATTTGATTTAGAGAGTCAATTGCATTAAAGCCTCTTTCTCCATTTAGATTGGCTTTGATTGACAATCTATCTCAATCCCTTAATTCCCTCCCACATCCCCTCCCCACTCCCATAATCACCAGCCCTCTCTCTCTCTCTCTCTCTCTCTCTCACACACACACACACACACACACACACACACACTCTCTCTCTCTCTCTCTCCTTTTTTTCTCCCTCCAATTACTTCTTCCCCAATCAATTCCCCCCAAATTAATTTCAAATATTCTATTTGCTGGAATTAGTTTCATATTTCATATTTTTAATCATGGCTTTGATGAGGACATCAAGACATGGAAAAATCTACTAGAGGCGTGGTCGTCGATCAACGGCCACGATTACATCACGCTACTTATTATTTTCATATTTATGATTGATGTATTATTTTTTTTATTTTATGAAGTTTATTATGCTTTTCCTTTTTTGCCCTTACTTAAGGGCTTAAATATGTGTAAGCCCTAGGGGCATTGTAGTACTTTTTATTTTCTCATTGTGAGAGTTCTAGGAGAGAGCTTTGGAGGAGTCCCTAGGGAGGGAAAACGGATCATCCACCAACCTTGGAGACGGCCGGGTTCGTGGTTTGTTTTATCGTTTTTCTTTTGTTTCTTTCCTTCCATCTCCTTTTCCTCCTAGCTGCCGGATTCCCTCGCCAAACCCCCATCTTAAGCTGTCGGCCACCATAAACCCACCCTCACTGTCGGCTAAACCCCGCTCCACTCCCCATCCACACCTGCCTTCTTTTCCCCTCCACCATCCACGTCCGATCCCCAAACCGCCGGCCCCCTCTTTGGCCTTTCCCTCCTTTTCCCTTATTTCCTAATATAGATTGCCTATAATTAGGATTAATTTTGAATTAAAATCCAAGTGATTTGAAATTCAAAATCTTTCCTAAAATACGAAATCTATTTTAGGAAAGTATTTAAATCTCTTCTCAATTCAATCTTTAATTGAATGAGATTTAATTTCACTTACCTAATTGAAGATTCCCTAGTAAGCAAGCCATATACCCTTGCCTTAAATCCCTATCCCTTCCATCAAGCCGCCGGCCCCCCATAACCCTTTCTTCAAAATATTTCCTAAAGCTCCACTTTCCATATTTAACTCCACCTGTCTTTGGAAAGAGTTTGAATTTTGAAGTAGTTCAAATTTAAATCTCAACTCCTTCCTATTTCATTAATCCTATTTTTGGAAAGGCCCTTAATTAAATCAATTAATCCAAATCTGAATTAATTGAGTAGTTAATGCCTTATCTCCAAATACATTGAACCTAGACCTTTTTCATCCCACCTGGTCAAATTGCCTTAGCCCCACCTATTTACTTTCCTTCGAAAAGAAGGCTTCTTCTTTTGGAATCCTTTCAAACCTCCTTCCAAGTTCTCATTCACGCGTCCCTCTTCCCGTGAAACTCTTGTTTGCTGCCCACATTCCAGCAAAGTGTTTTCTTTGCTGCCTTGCACGTTTTGAAGACTGCAGCTTGCTGTCCAGAATACTCCCAGCACCTTATAGTTGCTGTCTAAGGTTTTCCCAAGCATCCGAGGTAGCTCTCAAGAAATTCCCAAGTGTCAACGCTACTGTCCAGCCATCGTAGCAATCTCCTATTGCTATTTTGCTGGCCTTAAAGTTCAGATTGCTGTCCAACAATATCGAGAAGGCTGATTCATAGCAAACGGGTGAACTCTTACCTTCTCTCTTACCTTCCTCGTTGACCATTTACTTGTGGTTTTGATTGATTCATGAAAATCTTGCAAACGCTCTGCTAAAGCCTAGTGTTTAGTAGAATTGTGTGAGGGATCTTTTATAGCACTACTTTTATTGTTAGACTAGGGATTTCTTGTTGAAGCCTATCTCGTATGCAACGTCACGAGTAATTGGTTGTTTTGTTGTTTTTACTTTTCGCAAGTAACTTGGCCTAAGCTCGTGTTTACCACTCTTTATGTTTTATTTCATTGTTTGAATCATCATAAAGCTTTAATTAATTAGCTCTTACTCAATAAGCGTGCAAAATCCTGATCTAAATCAAATTTTCATATATGTCCTACATCAGGCTTGCTTTTGGTTCTACATTAGGCTGTTCTCACAAGATTCTCATTGTTTAAAATGCTTCTGAGTAATGAATCAAAATGAGCACTTGATAGGTTACAGAACCCTATGTTAGCTAAGGTCAACACAAATTTATCCTTTTAGGAAAGCATCAACTCCAAGAATGTAAGATTTCTTTGAACGAAACAACCCATGGATGCTGACAAGGATCATTCAATTAGATTGGTTTGACAACCTATTTTGACTAAATAGAGTATAAACTATGACAATTTGGGATGATGGAAACTTAGAATCTTGATCGGGGTTGTTATCATTTTTCCCGTCATCTGATGTAAGTGTAAGGTATTGAATTTCAAATCTTATATTAAATTGCTGCTGCTATATGCCATGTGCTTAAGTTCTAATTACTAGCTTTAATTAAAAGTTTTCTTTCGTTATCTAGAGAGATATTTAACCATAGGTGGTTGCACTTGTGTGAAACCTGAAACTAGATTTTAAAATTCTTCATAATGAGGGTGAAATATCTGGTAGTATCTTATCTTCAATCTAATATATTTTCTTAAAATTTGACCCAAATAATAAAAGTACTCTCTGTAGGGTTGGGGTGCAAATTTTTTGTGGCCACACCAATTAGTGCTTTCGTGCTGGCCTTCAACAATTTTTCAACAAGTTTGATCCATGTTTTCTTTTGGTTGTTTTTGTTTGCTCATTTCCTTGATGGGCTTTTCATCAATCAAATCCTTTTTCATCTACTTAAGTTACGTAGATTCTATTCCCATTATTCCATTTATATATACTTTTTTTACGCTTAATTTTCCTATTTTATCCCTCCACTCTTTTTAACATCCCCATTGATGTAGCACTTACGACTTCTATGTTGGGCCTAAATGTTAACACATTATTCTTTAGAGTATTTAAGACTTGTCATTTATAATTTTTTCCCTTGAATCACCTTCATATACTATTTATTAGTGTTTCCAACTTACCTATATTGGTTTTAACCATATGATCTTCATTGAACTTGTGCACCTTTTTAAATAGAAACAAAAATTTACCTCTCTATGTAATTCATATATATATATATATATATATATATAAGCTGCATTCATAAGTTCTCAGATAAATTTTAAAAAATTTTGCTTTTTATGAATTCACAAGTTCTCAATTATTCACAAAATTTTAATTATTTATTTTATGATAATAGAAAAGATTATAGTAAAGTGCAAATGTAGAAGTTTGTATGACACCAATGATTTCCCTGATGCACTGTGATGAGGACATCGTCAGCATTTTCGATGCCGGAGATCGACGACCACGAGCATGAGTTGTATTTTCATCATCTTATGTAGTAGTTTATTTTTACTTTATGTTTTTCCGTTTTTGCCCTTATGGGTATTTGATAGCTATTGTAGCCCAAGAGGCATTTTAGTCTTTTATTTCTCTTTGTCATTGTGAGGCCTATTTATATGGCCCTTCTCATGTAATAGTTAGTTTTTGATGAATGAAAATTTGCCACTTCATGTTCTCTTTGTGAGTGCAAACCTCCATGATCTCTTAGTGAGTTCATAGGAGAAGCTAGATCTCTTTGTGAGTTCTAGGTTCTTTCTTGCTCTATTATTTTCTTTCATTGCTCTTGATCTCATCGTCGTTGTGTGGATTTGGGTTGGAGCCTCTTGGAGGAAGTTGAAATTTCAATTTTGGATCCCTAAAATTCTCCCCACAACCTCCCCTCCCCTGCTCTTGCCACCGCTCCCTCCCTGGAGTACTCAGGCCGCTGGCCTGCAGCTCAACCGCCGGCCAGCAGCCACCGGCCAGCCCAACCCGCAAGCCAGCAGCCGCCGGCCAACCCACCAACCCGTCGGCTCCCTTCCCCCCCCCCCCCCCCCCCCCCCCCCCTTCTGCCGCCGCCTCTTCCCCCTCCTTTGAATTTCATAATTGAAATTCAAATGGTTATGAGCCATTAATTGCTTCATAAATTGCTTCCCTAAATCACGCCCTCAATTTAATTGAATTTTAAATTTCGAATTTGAAATTCGAAATCAATCTAATTGAGTGGCTGTAATTTAGGAATCTCTTCCCAAATAAAACTGAAGTTTTAATTTCAGATTTTATTAAAATCCTGAAATTAAGACTAGTGGTCCCCATCTACTTAAAACCTCAACGCCACCTCATCCCATTGCTCCTCTCTCTAATTGCCACCTCACCACCACTTAAATACCTCTTTAATGTCTCCTCTCAAATGGTTAATTTCAGATTTCCTAAATGGTAATTCCAGATTTCAAAAATCTGAAATGTGAAACGGCTCTTCTCCTTTTTTTTTCCCCCACGTCTTGCATCGGTCAATTCTGGACTTTAATTCCCATTGGAAATTCTCCCTTGCTGCTGGCTGAAATCTCCCTAGACTCATGCGTTGGCTTCTCCCCCACTTAATCCTTCCCAACTTTTGAAAACATTAAGTTACCTACCTCCTAAACCTACAGCCAGAAAATTCCAGCCTTTGCCATTGCATCCACAACAATAAGAAGGCCTCCCAACTGCTGTCCCTGCTGTCAAAACTGCTGTCCAGAGATTCCCGCGGTAGTTTGCTGCTGTCCCATCCACTCTGGGAGCAACCATTAAAGGCCCGACGGCTGGGAATCGTTCTCCCATGTTGAAGACTCGCTGCCCAAGAAGTTGTTCGTGGAATGTGGCTACCTATCCAAGAACGACGATCCAAGGTTCCTTCTTCCTCGGAGTGACCTCGGTTCTAATGTGAAGACGCTTCTTCCGCTAAAGCCTAGATTAGTTGAGCGTATGGGCTCCAAAGGTGAAAGCTCTCTTTATTAAATCATGGATTATTGTTTATTGTCGTAGCATGCAATTATTCTTGGTGTTTTCTTGAATTGTTTGGTTAATTGATGTCACTCTTCGTTGCCTAAACGAGTTACAAACTAAGAGTTCTAAGGATCACTCTTTTATTATAAATGATAGTTTTATTTTGGGTTATTAAGTTCCAATTGATCTCTTCAATTTCTTAAAGTAACTCCTCCATCGCATGTTTGTTTCACATCACACTGTTTGTGCGTTTATAATTTTGCAAGCAATATTATGCTTCTTGATATTACTGCTGCCTTCATTTATGAGTATGTTTGTGGGATTTTTAAATAACATTGTAAATGTAGATATGTAGAAACCTTAATGGGAAGAAAGCGCTTTCTGTCAAAAATCAATTTTGGAAATAACAAAGAGAAGGCGAAAGCTCAGAGACAGGCTGTTAATTCCATATGCCAGGTATTCTGAAATTTTTTGAAGGGGCTCAGTTTGAGTTTGGCTTTATTGGTATATATATATATATTATTGGTATTGTTTTATGGTTTCTTTCTTTTCTAGGGCTCAGCTGCTGATGTGATCAAAGCTGCAATGATAAAAATCCACACAATTATTGTTGAAGGTGTTTACTTGCCTGATGCAGACAGTAGATTTGAGGTGCAGTTCTCCATTCTGAGAGGTCAATGCAGAATTATTTTGCAGGTACTTACGGAGACATTTCCCTGCTTTTACCTATTTTTCTTATTATTTAGATTATCGTGGTTTGGATAACCAAAAAATTATTTTCTGTATGTTTCTTATTGCTAGAGGAAATAGAATTCATTATGATTGTTATTCTCGGCATATTAATAAAATAAAGATACACGCGTACTGATTCTGAAAGCATAAGACATCCCTGAGTAGTGCTCAACCTCCTCTCCTCTTAACTTAGTATTGCTTGATCCATCATCTATAGAATCAGGACGTTCATTGTTCCGTAATTTTTTCTTGTTGAAGCGCACAGGTTGTTGTTGTTTTCTAATTCTGGCCCTAGTTTTTTTTATAGCTTCATGATTGTTTTACGGTGAGAGAGAAAGAGGAGTACAAGGTGCTTGTTGGGGGGGGGGTTCTTTGACTTCTTCAAGAGAGAAGAGGTTTTGATGTTTTCTGCTCCAACAGGAGGAAAGAGCTTTGGCTATAACAGATAGAATCTGTTGTTTGAACTCCTGCGACAGAGAAAGCAAGAAGAGTAACAAGAGTAACAATAACTTGTTCTCCAATTCCAGCTCTTATCTTTGTAGCAGTGGCTGTATTCTCTCTCAATTATTGATATAGATAATTTGTCCCCTTCCCCCTTTTGCAGTTTAGTAGATCCCCCAATAAATTTTCTTTGTACTTATGCTTGTATATTTGTTGTGTTTGATTTCTCTTCCTCCTGCTTTCTTGTTAGTCTATTCGATATCTATAGACATGTTATCCTTCTTTTTTTTTTTTATGAAATTTTGAAGTAACATTCTTCCATTCTTTTGAATGCTTGGAGCTAAATGTTCCACTTTCAATGGACATTGCTTCTTAAAATGTCATTTGATGCTGTTTTGATAGTTTTATGGAAGAGAGATCTCCATCAGAAAACAAACGGACTAATTCATCCTCATTTTTATGAACTATACTTTTCTCAGCAGCTTTTTTAGAAGGTGTCATTAGCAGCTTTTTAACTATGTACGCTATAATAAAGTCCTTGATAAGTTCCAATGATTTATGTCAAGATCAATGGTATTATTGTTCATTTCATTTTGCATAAACTCTTAGGTGCATGATGAGCTTGTGTTGGAAGTAGATCCCCGTTTTGTAAGGGAGGCCGCAATACTGCTTCAAACTAGCATGGAGGGCGCTGCTTCACTTTCAGGTATCATTCGGCTCCGGTGTTAGTCCTTTATACTAGATTTATTTCTGTAGTGACAACTTGAATGTTATTTTCCAGTTCCTCTGCGCGTCAAAATGAAGATTGGAAGAACATGGGGTACACAGGAGCCTTTCTTGCTGGATTCTTAAATCTATTAATGAACCGAAAACAAGCTATCTGAGGATTTGTGTAATTGGCGGATGCTGGTAAGTTGTACCAATTTCATCTATCCGAAGTTTTACATATTTCATATTTTCCTTGACTGCAAAACTTTATGCCAAGCAAAATTGTCTGATATTTGAGAAATTTTTATATTATTTTATTATTTGTAGTAGGGATGGGTCCAAGTATTATTCTTGATATGAATTGCAGAATCAACTTGATCATCATGAATTTGCTAGCTTTTTTCTATTAAAAAATCAACCACAATTAAATGACAACTTATTATTTTTGAAGCTAAAATTGGCCCCTAATTCCATTAGATTTGTGATTGAAATGATGCATTCTCCATTGTGAAAAGTTTAATGATGCTAAAATCTTTCCATATTTAAATTCAAAGGATCTCAAAAAGAGGGTTCAAGGGGCTATCATGACCCTTTTGCTTACTTAGTCAGAGGAGATAGTCAACTCAATCTTATTGAAGGATCCTTGTTGGTAGTCATAATGATGTGAAACGTACATGCAAGGATGACTAGATTAAGGAAGTTGCACGCTTAATTTTAGGAGCCACAATAATTATATCCTTTATATTGAATTTAAATGACAAGATAAAATACAAAGAGCGGTAAAACAAGCTTAGGCTAAATTACATACATAGAAGTTAAGATTTGTAAAACAATCAATTAATCTAACATTGCATACATGAATGATTTTCAACGTAAATCCCTAAACTAACAATGAGATTATGCACTATGCATGAGTCCCTCACTCAACTTTCTAGTTCTCTAAGCTTTAGCGGTGAAGAGCTTGACATGAGCTTTGTGAATCAAATTATAATCACGTCAGAGAAGTAAACTAAGAAGATAAAAGAGTTGGGGATAGAGTTTACCCAAAGTAGAGGAGTTACTATGCTCCGGTGTGACCGATTATATGCTTGAGGAAGGATGGACAACGACTTCAGATCAGGGAGCCTTCAAGATGGCGATTGGAGACTGTCTGGACATCAGGGCAGCCATAGGAGGTCTCCAATACGGCTAGACAACAACTATGGACACTGTAGACAGTAGTAATGAAGGTCGGGATAGCAGTTCGGCAACTGGAATAGTTCTGGACAGCAACCAAACAACCTCCATAAATCTGGACAGCGATTGCCATGTCGGGGAGGTATTTGGACAGCAAGGAAGGCCTCTTGGTGGTGCAGGGCAGCAAATAGGCTTGTAGTAAACTTTAGACAACAATTAGAAAACTCCCAAAGGGAAGAAATTTGAGGAAGAGGTTTTGGAAGGGATGCGTGGGGCTGTAGGTGGCTCTCTCATAAATTCGAATTTCATGAATTTTATTTCAGATTTTCTAAAGGGTAATGAGAGTAATTTGAATTCAAATTAACCTCACAATTAGGGCTGATGGGGGCAGCAGTTTTAGGAGAAATTTAAGGAGTATTAAATGGGATGGGGAGGGGGGGGAGGGGGTTAATTGGAGAGAGAAAGTCCAAGGGAGGAGAAGCCGACCATAGGGGGAGGGAGAATATGTCTAGATGCGATGTATGTGGTCCCCAAAGAAGTTAATGTGATTTAAATCAAATCAGATTTTAAATTCATATTTGATTTAAATTGAGGTAACTTCATAGTGAGGGGTTATTTTCCAAGGAAGGCGTTTGAAATTCAAAATAGATTGAATCCCAATAATGAATCTTTCCTAAATAGCATGGATGTATTTTAGGAAAGTAATTATGGGTAATTTGAAATTTGAAATTCAAATTTAGGGGAGTATGGAGCGTGGTGGCCGACGGGTTGGGTAGGTGGGGAGGAGGGGGGGCGGCGGGCTGGATCCGACGGCTTGGGAGCCAAGGAGGGGGTCGGCGGTAGGGATTCAAGGAGGAGGCTAATCTTTTGAGAAAAAAAAAACAAAAAATGCGGAAGGGGAAGGGGAAGGCCGGCGGGTGTTATTGGGGGGGAATTGAGAGAGAGGAGTGTAGGGAGAAAGAAGAAGACGATGAACCGCGAACTAAGGAATCCATCACGGTTGACGGGTATTGCTTTCACCCACATAGGGTCTCTCCTCTTATGAACTCACTTAGAAATCAAGCAAAGAAAATTAGAATTTCATTTCAATAATCATCCTCCCAAATTATAAGAGAGCTAGCCTATAAATAGGCCTCATGGAAAGAAAAGAAACAAAGACTAAAATGCCTATCGGGCTACAACACCACATGACCACCCCTAGGGATAAAATGGGAAAACAGAAAAATAAAAATAAACTAGTACATAAGACACATAAAAAATAAAATAAACTCCAGATCGTAGCTGTTGATCTTCCGATGTCCTCATCACATAAGTTTCTTCGTTCAAGGGAATTTTGTTGATTTTTAATGGATACTTATCTAAGAGGAAAAATTCATATCAATCTTAATTAATAGTAGATTTTGTGCCATAGTAAGTGCACCCTATGATCCATCACTTCAGGATTTTTATCCATTGGGAAACTTGTGGGATTTGGTTGTGATGTAAATTTATTGGAACTATTTCGCAACAAAACTACCTGTTAAAGGCCTCTTGTTTGCCCGTGGTGTCATTTGTTGACAAATACACCTTTTAGAAGACACGTGCTAAGTTTTTATTAGCATGTTATTACTTGAGAATGATTCGTAGTAATTCAAATGACAATATATAATATATTAGCTCAAGTTATTCACAAATTTATTTCCCTCGACAAATGGTTGTGTAGGTGGATAGATTCTCTACTTTAAGTTTTATAGGATGGTAAATTTCATCTGAATATTATGTTTCTTATTGAATTTTTATATTTTTATAAAAACTTAAACCCCACAATAGCTTACTTTGAGATTTGAGAGTACAACAACAACAACAACATCAAGCCTTTATCCCACTACGTGGGGTCGGCTACATGAATCCTTTTTCTCCATTGTGTCCTATTAAAAGCCAAATTCTCGTTTAAATCTAAAAAAGAAAGGTCATTCCTAATATTTTCTAACCAAGTCTTTTTAGGTCTACCCCTACCTTTCTTAACACAAGTCAAATCTAATACCTCTACTCTCCTAACCGGGTCGTCGGGAGGCCGCCTTTTTATGTGACCAAACCATCTAAGGCGACTCTCTCTAATCTTATCTTCTACTGGAGCTACACCAACCTTTTCACGTATATGCTCATTTCGTATCCTATCTCTAAGGGTAAAGCCACTCATCCATCTAAGCATCCTCATCTCTGTCACACTTAACTTAGTATTATGCTTCTCTTTTAATGGCCAACATTCGGCACCATAAAGCATTGCAGGCCTCACTACCATCTTATAGAATTTTCCCTTAAGTTTGAGGGGTACATTTCTATCACATAACAAGCCCGATGCATTCCGCCACTTCAACCATCCAACTTGGATTCTGCTGATAATATCCCCATCTATTTCACCATCACTCTGAACAATAGATCCAAGATATCTAAAACGTGTACTCTTATTAATGACTTGATCGCCCAAAGTCACAATCCCCTCACTAGGACTATTACTACTAAAATTACACTCCATATATTCCGTTTTAGATCTACTCAAGCGAAAACCTTTAGACTCTAAGGTTGACCTCCATAAATCAAGTTTACCTTCAACTCCCTCTCTAGTCTTATCAACAAGAAGAATATCATCAGCAAAAAGCATACACCAAGGTACATCATCTTGCAAATGTCTAGTGAGAACATCCATGACTAAAGCAAAAAGATATGGGCTTAAGGCTGATCCTTGATGTAACCCAACTGAAATAGGGAAATACTTGGTCAAACCACCTTGTGTTTGAACACAAGTAATAGCTCCTGCATACATATCTTTAATGATTTGAATATAAGCATTATTGACTCCTTTCTTATCAAGAACTCTCCATAGCACTTCTCTTGGAACTTTATCATATGCTTTTTCTAAATCAATAAATATCAAATGTAGATCCTCCTTATTTCCTCTATACTTTTCCATCAAACCTTTTAATAAATGTATGGCTTCCATAGTCGACCTACCCGGCATGAATCCAAATTGATTTTGAGAAACAATAGTATCACGCCGCAACCTATGCTCTATAACTCGCTCCCATAATTTTAAAGTATGACACATTAACTTAATACCTCTATAATTCGAGCAATCCTGTGCATCACCTTTATTCTTAAAAATAGGAATTAATACACTCATTATCCACTCATCTGGCATCTTGTTAGTCTTCAAAATAGTATTAAAAAGTTTAGTAAGCCAAGAAATCCCTTCATCTCCTAAGCATTTCCACACCTCTATTGGAATATCATCAGGTCCAACAGCTTTTCCACCCTTCATTCTATTTAAAGCCTCTCTAACTTCAGTTTTACTAATACGCCGATAAAAACAAAAATCTTTACTTTCATTTAGGGTGCTAAGGTCACTATAGTCAATCTTATTTTCACACTCTTCATTAAAAAGTTTAGCAAAATATCTCATCCACCTTTGTTGAATATCATCTTCTAAGAAAAGTAATTTTTGATCTTCATCCTTAATACACTTCACTTGAACTAAATCCTTACTACTCATATCTCTTTGTTTGGCTAACTTATACATATATCTTTCTCCCTCCTTAGTATTTAATCTATTATATAAATCGCTAAAAGCTAATGTCTTTGCATCGCATATTGCTTTCTTAGAATCCTTACGAGCCACTTTATATAATTCCCAATTATCAGAATTTTTAAAATTAAACCAATTTTTATAACAAATCTTCTTATTTTTAATCTTTTCTTGCACAATTGGATTCAACCACCAACTATTTTTACTATTAGGAGCTTTTCCCTTTGATACTCCAAGCACATACTTTGAGATTTGAGAGTATTTTTATAAATTGTGTCCTCTCTGGGTATGATTCATTCTTAACATGATTATCATTGCGGTGTTTGAATATTTCATTTTTATCATTTAAATCTTAACTCTATACAATTACTGAAAAGTAGGGCTGCAAGCGAACCAAACGTTCGACGAACTACTCGTTGTTCGGTTCGATTAAAGCTCGTTCGTGATCGTTTAATTAACTAACAAACAAACTTGAACAATATTTTAAATACTCGATTCTTAAATAAACAAGCTTGAACACTAATGTGTTCAGCTCGTTTATGTTCGCGAACAACATCAGTTGATGTTCATGAACAAGCTCAATAAAAAACTCGATTCGGGTTCGATTAAAACCTATCGATAAAAACTTAAATAATATGTTATTATAAAATTGATAAATATACATAATATAAAAACTTTCATGAACAAGAAACATTTCATATTTGTCCATGTTTGTTAGATTGTTTGTTTAGGATGTTCATGAACAAATTTAAGGTTTGCTTGTTCAATAGATTGTTTGCGAAATATGTTCACGAACATAGCTTGTTTAAAGCTCGATAAGTACTAAACAAACGAACATGAACCAAACATAAACCAAACATGAACACCCTTAAATTAAATGAACCAAACATGAACACAAATAATAAAGCTCGAATCAAACACGAACCAAACATGAATAAGCTAATGTTAAACAAACACAAACACGAACACTCACATACTCGGCTCGGCTCGGTTCGTTTGCAGCCCTACTGAAAAGGTTTAGATTTTGATGTTTTGAAAATATTTTTCGCTCTTATTAAGGTTACTTTCGACACAACTATCATCACAATTACATCAAAGTCACCTTGAGTATTTATGTTTGCAATATGAAATTGTAATTTTGAAATGGACCCACTCCAATTGAGGTTTCCTCTCACCACGATTATCAATAGGGTATTAATTTTTTTTTTTTAAAAATTATTTTTGACCTTGTCAACTATGTTATCCTACTTTAAGAGGATCAAGTAAACTAAGTTCATTTCTTTTTTAATTTGCTCAGTATTCTTAGATAATAAGTTCAAGCAATGTATTTGTTGCAGTATATGCTGACAAATTTGTTTTAAAGACTTTACGTAATTTAAAGAATAAAAGCTCTAAATAGTCTCAATTTTGTATTGCTTCAATTTGGTCCCTCAACTATTGAAAATTGGTGAATTTGATCCCTGAGAACGATTTACCATTTAAATTAACGGAAATAGCTCGAGAGATTCATTTTTTTGTGGGCATTTAGGTAAGATGACTTTTTACCTGCTTGACACCTTCCCGTTATACGCCTTGGAGATCTATTTGTGTGGTGAAGCAGCGTAGAACGAGATGCGAGCGACCCAATGCAACGTGAGCGAGCAGGCTGCGAGAGAGCAAGGCGTGCTTCAATTTGCATTCCAAATTCTCATGTAGTTGCGAGACAGATGACGTATTGCGAGCGTGACAACCCTTTGGGGCTTTTTCTATATAGGAAGAAAGATACCTTTACAATGAGCAAGCTCTCATCGTTACTTCCGATTCTATAGAAGAACGACGAGGACGTGTTACTTCGGATCCGACCGGAAGGAACGTCGTTGAAGGAGGCCAAGATGTTATTTAGTGACTCGCTTAAAACGCTACCTCTCACGTGAAACTGGTGAAGTCGAGAGCAACGAACACCTGCAGAGGAGGAAAAGCAAACATTCGGCTATAACCAATTAGAAGAACATGCATTGCTAGAGAAATATAACATAGAAGCAAATTAATTTAGTTTAACTATTTTAATTAAAGTTAATAAAGATTATGATGTAATTAATAAATAATTAATTACTTAGATTAATTGATAATTAACTTATATTTTAATTCTATTATTTATAATAGTTAGTTAATAATAATTAACTCATAGATAATTAAAAGTATAATCAAAATTAAATTAATAAGTTATTTCATATTTAAATTATTTTTATAATTATAATTTATTTACGGCAATTAAAAATAGAATTAATAAGTACCTTTTATTTAAAATATAAATCAAAATTAAAATTAAAACACATCTTAAATTTGATCTATTAGTGAACTAAATGATGTGAAATGAACTTGTGATATTTTTGTTATATTTAAATGATAAGAATTGTAATTTTTATCATGCCATATTTTGCTTCAAAAAAAAAAAATCACCATTTATTCAGTCTTGTTATGTAGTAGATTAAATAAGTATTATAATTTATTAAATGATGAAATTGAGAAATATAAGTAATGTAATCACATATCCACTTGTAATACCTAAAATATCATTCATATTTAACTTTAACTTTTATTTTAGGTTTTGGGATGAAATTAGCTCAATTTTTAATAGTTGAGGGACTAAATTGGAGCAATATGAAATTCTGGGACTGAATTGGACATTTATTAATAATTGGGGGATTATTTTTTTCTTTTACTCGTAATTTAAATGATGTGCATTTTTTGTGTGCTTTTATATAGCACATTCACATGGCTTTTAACGTATGTGCACGGTGCATTTACATATTTTGTTGTAGATACATTAGTATTGTTTGCAAATGAGATTCCTTTTTATATTCTGTTTTCATTTTAAAGAGATAGTATTTGTCTGTATATGGGTTAGATTTACTTTATTTATGACCGACATGGCATTATTTCTCTTTCTGTTTTTTGAAAATGTATTCAGTTCATTTTCATTCAAATTCAATTCACTGAGTAGGTCCCTTTAGGTTGCAAGTATTCTTATTATCGACTGGAAAGTTCTGTGCTCGCAGGCAAGGTTTCCAAGTTCTTTTCAAGTTCATTGTAAGTTTAATTCTGTTAGTTCAAAGCGATGAATCTACATTTTAGTATTTTCATTTTACACTTGGTATTTATTTAAATTTTTATATCATTGCATTTTATTCTATTAAGACCATTACAAATGTTCTTTGTTTAAGTGGCGTTCAGACACAATTTCGGTAGTCTCTTAATTTCTTTCTAATGTTGGGGAATCATCGTAAGTCCTTGGTGATTTCACTCAGGAATTGGATTTTAGAAAATTAATAAAATTTGTTAAAATAATAAAAATACAATCTTAATGATTCTCACAATTGATACTTCTAAGAGATCTTAGATTTCAACTAAGCTTAGGCAAGTTATTACCGCTAAATTAGCAAGATCTATAAAATAACGACGGCAATTAAGAGTAAAGCCAATGAAAAGCCAACTAGAATCTGGCGGTTAACAAAGCGATTGTCTCACCTTGAGGCTTAAGATCACTCGTCTATTTCTAGGGTTGGCGGAAGAAGAGGAACCACACAAGGGATGAGACCACTTCGAGGTAGACGGTGCCGGAGATCCGTAGTGATGGAGAGGAAGGCGTAGGATGTGGAGGTGGCGTGGTAGGTCGACCGTCAATGGTCCACTCGTAGTCCGGACGTTGTTTGTCAATGACTTGGATGAGGGTCGGGAGGATCCGATCAAAATAATCTCCCACGGTGTCTTCGTCGGATTCAAATCCCGCGTCAAAGAACGGCGATTGGAGGACGCCTAGATTACCGTAGGCGTTGAACACAAGCCCCCATTCTAGCTCGGGATCCGCCATGTGACATGGAGGTGAAGATGCGACATGGAGGTGAAGATGGGTGGTCGCCACGAGAAGCTCTCCAAAGGGGAAGAGGGGAGGTCGGCGGGTTGTAGAGAGGAGAGGAGGCCGGCGGTAGAGTTAGGGTGAGAGGGGAAGTCAGGTTTTTAGAAAACTGAAATTGATTTCAGTTTTAGTGATTTCGGAGGGAAACATTTGAATTTCGAAACCTAAGTTAATTGAGAGAGAGGACTCATTAGGTAAGAAAGCAAATTAATCATGCATGGGGGGCCGGCGGCATAGGGAGGAGAAGGGAGAGAGCTTTGTTTAGAAAACTGAAATAAATTTCAGTTTTAATTGAGAGAGGAGGGGGGTTTTAATTGAAATCAATTTCAGATTTCAAAATTAGAAGAGGAGCATTGATGGCAATCAAGAGTGGGAGCCCATTAAGGGGCCGGCGGTATAGAGAGAGGGAAACAGAGTTAGGGAAAGAGGGAGAGGGGTTTCCAATCTTGGATGATGACTAGGCAAGTTTTAAATAAATCCAAATCAATTTAAAATTTGAAATTGGATTTCATTCAAAACTTTCCATAAATGGAATTTCCAAATTTGGAAAGAATTTGAATTTTGAAATTCAAATTCCAAGAGAGGTTACTAGAGAGAGTGGTGGTGGGAGGTGGGAGGTGGGAGGTGAGGAGGAGCCGACGGCAAAGTGGCCGGCCGGCGGGGCTAGGGTGGCCGACGGGTGGGGATTCCAAGGAGAAGGCAAAGTGGAGAGGGTCTACTTCTTCCAACTCATGGGTATGGATTGTGGTATTTTGTGGATGAGGAGATGAGCTAAGGATGTAAATACCAAGAGAACTCACAAAGAGATCTCATGCAAAGAACTCACCAAGAAATCTTCTTGAACTCACAAAGAGAACATAATAGTAGAAAATTTTCATTCCATCAATAAATCATAACATACAATGACAAAGCCTATATATAGGCTATCCGAAAATAAGAAAAAGACATAAAGACGACATTACCCTTGGGCTACAACAAACATTAATTCCCTCATAGGGGTACAAATGGAAAAGCATGAAATATAAATGACATGAATAAAATAAAACATCAAAAATAAAGACTCTGAATCATGGCCGTTGCTCGACGACCCCTCCGATGGTACGTATGTCGGAATCTCCTATGGATGTCCTCATCACTTGGCCTTCCCACAACTCCAAGAGAAACATACATGGTTTGTGTCATAAGATATTGCTATGGGGTTCTTCTATCCCAACTTCCCAAAAAAAGATATGCATGTCTTCATGTACCTACCTATAACTTGTAATATTTAGTGTAAATTTTGACAGCAACTCAAAGGGGGAATCATTAGAAATGCTAGTCCTCATTAGGCCAAGAAAGACGTGTATGATTGGTGTCATATGACATCACGATTAGGAGTCTTTTATCCCTCCACACCAAAAAATGTGTGCATGTGTGTTTGTATAGCTCTTTGAAATTTATAAAATCATGTTATATATATATATATATTCTCATCAAAGTTCTTGTTTCCATTGTTCAGGTGGCCAACCAATGAAAATATTGGGGTAGCTCTTTCTAAAATCATTTCTAACAGCCATGGATGCTTAAAAAATGGCCTGCCTGCTACACAGAATGGTTCAGAAGTAGCGCTGTGAAATTTTTTTCCTCTTCCTTCTTATTTTTCCCTATCGGAAGATGCTATTATCAAAAAGACAACAAGATAAATGGTTTTCAGTTAATCTTCCAAAATTATATTTGAGAAGTTTGGCGTGCAAAGTCGTGCAAAGTTCAGAGGATGAAAAATTTTGCAGCAATATTCATCTGAGAAGTGAAAATTATCAAAACACGGCCCTTTCAGATCTGAGATTAGTTTTCAGGTCCAAAAAGCTGTTTTAGCATTAGAAACACAAAAGGACTTGATTTGACTCTAATTCATTTCATTGAGAAACCATGCGAATGTGTGTAAGATTCATTTTTCAACATACTCTGAATAATCTTGCTCTGGAGGGAGGACCACATGCATCTCAACATTTAATGGAGGTTAGCACTTATTTAACTCTTCTTTCTACTAATTTATGATTATAAACGTTTTGCAATATTCGGTATGATTCTATTTTTAAACAATATTAATCTTCTTCTAGAGAGAGTCGCCTTAGATGGTTTGGTCACATAAAACGGCGGCCTTCTGATGACCTGGTTAGGAAAGTAGATGTATTAGATTTGACTTATGTTAAGAAAGGTAGAGATAGACCTAAAAAGACTTGATTAGAAAATATTAGAAATGATCTTTCTTTATTAGATTTAAACGAGTATTTTACTTTTAACATGACACAATGGAGAAAAAAGATTCATGTAGCCGACCCCATGTAGTGGGACAAAGGCTTGATGTTGTTGTTGTCGTTGTTGTTATTAATCTTGTTCTAACCGATGCTTAATGTCAAGTCATTATTCTACTAGTTTTTTTAATATGATTTCATCCTTTATATTTGACGGCTGATTTGTTACTTGATTGATGCTTGTACCGAGCTATTGTTAGACTTCTATTATTCGAAATGATAAAACAGTATAATGGTTCTATTTTAGTCTGAAATCTCGGGTTTTATGCTGTTTTTAATCTGTTTTATTGTACTAAGTTGCCTTTTTTATTCTTTAATTTAGTTTTATGGTTGAGTTGTTGTATCGGTCTAACATCTCAATTATATTAAGGTTTCATTTGAGACAGTTTTTTTGTTGCTTTCTAAAACAACTTTTTAGTGCAAAAATTTCTTAATTAGAAAATTTATACTAGAAAGCCATTTTAGAAAGCAACATGAAAGCTGTCTCAAACGAAACCTAAATTAACTTCCAAAACGTATTAGGTAATAATAAGACTTACCAAGTTTGACTACTTTCTCACAAGTTCTCAATATTTTTTGTGTTGGAATGTTCAAGACATTATGAAATATCTGGCAAATGTGTGGGACTAGGCAAAATATTCAGGTGGTGTTGTGATGGTTCCATGCGCAAGATTTGTGAAAGGAATTACAGACTTTAAAATTTCTAATTTTTATTTTTTTTTTTATTTTCCAATGGCTGAACCATTTTGTTATTGAATGATAACTTACATGCCATTCCTTAATCTTTTCTGCACACAACGATTAAGTTCTTGTGCCATGCTTCTTCAAATTTCTAATTCCCAGCTTTTATACCTTTCCACTTGATTTCTTACAGGCAAATATTCAAAAATATGTGGCATATTGAACTCAAAATTAACCATAATGGCTGGAAGTTGGTAGCCAACAAGGAATGGTTGCTGGCTTCTTATTAGGACCTGAACTGGAATTCGTATTTGCACCTTTCTAAGAGTACATTCTGTACATTTTTATAATAAATGCATATTTACAAGTCTGCTTTTCTAGCCTAATTTGCTGGCGCATAGGCTTAAATTTTGCTAATTGATTTCTCTTAATGATGGTATTCATTGTAAGTTGATGCAACTTTAGGTTAATTTGTAAACTGCATCATTCATTCAATTAAATTTTTTTTTTTTTTGCCATTTTTGTGGCCAAGCTAAGAACGCATGTTTTGGTATATTTGAACAGGTTTGCAATAAAATTTGTTGGAAAATTATGTTAATGAGCCTTACAAGCATGTTTGTAATGAACTTCAACTCAGGCTTTATTTCGGTAGCTTTGTTATTGCTTTCTAAAACAATATTTTTAGTACAGAAAATTCGTAGTTCAAAAAAATATTTACTAGAAAGCAGCTTTAAAAAGTAATAAGAAAGCTACACCGAAGTAAGGTTTCGTTTGGGATGGCTTTCGTATTGTTGCTTAAAGCAATTTTTTATTTGTAAAAAAAAAAGAATTAATTTTTTTCCAAAAAAATTGTTTTAAGAACCAGTAAACAAGCCATCCTAAACGAAGTCTAAACCTCAGTTTATAAGTTTTCATTCTTGGTAACAATGTTCTTGCGAGAATGCCAGTTTAGGTTTAGTTTAAGTTGATTTAGTTTAGTTCTAGTTGGGATCATGACTATGAGCTCAGTTGATATTGATACATCTTACTAATGATTCATAAAAAATAATAACAAATTTATTTTGTTAGATTATTTATGGCTTAAAAGCTAGTTTATTATGGTGGCAATGGTTTTTGCATTTATAGGCGGATGACTGTAGGTGTTTTTAGAAATATTAATGGAATTTGTTGAGTGTGTGTAGGTGTTGATATGTGATAACAAGTAATTTTTTTATGAATTGTTTTGATGTATTGTATGATTTTAACTCAAAAGGCAAAAGTATAAAGAAGTGTGTAGATAGATAAATTAGGCTTAGATTTCACTTTTCTTATTTGAATTGATTATCACCTACTTTTTATGGCAAGAGCAACTTCATCTTACAATATAAATTTTTTTATTTATAATAATTATTTTATCTTTTTTTAGTTTAAAGTTATTGAAAGTTAATCAATGGTTGAAATTTAGTTGGAATGTAATTAGAATTTGGATGATGTTCGCGGTATGTTTGAGATCATCTTAATCGAAGTTTCATGTGACTAATTCTATTTACAAGTCTAAGTTGTTAATCTTTTCTACCTACCGTTAGTTGATTAAGGTTCAAATAACTTAAAATGATTATTGGAAATTAGATTAGGTCAACCATTGAATTTAAATAGTGTTGGTCATATGAAACTTAGGTGAGGATTTCATCTAAGTTTATGTTTAAAAATATATAATAATCATTTAAATAAGAAGTATCTTGCAAGGTGTTGGTGCTTTATGCCCTTGTCATGTGATGAATGTCATCAACAATTCACATAAGAAAGTGAAATTCAAGTTTCTTATTCGAGTCTTCTTGTTTAGAAGTATAAAATTTTGTCTTATCCTTCTTGATAGATAAGGAGGCTCATCTTCTTGTTTAGAAGTGTAAAATTTTGTCTTATTGTACTCTTATTTTGAGTTTTGATCTTGCATTTGCATCATATATGTTTTTACTAAAACATCTTGAACTTTTTCTTTTCAACATGTTAATGTTGTCCATTTGCCTCTTAATGATCTTGTTGTCAATGGTTGTACCTATAACCTAATCTTGACAAAGGTGGCTATTGCATTAAATGCTTGTTCCTATCTTGTAAGTCTTTAGATTGCTTGTTCCTATCTTGCAAGTCTTTAGATTGCTCATTGCTAACTTATGTTAATGTTGTTCATTTGCTCACTTTTGTTTTTTGACCTAAATTGTTTTAGCTTCAATGAACCTTAGTTTATGCAAATGTTTGATTCAATCGTGTAAGTCATTAGATTGATTCTTTTTTGAAAGTATGAAATTTTTTCCTATCCTTGTAGATAGATAAGGGTGCTTATCTCTTTTATTTGCTCTATTATATTTTCACTCTTTGCTGGATAACTGAATATGTAAGTACAAAAAATAGTTAAAAAAAAAACTTAGCAGGATTGTTTGGCATCTTTTTTAAAAAATTTGTTTATAGTATTTTGTCATTTTTATTTATTATTTTAAAAACAATTCAATTTATTTTTAAAATATTAAATATAAATTTGAGATGTTTTTAGTTACTATTAAAATAAACATCATTACTAATACTGTCATTGTTTCTGCAGTCCACATTCTAGTACCACTAACAACCTCTAGCCATTCATCGTGGGCACCATTTTTATTAGCGGTCGTTGTGAACCATCGTAAGTGATAGCTGCCACATCATGTATATTAATTTATTTGATATTAAATAAAAATAAGAAAGTAATTTATATTTTAAAAATACATTTAACTAAGTATATCCTGCCGTTGTCGGGTCCCAAGTCCTTGATTAGAAAAGTTGAGGGTTGCATTAGATAGTCGTAAGCCAACGTAAAATTTTGTCGAATAATCATTACATGAATCTTATATATATATAATTTCATATTAAATTTATAAAAAAACATAGAATTTGAACTATCGTCCTTTTTATAAATTGAAAAATAATGCCTTGTCATTACTCATTTACTTGGATAGAATCTTTGCAAAAAAATAATAAAGTTATTATCTTATAATATAGAAAAAAATTCAATTCAAAAATATTTTTTGATTTTTTTGTACACATACAAATCTAAATTTATTAAAAAAAGTATCCTAAGGCAAATCTCTTTGACTTAACCTTTGACATTGGTTTGCTTATTAGATGGCCATAAGAAGCTTAGATTGGAACAAATATTAAACAAAGCTTATATATTTTAAGTCTCCCTCCCTTTTTGGGATTCAAAATCATAGAAGACTTTCAGTAGAATAAGACATTGGAGAGCTCTTCTCATGGCCACAGTCCTCATTATTTCACGTGAAAGCCCCGCAAAAGGTGGAGAAGGGGTCTCATCTGATTATCATAAAGCTATTGGCTTTAGGGAAACTCCACTTCTGATTTGCCGTTGCTTAGTTCTTGGAAGCTCGTGCCTTTAGGAATATTACACTGCTACTCATTTCCACCTTCATAATAATAATATAATTAGATTTTGTTTGGGATGATTTTCTTATTGCTTCTTAAAACAGTTTTTTAGTGTATAAATTTTATTTTTTAACTAAAAAACTGTTTTAAGAAGCAGTAAGAAAACCGTTTCAAACAAAATCTTAGAATCTATAGCAAAAAAATTCAAAGATTATTATAAAGTAATAATATATATGTTCAAATGAGAAAGGAAATTGGTGTCAACCTCCTCTGTCTTTTTTTACCATCTTATTAGCTCTTGTGGTTCTCTTAGTGAGAGAGAGAGAAAGGAAGAGTTAGAGAGAGAAAGGAAGAGATAGAGAGAGAAGGGGGAGGCATTGAAGAGCTCTGGTTCAAAGAGTGTTTTCTTATGATTAGTCAGTGGTAATGAAGCATTAGTATTTCAAATAAATTGGAATAAAAAAAGATTTATCTTAAATTTAGGAGAGGAGGTTAAGCTTCTATAATTATTACATATGATTGCAGAGAATTTATAGATGATATTTTAATATTATATATAATTAAATTATACAAAAAATTGACGGGAAAAATAAAGGAAGATATCAAGAAATAAAGAAATATTTAAAAAAAAATACATACTGTGAATTGATTTTATATTTATATTTTAATATTATATATAATTATATTTATTTTTCTCAAATTTAAGAGTGTGACAGTCATGTGAATATATGTTATTACTTCTTAATTCTTGTGCTTCTCTTAGAGAGAGATAATGAAGAGGGAGAGAGAGTGTGTGTCTGTGTGCGTGAAGAGAGAGAGAGAGGGTAGAGAGAGAGAGGTTAGAAAGATGGGCAGTGGGAAGGGAGCCCCAGGATGGATAAGTAGGCCAAAGGAAGTGACAAAATATGCCAACTTGTCTTCTTTCCTGCATGGATTTCCTTTTTAAAAAAAATGAAGGAAGATATCAAGAAATAAAGAACCAAAAGTGTCACATGCAAAGCTTACAACTTCATTTCTCTACTGAATTTTTCCTTCAAAAATCAATTAACAGTAGCAATATATCTCTTGCAAGAGGCTTAATTCCATTTCATGTTATTTAGCTCTCTGATTATAAAGTATTTTTTGTATTGCTTATACATAAATCCTGTGCATACTGCGAATAAGAAAATATAAAATAAAAATAATTGACATGCATACTATATTTTCTTACTGAGAGAGAGAAGAGAGAGAAAAAAATTTAAGGTTTAGCTTGAGAACCTTTTCATTATTTTCAAAAAAAAAAAAAATTATAATACAAAAAATTTTAGTTTAAAAAAATATTACAAAAAATATTTTAAAAAATAGTAAGAAAGTCCGAAGGCAAAAGAGAAATTATTTTGTGCGGACACCGATCGTCCGTCAGCACAGAATAATCATCATAGCAAAGAGATAGAGAAAACAGACAACTATTTTGCATTAAAAAATAAAATTAAAAATACATATTTTATATGATCATTTAATTTTTTAAAAAAAAATTTGGCAAAATTTAAAAAAATATTTAAGAGGGATGAGAGCTGCAATTCTTATTCCTCTACTGTATAGTATAGTATAGATATGATGTATGTTCGAAATTCGAATAGCTTCCCACTGTTAAATACCAAAAATGATGTGAGATGTTGATCAAAGTTTTTTCTTTTTTTATTTTTATTATATTTTAATTTAAAGGAGAAAGTACAATACTGTATATGACTAGAAAGATAGTGTTTTCAAATCAATCAAAGCTTCAAGGTGAAAGGTTTTTTAAGTTTTTATGGAACAATATATTAATATGTAGAAATTGAATATGATATATGATTATACTATAATGTTATTTTTAATTTATTTTAAATGATACTATTTAAAATATTTTTTCATAATATGAATCATAAGGGCAAAGTAATGCAAAATTAGGTGGAAGATTGAAAATGATTTGAAAATAAATTAGTTTTGAAATTTAGCAGTGATAGGTTATAAAAAATATGCTTGAAGAGGCTTGAATTTTGATGCATGTTTGAATAAAGAGATTTTGAAATCAAATTCAAGGTTATAAAAACTCTAATTTCAGCAAATTTATTGTCAACCAATTAGCTCTATGAGATGAACCCAATGACATAAAAAAAATGATATGATCTGAGTCTCATAAACTTTGATCAATTGCTTGAAGCATAGTTAAGTAGTTTGGGATGTCAATTGGAGGATTAAATGATCTTTAAATTTTACATGTTTATTGTCAAATCAAGCATCTCAGTAAGATGAATCCAATGAGCCTAAAATTGCTTAATACTGACAATAAGGCCCTTAAATACTTAACAAATATTTTATAATTAATTAAGTCAATATGAGTCGTTCAATATAGTGATCTAAAATTTCTTCATATTTACGGGACATGACACTCTCACAAATTTACATATGGGCCCCAACATAAAAGGGACCCTTGGCTAGAGGTTGCAGAGAGATCAAAAGCTTGAAAAATCCTGAAGCTCCACCTAAGCACAATTGTTTTCAGACTATTGCTTCAATGTCATCACCTAACCACCATCCTACCACTATCATTGGACAACCGATCGGCTACAATCCTAAAATCTTCACTACTCAAATGTCATCGCCAAACCACCATCATCGAACCGCCACTTGATCGTCATCATCCAACCAACATCATTTGATTATTGCAACCTGACCATAATTGTCCCACCACTACCAATGATGGATCATCACCTTCAGTCTTCATCACTGGATCACCATAGGCAGATCGCCGCACTTAAAACCATCCTCAGACCACCAACACTCAACCACCACAGCTAGTCTGCCATATTGTGATCATTCAAACACAATAGTCCTAACACCTTTCACTATATATCGTCTCAACGATATTTTATATCAGCTCCTTATACTCTTATAATATTATTATCTCTAAATTAAAAGGTGGCCAAACATTTGTAATCAGCTCTTACATAGTGAAATCATTTCAACTGAGTATTACTTATCATTTTTCCCCTTTCCAAAACTTTCACATAAAAACTTTGTGTTATTTGTCCTCTTTTTCTTTATTTAATTATGTTAGATCCTCGTACAAAACTAAAATGCAAAACTCTCTCATTTCATCATCACGAATTTTTCTAGCCCATAGCAAGTTGGATCGAAATCAAAGAACCGACTGACAACTCAATTCCGACTCAAATAGAGTCTTAATTGAGCCAAATT
This sequence comes from Dendrobium nobile, assembly GCA_022539455.1. Taxonomy (NCBI): domain Eukaryota; kingdom Viridiplantae; phylum Streptophyta; class Magnoliopsida; order Asparagales; family Orchidaceae; genus Dendrobium; species Dendrobium nobile. The sequence goes on along the minus strand of CM039736.1, from coordinate 6,713,985 downwards.
TATAGGATTGAAATTAATATATGCTTTGTATATGAATGTTTTATAAGCATATATTATGTTTTAAATATTACTCTCTTCCCATTTCATCATAACTTGCTTTGCTGCTTATTTCGGTGGATTCCATTATACAAACTATTATCCTTTTTAAGTTGATTTCAACCGTTTGGTTATGTGAATCTCGAAATTCGAAACTTGTCTCAAACCCGTTTTATATTTTTAATTGACTCAAAATTATAAAAAAATTAAATTTAAGCTCTTTCAAATTTTATTACGGTAGATCTCAAATAGTAAGGATCTGTTTGAGACAACTTTCTTGTTAGTTTAAATAGTACTTATGATTTGATTTGATTATTGCTTTCTTTCTATTTTCTCTCCACTTTTTACAAATTTATGGTGGAAAATTATTTTTTTGTAACCATTATAGCTAAATTACTTCCCCACAGGCAGATCACCTAGATCTTTGGCGATCTAGGGGCTTTGGCTACGAATTAGGAGGTTGTGGGTTCGAAGCTTGTGTATGTGATATGTGTTTGTTTGTCTTATTTGGCTTAAATGTCCCCAAAAAAGAGAAAAAATTTCTTCACAACAACTTCATAATCAACTTTATAAAAAGTTGAAGGGGTATGTTTGGGATGACTAAACCTTCTTATATAAGTGATTGTAAAGCTGTTGTTTGAAAAGTAACTTTTTTGAAAGGTAGTGCAAAAAATCATATTCATAGTATAGAGATTTCTTAAAATACCAAGAAAATGACAAACAAATAAAATTTAAGCTTGCGATCTGAAAGCAGAACAAAATAAAATTATTCAAAACATATCCAAAATTTATTTTAAGATTATTATAACATAAAATTTAAATTCAAGTAAATTTCAAAATTGAATATAATTCAATTAATAATTAACTAATTTTATAACCAAATTAATTAAAATTAAATTTAATTAAATCCTTCTCAAGCTGAGCTTAAAAATTTTGAATTTGATTTGAATTGAATTGGCTCAAACTCATCACTATTATATCAATAAAATTTGAATTTAAACAATTATAATATATTAAATATCTTATCCTTTGAAATATTTAATTAGTTCTCTTATCTAAGATGTGGCTATTTATATTAAAATAGTCCCTTTAATCTGTCATTCTCACTATGAGGAAATAGTCTCCCATGTTATATGAATTTTTGTCTTTCTTTGTTATTTTTTTGCCACGTGTAAAATTAAGCTCAAATCATGTTGTTGTTTGAGGGACAACAATAACAGTTCTAAGCCTGTAGTGCTCATTGTTTTACTGTTTTGAAAGCCTTTTACTTTTTTTTTTTTTTCAATTTAAGGAATTGTGGCTTCCCAATGTAAGAAAATAAAAAAAATAATAAAAAAAGTTTATTTTTATTATTAGAATATATTGACCAAATATATATATTTGGATTTACTTGAAACCCATAGGATTTGCTTTGAGATTAGTATTATTATTAAGAACTTATTTCGCACTAATCTCTAAATAGACATAGAGATTTTTACGGTATCACAAGTTTTTCTTCATTTATATCAGATTGATTAAGGCTTTGTTTGGGGCGGCTATTTTTCTGCTTCTTAAAGCAGCTTCATAGTACAAAATTTTTAGGAAGTTGCTTTAAGAAGCAGAAAAAAAAAGTCATCCCAAACGAAACCTAAGTTGGTGTAAGGCAGTAAGGGCATGGATTGAGTTCAATAAATTACTAATTTTGATGTGATTTAAGTCACTTATAACTTGGTACTAATCAAATATGAAGTCTCTCAAATCCTATGTTATGAAGCTTGTCAACTCTCTTAAGGCAAGAGTTCTACTTAACCCAAAAAAACTCTCAAATTGTCTACTTGTCAAGCCAATTCTATTAGAAAACTCAGCTGCTCATGTAGAGTACTAATTTATTAAATTTGGATTCTTGTCATTAGAATTCATTAAGAATGCTCGCAATGTATACGAAACTTGGCAGAAGTTGAAGTTTAGTGAAAAGCTATATATCAATCATATCAGGGGCGGAACTAGCTTCAATTTTGAGGGGGGCAAGTACAATAAAAATAATTAAATATTAAAAATAATATATATAAGTTATTTAAAAAAATTAAGAAAGAAAAATAAAGAAAAAAAAGTGTAATTAAATTGTCATGAAAAACACGAAAGAAAATATTATAACTAAATTTGAAGAAATATATAGACATTTTAGGACAAGTTAGGACAAAAGAATTTTTTAGGGGGGGGGGGAGAAAAGTAATATTTTAGGTGGGGCAAAAAAAAAATTTCTATAAATTTTTTTTTTCTCTCCTATAAACAAACATTTTTTTTTGGGGGGGGGGGGGGGGGGGGGGGGCAATTGCCCCCGTAACCTTAATGTAGTTCCGCCACTAAACCATTCTAGCTCAGTATAGTTACACCATTATAAAGTTTGCATATCAAAGTTTATTTATTTTCAAAGCATGAAAAATTATCTTGTGTAATCTGACTTTGATCCTCAGCTACATACATGGTATCATTGATCGAATATTGACATCACAAGACAAAATAATGAGCTTCTGGTCAAAGGTTCATCTCACTAAGGCTTCATTTGGGACAGCTTTCTTACTGCTTTCTAAAGCAGGTTTTTAATACCAAACTTTTTTGAACTAGAAATTTTTATAATTTGCTTTAAGAAATAGTAAAAAGTTATCCCAAACGAAGCCTAAGGTCTTATTTGGAGCAGCTTTCTTATTATTTTTAAGCAATTTTCTAGTACAAAAAATTTTAATTTAAAATATTTTTATACTAGAAAATAATAAGAAAACTAACCCAAATGAAGCGTAGAGTTATTATGCCAATGATGTAATAATAATATAAATTTCTCTGACTATTCAGTAATTATATATAAATGTAATGAAAAATAGAAAAAAAAATAAAATTATTTATGAATTAAAGTAAAAAATAATTGTAATTTGTTTTGTTGGATTTGTTTGTATTTATATGAAATAAAAATATAACATATTTAATTTATAGTATCAAACAAAAGGCTGTTACTTTTTATATAATAAATAAATAAATAAATAAATCTCATTTGCAAATTAAAATCTTCTTTTCCTAATATTTATAACTGTCATCCCTCTTCTAATCAGAAGATTCGAAATCAGCTTTCCATTTTTATATTAATTGATTTAAATAATTATCCTTTTTTTTTCATTTTGGCTGATAATGTGATAGTTATTCCTTACCTAACCAATAAATAACATTCTGATGCACCAATTTCTTAAATTATAATTCATCTTTGTTCATAAATAAATTAAAACTAAAAGAAGCCATAGGCAACTAAGCAAGTAAAGTTTTCATATGCCAATAAATAAATCAATAAATAATTCAGAATATTCTAAATAAATTTAAATAAAATGATTTTTAAAAATTTAAATTCATTATATTTTTCTTTAAAATTAGTGCTATATATAATCAAATTCAGCATTGTTAATACTCTTCATGAGAATTGTAAAAATATCTCCTGATGTGATTACCAATTATTTATGATTGTATAAAAATTTTTCCAACATATTCAAATATAAATTATATACTTTGATATTAGTGCAGTGTAAAATCTTTATATGTAACATTCATTGAAAAATAAATTTAATAATTTATAAATCTATCCAAATGTACTTTCTATCAGAATATTCTTACACAAATTTTTTCTCTTTTTCTATAATTCACTCAAATCTCTTAGGCATAGTTTGGGACAGCTTTCTTATTGCTTCTTAAAGCAGCTTTCTTGTCCAAAAATTAAAGTTTTTTAGACTAAAATGTTGTTTTAACCGTAGTAAGAAAGCCATCCCAAACAAAGCCATACATAAACTCAATTAATCAAAACACCAATACTTTTTTAACTATAAATAAAATAGTATATATAGCCTTAAAAAGGAATCAGTACTTCTAAAGTTCTATTAACAAACACTAAAACTCCACAGTCCACATTGAAATGGCAAGCCACCTATCATTGTAAACAAGCCATTCTTGGCTCTCACTCTCCTCCCAAGAAGAAAGAGTAACAAAGAGAATCTATGAAAATTTTGGAGAAAAGGAATTAATTGCTTTAGTTATTACTCCACTTGTCTCTTGCAAATTACTCAGAAAATGACTCCCAACACCCAAAAAAGGAATAAAAAAGAGAAATTTGGTATGTTTCTTGAAATATGGATAGGGTTAAAGATGCAAATAATTAATTTCTTGCAAATATTTCAACTTTGTGTTGCAAGGAAATAGGCAGAAAGGAATTAAGCTTTTGTTTTTGTCTGATGGAATAAATGCAAATCACTTCCATAAGAGCAGGACCTACAAATAGGAAAAGGTTGTACTGTTTTCTTTATCATGCAATGGTTGCTTTCAATAGTCTCTATAAGAGGAATCTATGTTTAGATAGGTAGATTCAAGAAGCTTGTTTGCCATGTGCTTGCATTTATGGAACATGAGGAATATAGAAGTTTTTTTTGGATGAATAAAGATTTTGGAAAGTTTGGGATTGAAGAGTTTATTTTGGAAATTATAAGGGTTAGTATATGTTAGTAATTTGAGTTTGAGTTTAAGTTTGATCTTACATAGTAATTTGATCTAAATGGATCTAATTTAGAGCGACAGTGAGTATGTGACAGCACTCAGCTTGATGAAGGTCGTGCATTGAGAAATTATTATGTGTGGTCATTGGATATTTGGATGGTCCAAAGGCAAATAGGGATGTGTCATGTCATCCTGATACACAGCACCGCAAATGGTGACATGACGCTTCTTGATTCGCCTCATTATAGCGTCCGGTGATCGCATATAATAATTTCTCCGTACATGAGAATAGAAATATGTTGTTTTTTTTTTTAATGTCAATCAAACGTATAATAAGCATAATTGTTCGATTTGTACAACTAGGATGAGAAATAGAGTAGAATCTCTATAAATAAAATTTATGTTTTGTTTGGGACAGGTTTTGATCATTATTTTTTAGTTATTTAAAAAGTTTTTGTACTAGAAAACTAATGTGAAAAAACTACCCCAAATGAAATATTAGCCTTTTTATGAAATGTTTTTGTAAATGAATTTTAGATAGATTAACTCCAAATCAAATTCCTTATAACAAATAAATAGTTGTAATGATCATGCTACCATCCCTCTCATTAAAATTGGCTAACATGATTGAAGCCTCTTTTTTTATTATTATTTGATGATTTTGCAAACTTTTTTTCAATGAAAGAACACTTTTTTCATATGTTTTTTCACTTTTAAGCAATCCAAAGGCAACAAAATTCAACTTTGTGCGATTGAAAAAATAGAAGGCGAGAAAATACTATCCCTCCATCACTCTATTATTAATTCTCAAAGGGCAATATATATATATATATATATATATATATATATATATATATATATATATATATAATAAAAATGCTATGAAATTTGAATTTCTCATTTTGAAATTCATCTTATTCTCTAAAATGACAAGTTATGTTGAATTTTGAACTCATTTATTTTGTTTTAATAAGACTTAACATCATTTTATAATGGATAGTATTGCTGATTTATTTAAATAAAAAAGGTGCTGGCCTTTGAGCTTCCAAGAAAATATTTATTTCTTCAATTTCTCATTCCATTTATTCATTCATTATAGTTTTTATCATGTCTTATTCTATCTTTTTTACCTAATAAGTATGAAATTAAATTCTGTCGTTCTTATGTACTCTTTTGGTTAGGTTGCCGAGATACCCATCCCCTCTTCTATAAAAACTCATCCTTTTTCAAACAAAGGCGACGCCTTTACAGAGAGGGAGAGCAGAGGCATCACAAATTCACTATGGATAACAAACCCCGGCTAAAAGACCGCCTCGCACGCATTTTCTGGCCATCGGCGCTTCTCCGTTCCTCAGGCGCTGCCGTCGGAAGTAGCCGGAGCCTTTCTGCCGGTGAAAGCACAAGGAGCTTTTCTGCCGCCGCAGATATTGCCCACGAACCAATCTTCATCTCCCGCTGCCGCGCCAGCGAAGCCGACGAACTCCACTTTGCTCTCCTCCGCCGTTCCTTCTCACTTGACCGCCGGCCGAGTCGGAATCTCTGCGGAGGCTGCCGTCCCACCGCCGCCGCCTCGCCAGCAGTGAAGGATAAGGTGAAGAAGGAGAACAGGAAGAGCGAAAGGAGCGATTTATGTGCGACGGGAGAACTCGGAGAAGGAGATGGAAAGACCTGCCCGCCTGCTTCGCCTTCAGTTGAATCTCCAGATAGTGCTCATTTGTATTACTATTGGATCAAAGAAGCAGAGTTGAAGGATAAGAGGAAGAAAACGAAGAAGAAGATGATTATGAAACAGAGGCAGAGGTGTCGGTCAAATCGTCATGAACTTAGTATCTCTTCTTCCTTCGGCGAGGAAGGCTTCGGATTCTTCAGCAGTGAGGAAACAGATACCTTCTTCTCGTCGAGGAGCTTCTCCTCCGACTCCTCCGAGTTCTACCGCCGCCCCTCGCCCAAAACGAGGAAGAGTTCTAAGAAAAAGGAGACGAGCAATAAGAAGAAACAAGACGAAAAATCCAATTTATCTTCTCGCCGGCGAAGGCAGGCGGAAGTGGCGAGACGAAGAGATGCTTTCATCAACGATTTTCAGCCTTTGGTTTCTGTTTCTTTCTCTGATGAAAATGAAGCAGAGAAGAAACGCAGAGAAGGTTTCCCAGTTCTGAAAAAATCTAGTGATCCTTACAGTGACTTCCGGAGCTCCATGGTCGAGATGATAGTGGAAAGACAAATATTTGGAGCTCAAGAGCTCGAGCGACTTCTTCATTCTTACCTTTCTCTCAATTCTCCTGAAATCCACTCCGCCATTTTTCGAGCTTTTGCAGATATATCTCAAGTTCTGTTCAGCTACTAACAATTGTGTCAGCTTATGTATGTTTGTATGGCTAGTTGATCTTAAAGATTAGTATTTTCTTCATCTTCGATCTCTTTTGATCTCTTTGGAGTGTAGAACGAGAAAATGGTTGAAGAATGTATGTAGAAAGTTTGATGCTTGAAGTTTGAATTTCTCAAATTGTTATGTTCTCAAGTTAAAAATCTGTTTTTTATGGTGTTATGCTGTTTGTCATGTTTAAGTCAGGCATTTTTGACGAAGAAATGTACCTGGTTTTGTTCCTTTGTGAGTTAAGGAAAACAACCAGGCAAAGAGAGAGAATGATGGCGCCTCTCTTTCTCTCTCTTTCCCTATTTAGTTCTCTCCTTCCACGTCAAGCTTCCGCTTGCTTAGCTAGGCTAGATTCTCCTTCTTCTACACGACGAAGGCTATCTGTAGATTTGTTTTGACAGATTAGCATTATTTTCAAATAAAACATTAAAAACACATTTATATTAACATATTATTTATATTCATGGCATTTGATATGACTAAAATCTTACTTAAAATCTTCATATATCTTAATATTTAATTGAAAAGTCTTGTATCAAATCTAATTTTATAAAGCATCATATCTTATTGTATAATTAATGATGTGATGTTGCTTAATATTAAATTAACAAATGATTAGTAATTAAACACCTTGCATTGTGAAAATATATATTCCCCACTACCGTCCCCCTCTCCCTCTTTATAAATAGAATTCATCATTTTATTTATTAATTTGAATTTTAAAAATATCCTTATAACTAAAATTTATTCCCAGCCAGGCCCCCTAGGATCCTGATATATCTGTAAAATGTATGACGATCATGGATATGAGTAAATAGGAGCTGATATTGACCCATTTTCTTGTAATGAAAGGTCGAACCAAATTCGAGGTAACACCAACAATGACTTATAAGTAATTGTGTAAAATAATTTAGATTCATTGAAGGGTTCAATTTGAAATATCTTATTTTGCATGTGTTATTGGGCAATGGCAAAAGAATTTCAGTTGGTTGCTTGTTTGATGGTTGTGTGCCCTTATAAAGAATAGTTTCTTATAGAATCTGAACTAATTGTACTCTCTTCTGTAGTATTTAATAAGCAAGTCCTTCCATATTATTATCTCCAAAAGTTTGACAAATCTGCCTTATAGGGAGAACTAGATGATACATCAAAGTCGGATGGCAATTATATGTGGCAGCTGAGGTTTCATTTGGAATATTTTTTTATTTTTTTATTTTTTTAAGAAATATTTTTAATAAGAAGTAAGAAAGTTGTCACAAACTAAGTCTAAATTATGATAAACAACTCAATAGATGTAAGATTCATTGAGAAGAAGTTGTCGAGTCATGACAACCATTTTGATCGGTACTAGAGAGTTGGTATTGGTTGGGTTGTGACTTTTCTAATCACATGAGTTGGGTTCAAAGACTCTCCTTCAAGGATTTTGGGAGGCGATCTATCATGCGTGATACATCCTTAAAAAATTATCTTGATTGGACACGAATCACGAGGCAAAATCAAGTTGAAAACTTTCGAAATTAAAATTGGGACTATCTGAACTCCGATTTTAGTAAACTTATAGTTGAGCTGAACGTCTCGAAAATACGAACTCGACGACACCAAATTCGACTCAAGCTGAGCCCAAATGGATCCAAATCAAGGGTCTGAAGCGCTGTTGGAGGGTTTGAGCCACAATTTGGATTACGAAACGGTTTCCAAACGTGACGTGCTTATAATCGAATCGAGTGGTTCGACGAGACAAATCCAGCGAGCCCATGATCATTGAATTCCGACATCACTAAGACATTCAAATGTCCATCAAACGGTCCATGATCAAGAGATTCAACATCAGCCATCAATCCAACCCATTCCCCATCTGTCCTTGATCTCCCACCTATTTACTGGTCATGCCACTCTAAAAAATTTATAAATAGACCCCTCCTCCCTCTTGAAAGGGATGATCCAAGTAAGAGAGCAAGAGAGAGATCGGAGGTCGCTCTTGCCTCATCACCCCTCCTCGACCACCGCCTGGAATTCTGTCGAACCACCACTTAAGGCCCTGAGCTTTAACGGACCACCACATGAGGCCCTGAGTTCCGCCGGGCCACCACTTAAGGTCCTGAGCTCCACCAGACCTCCACTTTAGGTCTTGAGCGCCATCGGACCACCTCTTGAGGCCCTGAGTTTCGTTAGACCACCACTTAAGATCCAGAGTTTCACCGGAACATCACTTGAGGCCCTGAGCTCCACCGGACTACCACTTGAAGCCTGAAGTTTTGTCGGACCACCACCTGACATCCGGAGTTCTGCCATACCCCACCTGACTCCCGGAGTTCTGCTGGACCACCACTTGAGGCCCAAACTTATGTTAGACCATCACCTAAGGCTCGAACTTCTGCCGGACCACCACTTGAGGCTCGGACTTTTGCCAGACCACCACCTCAGGCCCGGACTTCTGCCGAACCACCACCTCAGACCCGGACTTATGTCGGATTACCACTTGAGGCTCGAACTTCATCCATACCACTGTTTGAGGCCGGGACATCTGCCGGGCCACCACCTGACCCCTAAAGTTCTACCGGAGTATTGTCATACTACTATGATCTTTCGAACCCCTGTCTCCTGTCGACTACTATCCTTCCAACCTCCATTGCCTATTATGGTCCTTCTGACCTACATCACCAGACAACAGTCTTTCTGACTCTGGTCTCCTACTAACTACGGTCATTCCGACCTCCGTCGCTGACTATGATCCTTCTGACCTACATCACCAGACAACGGTCTTTCTAACCCTGGTCTCCTACCAAGTATGGTAATTCTGACCTCCCATCTCCTACTATGGTCCTTCTGATCTACATCACCAGACAATGGTCTTTTTGACCCCAGTTTCCTGCCAATTACGATCATTCTGACCTTCGTAGCCTATTACGATCCTTCCGACCTCTATCGCTAGACAACAATCTTTCTGACCCCAGTCTACTGTCTACTACGATCTTCCTGACCTCTATCCTATCTACAATGGTCCTCACGATCAAACAAGCATGTCTATATTGATTATTGTAACTTCCACCATGTAATGGGCTATATATGATGTACATTTATGAAATCAAATCAAGGCCTTCTGGATTCATTCAAAGTGGATTCATTCAAACTGGGTCAGACCCTATGGTTCTTCCCCCTTTTCAGGGGTTTTCACATAAAAACTCTAGTGTCTCTTATGAACACTACACCCTCTCTCTTATCTGTGTGCGTGCTGGATCTTCGTACAACGTTTAGATGTTAAACTTCATATTTCTCTATCGCCGCAAATACTCTAGGACGCAACAATGCCCATGATCTATTTTTATTATTATTTTTTATGCTTCCAAAAAAATTTTTTGCTAGGAATCTGCTTTCTACAACAACTTCAAAATTTTACATTTTCTATAATAACTTTACAAAGTAGTAAGAAAATCGACCCAAACGAAACCTAAATAGAAAAAGAAAAGTCTAAAGGTTTTGTTATTGCACATGAAAAGTTAAAACAATGTATTGAAATATTAAGATTGCTATTAGGCAAAACAATGTAAAAACTTGAGTAAATGATAGAAGAAAACTAACACAGCTAAAGGTTCTCTCATTCTTCACTTAGATTAGAATGTATATATTTTTTTAATTGAAAAAAATAAGTTTTGATTCTATAAGATAATATTTATTGTTGCGGGCTAGAATATAAGTGGTGGTAGAATTAGAAAGTATTCGTCTTAGCATTGCACGGATATTCAACACATAAACAGAAGATAAAATAACACCAGAATTTTTACGTGGAAAACCCTGAAAGGGGAAAAACCACGGGGCCACGCCTAGTGGAAATAGTTCCACTAGTGTTCGCTTGAAGTACAAGAGGCTGACTCGTCCTTAAAATTTAGGACGATCAGATTACAATGAATTTATTTAGGATTGAAAGTCAGTTACAACGTCGAGCAGAGTTCCGACGTCACTTGGAGATCGGGCAGAATGTTGGCGTCCTTCGGAGGTCGAGTAGAATTCCAGTGTTGTTCCGAAGTTGAGCAGAATTTTTACATCGTTTGGAAGTCAAGTAGAATTCCAGCATCGGGCAGAATTCTTACATCGTTTGGAAGTCAAGTAGAATTCCAGCATCGGGCAGAATTCTGGCGTTACTTGGGCGTCCGGTAGAATTCTGGCGTCACTCCGGCGTTGGGCAGAACTCCGGCGGTGGTCGAGGAGGAGTTATTCCCTCCTATCCTTCTCTTCTCTCTTCTCTTCTTCTTCTCTTCTTCTTGCTTGGGTCCCCTCTCATGAGAAATGAGGGGCCTATTTATAGATTTTTTGGAGTGGCATGACTTGTAAATAGGTATGTGATCAGGGTAAATAGGGAGGGGTCGAATGAACGGTTGATATTGAATCCCTTGATCATGCACCGTTCGTCAGACATTTGAAATTCTTAATGATGTTGGAATTCGGCGATCTTGGGCTCGTTGGATTCATCTCGTCGAGCCGCTCGATTCGATTATAAGAACGTCATATTTGGAAACCGTTTGGTAACTCAAATTATGGTACGCACTTTTCAACAATGCTTCGGTCCTTGATTTGGACTCATTTGGGCTCGGATTGAGTCGAATTTGGTGTCATTGGCATCGTATTTCCGAGACACTCAGTTTTACTATAAGTTTGCTGAAATCGGAGTTTAGGTGATCCCGAATTTAATTTTTGAAGTTTCCGGGTTGATTTTGTCTCGAGATTTGTGCCCGATCAAGATAATTTTTCGAGAATATATCATTTGTTAAATTGCTTAAAATTCTTATATCTAACAACATTGATTGTTCCATAGAAGTTTAGGAGAAAAAGACTTGATGAAAATGTCTGAAAGTTAGTAATATTTGTCTTATTTTTTTAATTAAAATTAACTTGATCTGAATAGTTAAGTTTATCCATATTATATTTTTTTTAATTAAAATATATTTGATCTGATTGTTTGGATATGCTGCACTCATTTTTGTCTTTTAAACTCGTAATTGTGTGCTTAAAAAAAAAAAAAAAAAAAAAAAACTCTTTGTTTTCTGTCTTTTTGAAATTCATCTCTATACGAGAAGTCAAGTCAATGGCAGTTTGGTACAACTTACTAAATTTTATAGCTGCGCTTTTTAAGGCTAAATGCTGCTCTCTCTAGGCATTACTTTTGATTACTCTTTACAAAAGTGTTTTTAGAGGAGATATACGTGCAAGTGGGCTCTCCTCTTGAGAAATTATTGTGTACGCAATCCGAACGCAGAATTGTATTCGGATGCTACGTACACACTGCTTATTTCATTGTGTATTTTTTGATAAATTATGTTTTCTAAGTTTTTTTTTGCGTATTTTTTGTGTATTTAGTGAGTATTATTTATTTCATATTTATTTGACACGAAAAAATTATGTATCAAAAAATACGCAATGAAATAAGCAGTGTGTACGCAGCATCCGAACACGTTCGGATTGCGTACACAATAATTTCTCCTCTTAAAAAGCGGTTTAAAATTTATTTAATTAATTTATTTTAAATCTCTTTTAATTTTTATATGGTGAATTAATATTTATTTATATTTTTAAGATTATTTATTTTGCCTTTTAATTTAATTATTTATGGTGAATTAATATTTTGATATTTAAAAATTTTCAATATTTATTTTAATATATTATTAAATTTTTTATTCTATTAGTCGAATTATATTAAAATCTAAAACTTTTATTTTTTTTTCTTTAAATGTTTAAGTGTTAGTTTTATATAAAAAAAAATTATAATATAAACAAAAATTGAGGATTGTTATTTATCTCTCGACAATACACATTCATAGTTTATTAGATTATCTTCTTTAAAATTCCCATTGAAAGAGATTTGAAATTTTCAAAAATTTATAGAAATCATAAATTATATAAAAATATAATATCATCGGTTACAAATTATTCTAACTTATTAATAATCAAATTATTATGCATTAAAAGTTTATTTTGTTGATTATAAAATAGTTATAAAATACAGTTAGATTAGATAATTTTATGATTGATGCTCATTATGAATTACATTAGTAATATGACAAACATGTTTGGTATAATTTACATTGTTTCTCACCCCTTTATATATCTTTGAGTTACATTAGTAATATGACAAATATATTTCTTAGCCATTCCCCCTTCAACTTCCATGGTTACACCTTCAAGTTAGCCTCGCCTACAAGGTCGCCTAGCTCCGCTCGAGCACGTGCTCCATAGTTGCCTCGACACTGTAGGCCAAATCGACCCACTTGGGACGGCAAAGATTGTCTTTAGGCTAGTGGGGACAAGTGGCCCTCAGTGCCCCCATCGTTACTCCGCCACTATCTGCTTAGATCATGATCTTATCCTATCATGTAATTTTATTATTTTAGCAATGCAATTTTTTTATAAACTACCTCAAAATTATGTAAGTTGAGCTCACCCTCCATCCCCTAATTATAGCATGGGGTTGGGTCTTAATGTCGATACAAAAAATAAGAAAAAAATATATGTAGCTTGATTGAAAAGCCTGACTTGATAAAATAGTCTGCCAAGCTTTGAAAAGTTGTCGGCTTGGCAGTGGCGGAGCCAGAAATTTTATTCAGGGGGGGGCTAAATTAAACACTACAGAAAAATCATCCATTACCGACGCAATTTTCAGGCGGTTTTTCAGCAATGAATTTTCCAACGGTTTTCCTATGGTCAATTTTTCAGTGGTTTGTCATCTCATTTGGAATGTTATAATACATTAAAATAGTTATGTTTACCAACTTATTGCTAGAACCAAAAGGAGCTGTAAGATCAAAATTAATAATGCAAATAGCATGTCGAGAGATGCGCAAAAAAAACATGGCGAGAAAGGAGCGAAAAGAAAAACAAAAGTTGTGCTCGATTTCGCGAGTAGTGAGAGAGGAGCAAAGGGGAAAATGAAACAGGCCATTTGAGTCGAGGGAAAGCAAGCCATTTGGGAGTGGTCTACGTTTGTGCCTTTGATATGATATTGTAGCTAAAGTAAAAATTTTTATAAAAAAAATTATTGTGAAAATTAGTAAGAAAATTATTCCGAACAAAGTCTAAAGCATAGTCTTGCAAGTTAAATCATAGAATTGTTAGGTCTTATTTTTTATAAAAATAATGCTTATTTTCTTATGTAAAATGATCATCCACACTTAAATTTACTTTAAAATGAGTGCAACACATAAAAAATTCAATTAAAATGTATATTACACATATCTCAAAATAAATACAATACTTTTAATATTCATTTTGACAAAAAAATTTGATCAATAAATTATATGACAACTTTTTTATGAATATATTACATGCATTAAAAATCGTGATTGAATAATTATAATTTATACCTCCAACTCTCTTATTTTTCTTATAAAAAAATTGTTTTAATATCACTTGCCCCCCCCCCCCCCCCATTGAAAAGTGGACTCCCACATAGCCGATCAATAACTTGACTGAATAAGTAGTCCCTCCTCGAATAGTCTTTTAGAGTCAACTTCACGGAGTTTTCTGGGACACATTAATGAGCATTACTTGCCGATTGGGACGAATGCTTGGATTATGATCATCTGCTGAGTTTAGATCTCGTATAGGACAACGAGTATGAAATTGAGTAAATCAAGTTAACTTGGCATTAACTAGATTGACTTAGCTTTAATCGGACATACGTACCATCAATTCAGAATTTTTTAAAAATTAATTTAAATTTTGAAGAAATTAATCAAACCAACACAATTATTATATGTTTTAGATTAGATCAGGAGAGACTAATTAAATAGTGCAATTATCATTGAGAAATTCTCAATCACAAATGCCCTTAGTATCAATAATATTGTCTTCAAAATCAGTTTAAAAGCCATTTATTCAAATAACTCTGCTTAAAATATGTTGAAGATAAATGTATTCCTTTTGTTTGGGAAATCAATTTGTTGAGCTGTTGTATAATAATAAATTAAATTGAATTTCAAGTGTTAATTTTAATGGAAAAATTGTATCTGAATTTTTTTGCTATATTTTTTTTATTAAAATTATTTTATTTTTTATCATTGAATTCATTTTAAAATAAATATAATTTATAAAAAAACTAATTAAAATTTATATTTTATTTCATTTGAAACAAATTAAACAATGGATTTTTATCATGTAATCTTTCTGCCAAAATCTGAGCAATAAAACTTTATCAGAAAAAAAAATAAAAGATGGAAAGAAACAAAAAAGAAGATGGGTTGTGACAGATATCCCTGAAACGATAGTGGTGCATAGTTAAAGTTGCTGCATATTGGAGACAAAGGCCCTTGAAATCTGGATCATCTGACTTGTGTTCTGCGTAAATTTCTATATGATTCCAATTTTTCAAAAATGTCCCTTAATTTTTCTAAAAAAAAAGAAGTGATGATTTTAGTTATTTTTTTATGACATTTAGGTTAATTATGTCAAATTTGTACATGCGTTACATATGTAAGCTACGAATCTAAGATCTGTTGGTTGGAACCAAAGCTCCAAACAAATAGATTAAGATGAGCCACGTAAGCCAAGATTGAGAGCTTGGTTGGTCTTTATGTTCAATTATTTTATGTATATTGTACATAGCTCTTGTACATAATACTTGTAGTGGGTGAATCTGGTTATATTGAGGATGAGTAATCACCTTGAAAATGAAAATTCGAAGGTTATTTTGAAAATTTGCCCCCTCAAAAATTTTTTAGCCCTAGCCCCTAACCGCTTAAAAAAGATGGTTTGTTTGTCTTTGATTTATGCACTTCACTTTCTTCGAGTCATATATGCAACATGCCACACGTTGTCCCAATGATCCCATCCCCCTGCAATTGCAAGAGTTCCGCCTTGCTGACCGACCTATTTTCTTCTTAAGTTTTACTTATTAAAAAAAATGAAGTATTTTTTATCACTTCCATCAACGTATATTTATTTCATAAATTTTTTAATAAATATTGACAACTGATACATAGCTTAGTAGATTGACGACGACAACAACAACAACATTAAGTCTTTATCCTACTATATGGGGTTGGCTACATAAATAATTTTTCTCCATCGTGCCCTGTTAAAAATTAAATTCTCTTTTAAATCTAACATAGAAAGATCATTTCGAATATTTTCTAACAAAATCTTTTTAGGTGTACCTCTATTCTTCTTAACATAAATCAAATCTAATACATTTATTTTCCTAATCAGGTCATCAAAAGACCGTCATTTTATGTGAAGCTTAGTTGGTTGACGGTTTTGAAAATATTATAAGTACAAAGTTTTGCTTTGAAATTTATCCTATA
This sequence comes from Dendrobium nobile, assembly GCA_022539455.1. Taxonomy (NCBI): domain Eukaryota; kingdom Viridiplantae; phylum Streptophyta; class Magnoliopsida; order Asparagales; family Orchidaceae; genus Dendrobium; species Dendrobium nobile. The sequence goes on along the minus strand of CM039736.1, from coordinate 6,697,782 downwards.
TATTTTCTATTTTTTTATATTTAATTATTCAAGTAATTAGTTTGCTCAAACTTAAAAGAACAAGTAGGGGAAGACATCCAAACATATATAAATACAAACTGAATTTATCTTATGAAATCAAACATTTATTTTACACCTATAAATTATGTGTGTGAGACCCTAAGGAGCATATAATTAATGTTGCATGTCAAGGAGCAGACCAGAAGGCACACTGCCCTTCCATGCATTGAAGGCTACATGCATGCGCTGCGAAGAGAGAGAGAATGACAGTATTGCAAAGCAGCAAAAAAGCCTCTATTATAGGTAAAGGTTTAACAATGTCAGCCATTGCAGACTAGCAGTATGTAATAAGGCCACTGTGTATGTATAGCAACTTGTCATCCATGTTACTCCTCGGCTCACACACACACACACATATAACAACTAAACAAGTAAAGTTCCATTGCTAATATTATAGTTCAAAACACTCGAAGTTGTTGGCGATGGAAGTAAAACACATTGACGGAACAAATAATAAAAGTAGAAATGTAGCAGAAAGTAAAGGATGCTAGGATTTAATGTAGAAAAGCTCAGATTTAAGAAAAAAATCATGGAGCCACACCATACCAAGAATTTTATTATAAAACTTAAAGAGAAATAAGTACGTACATATCTCTTTTCTTTCTCACTCTCTCCTTATTTTTCTAAACACAAGAGAAAGTCAAGTTAATAAAATCAAAGGAGGCACCCTTTAGTAAAAATGTTAAAACAAACTGTTCAGTCAGCCTCGACGCTGAAGCCTTTGTTATCATGATACCGCGGCACTCAAACCAAAAGCGTTGCGGCACTTCGCTCTCTGTCATTTCTCCTAACAAACTGCATCATGGGAGCGCTTAGGAACACAACACCATAGCATTCTGGTACACAACGCCGGACATTTGCACCCAAACCCAAGTAAGGGAAGGAACCCCCAAGCATGATAAATTAAATTTAGGTTCGAGTCAACAATACAACTTGATTGATCCATACAATCATATTCCACGTAGAACTAATAGAAGAGGCAATTTATATGCTAGCCTGCATTAGCACTGATAATTTCAAAACCATGATCTCCATAGTTGTTAACAGAGAAGAATAATTGTTAATTAGAAAATTATAGTTTTTAAATAGATATATTATAGTTCATAAAGATTCAGAAAATTGTTGTAAAATATTAAAATTTCAAAAACATATAATCTTTTCTTCATCATATTATATTTTGATACTAAATAAAACAAAGTCTTGAAGCAAGAGCATTCTTTTTACATGCCTGCGCCTGTCTGGATTCTGGAGGGAAAGACTCAGAGGAAAAATACACTGTATTTTCTTCTTTTAATTTTTGGAACGAAGAGAAAAAAGCAGAAACTGTTAAATTTATGGGAGAAAGAGAGAGAGAGAGAGAGAGAGAGAGCAGAGAATTTAATGAAGGAGGGAGTGTTCGGTTAGGCATCCCATCATAACCAAATGAGCTCTTATTCTGTCTTTTGGTTGAAGCTACAGACAACTGTTCTTACTGTCTTCATTTATTACATTCAAACTTTGGCTGTTGTTTCGTCTCTATCCAATCACTGTATCGCTGTTCTGAAGGAAACTCTTTGATAAAAAATACCTGATTACCCTTATCATTCTTTCATATTTGCTCTCTCTTATTAGGGGTACCAATGAAATAAATGTTGAATATGAGTTCCTTAAAAGTAATTAAGAGAAGAAAATAATTATATATTTATAGAAGAAATGATATCTTCATCATAATTCAAATCTTCAACAGTTTTTTTTTTAATATTTAGGTCCGTTGCCTCCTAGAGTATTCGTGGCGGTAGAGAAATATATAGTTTAACATCTTAGCATTGTACGAAGATCGAGCACACGATCAGATAAGAGAGAGGGTGTAGCGTTCATAAGAGACACCAGAGTTTTTACGTGGAATCCCCTTAAAAGGGGGAAAAACCACGGGGCCTAGCCCACTTTGAATGAATCCACTAGTATTTGCTGTCGATTACAAATGAGGCCCTTCCTTGGGAGAAGGCCTTAGCTTGATGTCACAAATGTACATCATATAGAGCACATTACATGGTGGGAGTTACAATAATCAACATAGATATGTTTGTTTGGTTTAAAGGGCCATAGTCGGCACGAGACAGGGGCCCGAGAGACTATAGTTGGCAGGAGACCGGGATCAGAAAGACTGTTGTCTATTGATGGAGGTCGGCTGGACCATAGTAGGTGATAGAGGTCAGAAGTACCGTAGTCGGCAGGAGACCGGGGTCAGAAAGATCGTTGTCTGTTGATGGAGGTCGGAAGGACCATAGTAAGCGACGGAGGTCATAAGGACCGTAGTCGGTAGGAGACCAGGGTCAGAAAGACTGTTGTTTGTTGATGGAGATCAGAAGGACCATAGTAGGCGACGGAGGTCATAAGGATCATAGTCGACAGGAGACCGGGGTCAGAAAGATCATTGTAGTAGGACGGTACTCTGGTAGAACTCTAGGCGTCAAGTGGTGGCCCAACAGAAGTGCGGGCCTCGAGTGGTGGTCCGGTAGAAGTGCGGGCCTCAGGTGGTGGTCCGACAGAAGTCTGGGCCACAGGTGGTGGCCTAGTGGAGCATAAGGCCTCAAGTGATGGTCCGGCAGAGCAACGACGTCAGGCGGTGGTCCGGCGGAGGTAAGGGCCTCAAGTGGTGGTCCGGCAGAAGTCCGGGCCACATGTTGTGGCCTGGTGGAGCACAGGGGCCTCAAGTGATGGCTCGGCGGAAGTCCAAGCCTTAGGTGGTGGCCTGGTGAAGCACAGGGCCTCAAGCGGTGGTTCGGTGGAAGTCCGGGCCTTAGGTGGTGTCCTAGTGGAGCACAAGGACTTAAGTGGTGGTCCGGTGGAAGTCCGGGCCTCAGGTGGTTGTCCGACGGAGTTCGGGCCTCAGGTGGTGGCCTAGTGGAGCACAACCTTAAGTGGTGGTCTGACAGAACAACGCCGTCAGGCGGTGGTCCGGCGGAGGTGAGGGCCTTAAGTGGTGGTCTGATGGAGCAACAGCGTCAGGCGGTGGTCCGACGGAGGTGAAGGTCTGAAGTGGTGGTCCGGCGGAGCAATGGCGTCAGGCGGTGGTTCGACGGAGGTGAGGGCCTCAAGGGGTGGTCCGGCGGAGCAACGACGTCAAGCGGTGGTTCGGCGGAGGTGAGGGCCTCAAGTGGTGGTCCGGCAGAGAAACAGCGTCAGGTAGTGGTCCGGCGGAGGTGAGGGCCTCATGTGGTGGTCAGGCGGAGCAATGGCGTTAGGCGATGGTCCGACGGAAGTCCGACAGTGGTTGAGGAAGGCGAGGGCCTCAAGTGGTGGTCCGACGGAGCAACAACTTCAGGCGGTGGTCCGAAAAAACTCCGGCGGTGGACCGTCGGTGGTCTGGCAGAAGTCCGGCGGTGGTCGAGGAGGAGCTTCTTCCTTCTCTTCTTCTCTTCTTGCTTCCCCCCTCTTTCAAGAGGAATGAGTGGTCTATTTATAGATTTCTGGAGTGACATGACCCGTAAATAGGTGAGAGATCAAGGGTAAATGGAGAGTGGTTGGATGGACGGCCGATATTGAATCCCTTGATCATGTAACGTTCGTCAGACAATATAAGGCCTTAATGATGTCAGAATTCGGTGATCTTAGGCTCGTTGGATTCGTCTCATCGAGACATTCAATTCGACTATAAGCACGTCATGTTTGAAAACTGTTTGGTAATCCAAATTCTAGTTTGAACCTTCCAACAATGCTTTAGGTCCTTGATTTGAACTCATTTGGGCTCGGATCGAGTCAAATTTGGTGTCGTTGGATTTGTATTTTCGAGACGCTCAGTTCGACTATAAGTTTGCTGAAATCGGAGTTTAGATGGTTCCAATTTTAATTTTGGAAGTTCCCAACTTGATTTTGAATCGAGATTCGTGCCCGATCAATATAATTTTTTGACAACGTATCAAGGTCAATTAAGATGAATTCATACACATCACATACACAGACTCGAATTGAATACCTCTTTGGTTATAGTCAATGCTCTCAATCAACATACCAAGATGAGTTGTGGAACTAGTTATTAGGGATAGTAGATAATTTAGTGACTGCTAAGGGTTGTAATTTCACTCTAAATTTTTTATATATTGATGTGGTACTACTTAGGAAGCTGAACACATGAGGAGTATTGAACACCACTATAACTGATTACCCACATTCTCTTGCTCGATTCAGAACCACGTTCCACGTTCTCGTCTTTTTCAATTACTATATAATTAGCATTAGCCTAGCCACTACTTTATTAGCTAACTACTAGCTTTGCTTCTTTAGTTCCATTTTTACAACTTAGCTCATATATATATATATATATATATATTGTTGAATCAGAAATGAAGAAATAGAGAAGAATATTACTACCCAGCTACTGTTTCATTGTTCTTGTATTTTACTGTACTGAGGCGTTCGGGTCCATATTTTAGATTGTTTTTGTTGCAGGTTTGCACCAGCTGGTATCAGAGCAATCTAGATGAGCACTGGGATGGCCGAGAATAGCCAACAAGCTGCTCCCGACAAAGATCAAAGCCAGGAAGCTGTATGGACCGCCCTCACTAATATCTCCAAGGAGATTTATGGTACTCAATGTTGAATTTCGGCGATTCTCACTGGAAACAAGATGGGATATAAAAGCCTTGCAGCAGATCGTGGGCGCAAATCAAGGATTATGGGGCGTCGGGCGTGATGATGCCTTCCCTGTTCAGCGGGGACACGTTGGTCCTGAGCGACCACTAAGAGGGATTCCTGTTGTGAATCCTGAATACTTTGATTCAGATGACAAGGATGGGCGTTGACCTGGATTTGATTTCCTCGAATAAGAAGACAGAGGATTTGGTGATCATGGCGAGGGTCGGCAAGCCAGGGAGAGACCACCAAATCACCAAGGTGAATTCCGGGTTAAGATTGATATTCCTTTTTTTGAAGGGCATCTTCATATCGAAGATTATTTATATTGGGAAAGAGCCGTCGAGACATTCTTTGATTACATGAAAATACCTCCGGATAAACAAGTCAAATACGTATCGTGCCAATTGAAGGGGGTGCTAGTGCATGGTGGATACAACTATTGCAAAATCGGAGAAGGGAAGGTAGGGGAGCCGTCCGAAATTGGTACAGGATGAAGCAATTAATGCGAGGGCATTTCCTTGCCACTGATTAGGAGGAAATGCTATATAAGCAATACCAACATTGCACCCAATGACAGTGGACAATCTATAATTATACGGAGGAATATTTCTACAGGTTAAGTGCTCGTAATATTCTACATGAATCAGACAATCAGCTAGTCGCCAGATACATCGATCGGTGGATTGAAAGAATCTTTACAAGACATGCTCCAGCTCAATTCGGTGTGGACTCTTTCTCAGGTGATTAATTTTTCTCTCAAGGCTGAAACGCAGCAATCTAGACACTCCAAGAGCTATTTAAATAGGCAACAATTTTTGGAACCTGTGGGTGAATCCTGAATGTTCGTCCCGAGCTAAGCAGCATAACCTGTAGTACCCACCAGCTCCAATACCAATCCTTTACCATATTCTAAATTGCAACTGAAACCCCGTCAGCCTGCTAAAGACAATCAGTATGCCAAACCTACCAATATTAAATGTTTCTGTTGTTTTCATCCCAGACACAAATCCAATGAGTGTCCGACAAGACCACAACTACAAATCGTGGAAGGGGAAAATGACATTGCTCCTGGGTCGTTAACCGAAGATGTGGAGGATTATATAGAGGAACTGGCACTTGATAAAGGAGAAGCTATTTTGTGCATTTTAGAACATTTGCTCTTAGCCCCGCGGCAACCAACAACTTCCCAAAGAAATACCATCTTTCGTACCCACTACACTGTTGGCGACAAATTGTGTGAATTTCTTATTAACAATGGGTGCACTAAAAATGTGATTTCCCAGTCACTAGTACAGGCATTGCAACTTAAAACCACAAAGAACCCCCAGCTGTACAAGATAAGTTGGGTTAAAAAAGTAGTTGACATCTCCGTGTCCGACATGTGCAGAGTTAATTTCTCAATCTACAAAAGATATACATGCGAGGTCCTTTGTGACGTCATTGACATGGACGTCTGTCACATTATACTGGGGCGGCCTTGGCAATACGACAGTGGAGCTGTCTACGACTATCACCAAAATACATACTCGTTTGACTGGAAGGGCAGAAAATTAAGGCTTCTGCTGAACGCCCCTGCATCCAGTTCCATGAATGAACCATGGGGAAAAGACAAAGCAGTATTGACTATTGTGTCTGGGGAATCTCTAGTCACTGGCCATCTGTCACGACCCGACCCGAGACGGATCCCGCTCGCACCGGGCCGCGACACGCTAACGAACACGGACAAACTGACCAGGATCTGGCTTTGGAATTGGCTTCGGAACTGAATCTTCCAAATTATTTAACTCAAACAGACACACAAACACAGAGCTACTAATAATCATCAAACGCAGCGGAACAAAACATATATCTTTTCTTTTTCTCAAAATAATCATCTACAGATACAGTACGTGGCTTTTGAACAGAAAGAAAGACAGAACAGAAAAGCCATGACTGTACGAAAATCAAAAGGTACAAACAATACCTACTGATCAGAACTCAGAAATCTAATCCTGAACTTCCTTCCCTTTCCCAGAACCTGAAAACCACCAGAAAACAAAAGTGAGCTCAACAGCTCAGCAAAGCAACAAACCTCTAATCAAAACTCTCAGAATCCAAAACCAAACTCATCAGATAGAAGTCCGTACAGAAGTCAGAACAGAATCGTATCGCGAATCAGAACAGAATAAAAAATCAGAACTTATACGGACATATATCAAATCAGAATCAGAATCGTACAGATCATATCAAATCGGAATACAAATCAGAACAGATTAAATCAACAGAGTCAGAATCGTACAGAAATCAGCATTTCAGATCATATCAGAACAGAACAGAATTGGATACTGAATTCAAAATCATATCAAATCAGATATCAGACAGATCGGATCAAATCATATCATACGGAAATCAGAAATATTAATTTAGCACATAACAGAACAAATTCCCTGACACTGACAGAATCGCTATGGATTCTGGCCCCTCATGCCTCCCTTCCCAGACACTGACAGAATCTCTCGGATTCTGGCCCCTTATGCCTCCCTTTGTGCTCACGGCACCAGAACTGATGTGCTTATAGCACCAGAACAGAATTCATCGGATCCGGAACAGAACATATATCAGATTTTCAGATTTGAGCTCATTTCAGATTTCTCAGACACTGACTGAATCACTTAGGATCCAGACCCCTTATAACTCCCTTTTTATAGCACATACAGACATCATATCAATTCAGAAGAAATCCGGGCAAATCAGAAATCAGACAAAAATCGGGCAGCACAACGGCTGTATACAGAATTTACACAATTTTTCCTGAAAATCAAAATTCACCAAATTCGCACGGAATGTAGATAATCACATTTCAGAACATTTATTCTACTGCACTGATAATTTCCAATTTCATAGAAAAATGCAGTCGACTAATAACACCGCCGAATCAAAAATACCCGGACAAAAATCTTCGGAAAATAACCAAAATGTGCACACTCGGCACGTCAACCATATACAGAAAGTTACGCGGTAAAAACTGAACCAATCAAAAGATACGGACGAAAATCATTAACGGAAACGAAATCCGAACAGAAAATACCGCCAAACACGACGGTTCTGAAAATTGAGAAAGGCGGAATGTGCCTTACCTTGCGTACATCAATATCTCGAACAGTCTCCTCGGACGAAAATGGCTCCGCATCGTCCGAAAATCAACTTTTCTCCAAAATTCCATGACTTTCTCTCTCCTCAAAAGATATTTTCGTTTTTTATGATTTTCTCTCTCCTCCAAATGACTTGAAATCAGCTTTATAAACTTCAGATCGGCCCGGCCGATCGCTAGATCGTCCCAGGACGATCAGACCAAATTGGATCGTCCTGGACGGTTCCCAGAACTATTCTCAGGCCGACATTTTCTACAGTGCCGATCGGCCTGGACGATGTCCTCAATCGGCCTGGACGATGTGTACAGAAAATCACCTGGAGCAAATCTGGGCAAATTCTGGAGCAAAATTCCTCTGATCGTCCCAGGACGATCTAGATCGTCCTGGATGATCATGGAGCAGATTTTTGATATTACAATCTCCCCAACTTCAGAAAAATATCGTCCTCGACATTATCCAATCCAAACTCAGTCAAAACAAGTACGGGTACGACCGTCTCATGTCAGACTCCTTCTCCCAAGTCGCTTTTCGTGCAGTCCGATGCTTCCACTGGACTTTAACCATCGGAATCTCTTTATTTCTTAACTTTCGGACGTCGTACGCCAAAATTAACTCTGGCTCTTCCTTGTACGCCAGATTTTCCTGAATCTCAACCTCGTCAGCTGATATCTTCTTCCCAGAGTCTGAAACCCACTTCCTCAGAGTGGAGACGTGAAACACATTGTGCAAATCAGGCATCGAATCAGAAAGCAACAGTCGGTAAGCAGATTTTCCAATTCTTTCCAAAATCTCAAACGGTCCAACATACCTTGGACTCAGCTTACTCACCTGACCAAATCTGCTCACACCCTTCATCGGACTGACTTTGACATACACAAAGTCACCAACTTGAAACTCAACAAACCTGCGCTTCTGATTATAATACTTCTGCTGTCGATCCTGAGCCGCTTTCAATCTTTCTTTTATCAAACTGATCTTCTTAACAATTTCCTCAACAAAAGTGGCACCCAGTTCCTGTCTATCTCCGATCTCAGTCAGAGTCAAAGGAGTACGGCACTTCCTGCCATACAGAGCTTCGTAAGGTGCCATACCAATATTGGACTAAAAACTGTTGTTATAAGCAAACTCAATCAGCGGAATATGATCTTCTCAGCTTCCGCCAAAGTCCATAACACAAAGTCTCAACAGATCTTCCAGCACCTGAATGGTCCTCTCAAACTGTCCATCGGTCTGAGGATGAAAGGCTGTACTGAAATGCAGTTTCGTACCCAAGCCTTGCTGAATACCTTTCCAAAGTCTGGAAGTAAACCGTCCATCTCGATCAGAAACAATCACTCGAGGCACACCATGCAATCTGACTATTTCCTTCAAATAAATCTGTGCCAAACGATCCACCGGATCGGTCTGTCTGATCGGAAGAAAATGGGCTGACTTCGTCAATCGATCTACAACTACCCAAATAGCGTCGTGCCCTTGTCTAGATCGAGGAAAACCCATCGCAAAGTCCATCGTTACCTCCTCCCACTTCCACTCAGGGATAGGCAACGACTGCAACAGTCCACCTGGTCGCTGATGCTCTGCCTTCACCAACTGACAGGCTTCGCATCTCGACACAAACTCTGCTACATCCTTCTTCATCCCAGGCCACCAGAACAAAAGCTTCATATCAGCATACATCTTACCACTGCCTGGATGAACAGTGTAGCCTGAATGATGAGATTCATGCAGAATCTCCTGCCTCAAATCTCCAAACACAGGTACCCACAACCTATTCTTACAGAAAATAGCACCAGAAGCAGAAATTCGAAGTTCAGGAGTCTTACCAGATCCAATCTGAGCAATCAACTTCGAATAATCAGAATCTGACTTCTGGGCTTCCTGAATCCTTGCTTCCAAAGAAGACTGAATGTTCATCTGAGCCAAATCCAAATCACTGGAGGAAATCACCTCCAACTGCAATCGCTCCATGTCTCGAATCAGGAAATCATCAAAAGTAAGCTGCAAACCTGATAATCCAGAAGATTTCCTGCTCAGAGCGTCCGCTACCACATTAGCCTTCCCAGGCTGATACTGAATAGTCAAATCATAGTCCTTGATCAACTCGAGCCATCTTCTCTGTCTCAAATTCAGATCTTTCTGAGTGAAAATATACTTCAGGTTCTTATGATCAGTGAAAATCTCACATCTGACGCCACACAAGTAATGACGCCAAATCTTCAAAGCAAAAACAACAGCAGCTAACTCCAAATCATGCGTCGGGTAATTCTTCTCATGTGGTTTCAATTGTCTAGAAGCATAAGCAATTACCCTTCCATTTTGCATTAGCACACAACCCAAACCTTTCAATGAAGCATCACTGAATACCTGAAATCCTTCCATACCTGACGAAAGTGCCAACACTGGAGCTGAAGTCAAACAGTCTTTCAATCTCTAAAAACTAGCTTCACACTCCGGTGTCCAAACAAAAGATACTGACTTCTGAGTCAGTCTCGTCAGAGGCGTCGAAATCTGTGAAAATCCTCTCACAAATTTCCTATAATACCCGGCCATGCCCAAGAAACTACGTACCTCAAATACCGTAGTTGGCCTTGGCCAATCAGCAACCGCCTGAATCTTCTGGGGATCAACATAAATACCTTCTCCGCTCACCACATGCCCCAGAAAAGAAATGCTCTTCAGCCAGAATTCACACTTGGAGAACTTGACATACAACTGATGCCGTCTTAGAGTGTCCAACACAATCCTCAAGTGTCTGGCATGATCATCCTCAGAAGCAGAATATACCAAAATATCGTCGATGAAGACGATCACAAATTGATCCAAAAACTCTCTGAATACTCGGTTCATCAAATCCATGAAAATAGCAGGCGCATTGGTTACCCCAAAAGGCATAACCAAAAACTCATAGTGCCCGTACCGAGTACTGAAAGCAGTTTTCACCACATCAGTTTCCTTCACCTTTACCTGATAGTATCCGGATCGCAAATCAATCTTCGAAAATACTGAAGATCCGGAAAGCTGGTCAAACAAGTCGTCAATCCGAGGCAAAGGATACTTGTTCTTGATCGTGACCTTGTTCAAATCTCTGTAATCCACACACATACGGAGTGTCCCATCCTTCTTCTTCACAAACAACACAGGTGCTCCCCAAGGCGAAACACTAGGACGAACAAAACCTCTGTCAACCAACTCCTGAAGCTGAACTTTCAACTCAGAAAGTTCTTTCGGTGCCATCCTGTACGGAGCTTTTGATATAGGAACGGTACCCGGAAAAACATCGATAGAGAACTCCACCTCTCTATCCGGAGGTAAACCAACCAACTCGTCAGGAAAAACATCAGCAAACTCCCGTACCACTGGGATCTTAGAGACAGAACCAACCTCCAGGTTCAGATCCCGCACCGAAGCTAAAAATACTGGGCATCCCTTCTTCCACATTCTGCTCACCTCCAAAGCAGAAATCAGACTAGAGAGAATACCTCGTAATCCCTGGAATACAACTCTCTCTCCAGCCACAAGCAAACTCACTTGCTTCTTCAGACAGTCAATCTGAGCCTCATACTGACTCAGCCAATACATGCCCAAAATCACATCATACGAAGAAATCGGCAACAAAATCAAACTAGATTTCCACTTCTTGCCAGCAATATCAATCTCACACAAATAAAACTTCCGAGCAATCAAATTACTTCCAGCCGGTAAAATCATGAAAAGAGAAACCGGCAAAGAAATTGAAGACATTTGGACTCGGTCAAAACAATGCTCGGAAAGAAACGAGTGACTAGCTCCAGAGTCAAACAAAACACGACAGGGTTGATCAGAAATGTAAATCGTACCTGTCACAACATCCGGAGCATCACGAGCCTCCTGCTGACTCAGGCTGTAAACTCGTGGCTGAACTGGAACAGGAGCTGAAGCAACAGAACTACTCTGCTCCCTCTGAACCGTAGGTGGTCTCTGTGGTCCAGAACTAGTACCACCACCTCTACCAGAAAATCCCTCAGGCGAGGAGGAACAGTCCTCGGTCTTCCTGCTGAACTGACATGTCTAACAGAACCCTCAGATCGGAACTCAGAACGCCGGTCAGATCCAGCCTGTGGACACTCTCCAATCCTATGTCCCGGCTGACCACATATGAAACAAAGACCAGCCATCCTATAGCACTGGCCATGGTGTCGCCGTCCACAACTCTGGCACACAGGTGCCCCACTGACAGATCCTGAACTCGTCGTACTGGTAGCAGTACTAGACGACCCTCCACTCTTCCTGGAATCAACAGATCCAGAACCAGTCACAAATCTCCTCTTTTCAGAGGAACCACTTCCGGCAGTGGAAGTCTCACCTCCAAATCTCTTCCTACTCGCAGTCCACCGCTGCTGAGTAGCCATCAGATCATTCTCAATCAGACGAGCCCGCTCCACAAGCTCAGAGAAATCAGAAATATGAAAAGGTACCAGGGGTTGTCTCAAACTATCTCGCAATCCCCTCAAAAATCTGTAGCACCTCTCAGCAGAAGTACTAACCAGTTGCGGAGCGTACCTGGCTAACGCAGTAAACTCAGCCTCGTACTGCATCACCGTCTTGCTCCCCTGAACAAGTCTCAGAAAACTCTCCTGCATCTGCTGTCGTGCAGAAGGGGGAACAAACCAATCTCGAAATACCTCAGTGAACTCTTCCCAGGTAATCAAAGAGTTCAGCCTACCCTGAAATCTGGCCTTCCCACCAGTGCTCAGCCTCTCCATCCAACAGAAAAACAGCCAACGGAACCTTCCTGTCTGACGGACACTGCATTCCGTCGAAGGTCTTCTCCAATCTCCTCAGCCACTCCTCGGCTGCTCTGGGCTCAACAGCGCCCTCAAATCTCGGAGGTTTCAACCTCAAAAACATCTGCAAATGTCTATCAATGTCATCAGATCTGACAGTAACAGCTCTGCTCTGAGTCTCGCTCATCATCTGAGCAACAAGCGTAGCAAACTGAGAAAGTGTATCTGCACCGGCCACTGGGGCTGTACTCCCCACTGGTGCTGCCTGACTGGCACTCTGCCCGTCTGTCATGTCTGGGTCTGGCTGATCCATACAGAAAATCCAAAATCCGGAAAACTATCACAAAAATAACACAAAAACAACACAATAAAAGGCAAAATGACCCAAAACTACCCCCAGACAAACTCACTGATCACTTCCTATAGCTCTGTCTGACAATCCAACCAATTTCCAAAACCAGTGCTCTGATACCACTAAAAGCTTGTCACGACCCGACCTGAGACGGATCCCGCTCGCACCGGGCCGCGACACGCTAACGAACACGGACGAACTGACTAGGATCTGGCTTTGGAATTGGGTTCAGAACTGAATCTTCCAAATTATTTAACTCAAACAGACACACAAACACAGAGCTACTAATAATCATCAAACGCAGCGGAACAAAACATATATCTTTTCTTTTTCTCAAAACAATCATCTACAGATACAGTACGTGGCTTTTGAACAGAAAGAAAGATAGAACAGAAAAGCCATGACTGTACAAAAATCAAAAGGTACAAACAATACCTACTGATCAGAACTCAGAAATCTAATCCTGGACTTCCTTCCCTTTCCCAGAACCTGAAAACCACCATAAAAACAAGAGTGAGCTCAACAGCTCAGCAAAGCAACAAACCTCCAATCAAAACTCTCAGAATCCAAAACCAAACTCATCAGACAGAAGTCCGTACAGAAGTCAGAACAGAATCGTATCGCGAATCAGAACAGAATAAAAAATCAGAACTTATACGGACATATATCAAATCAGAATCAGAATCGTACAGATCATATCAAATCGGAATACAAATCAGAACAGATTAAATCAACAGAGTCAGAATCGTACAGAAATCAGCATTTCAGATCATATCAGAACAGAACAGAATCGGATACTGAATTCAAAATCATATCAAATCAGATATCAGACAGATCGGATCAAATCATATCATACGGAAATCAGAAATATTAATTTAGCACATAACAGAACAAATTCCCTGACACTGACAGAATCGCTAATGATTCTGGCCCCTCATGCCTCCCTTCCCAGACACTGACAAAATCTCTCGGATTCTGGCCCCTTATGCCTCCCTTTGTGCTCATGGCACCAGAACTGATGTGCTTATAGCACCAGAACAGAATTCATCGGATCCGGAACAGAACAGATATCAGATTTTCAGATTTGAGCTCATTTCAGATTTCCCAGACACTGACTGAATCACTTAGGATCCAGGCCCCTTATAACTCCCTTTTTATAGCACATACAGACATCATATCAATTCAGAAGAAATCCGGGCAAATCAGAAATCAGACAAAAATCGGGCAGCACAACGGCTGTATACAGAATTTACACAATTTTTCCTGAAAATCAAAATTCACCAAATTCGCACGGAATGTAGATAATCACATTTCAGAACATTTATTCTACTGCACAGATAATTTCCAATTTCATAGAAAAATGCAGTCGACTAAAAACACCGCCGAATCAAAAATACCCGGACAAAAATCTTCGGAAAATAACCAAAATGTGCACACTCGGCACGTCAACCATATACAGAAAGTTACGCGGTAAAAACTGAACCAATCAAAAGATACGGACGAAAATCATTAACGGAAACGAAATCCGAACAGAAAATACCGCCAAACACGACGGTTCTGAAAATTGAGAAAGGCGGAATGTGCCTTACCTTGCGTACAACAATATCTCGAACAGTCTCCTCGGACGAAAACGGCTCCGCGACTTTCTCTCTCCTCAAAAGATATTTTCGTTTTTTATGATTTTCTCTCTCCTCCAAATGACTTGAAATCAGCTTTATAAACTTCGCCAGATCGTCCCAGGACGATCAGACCAAATTGGATTGTCCTGGATGGTTCCCAGAACTATTCTCAGGCCGACATTTTCTACAGTGCCGATCGGCCTGGACGATGTCCTCAATCGGCCTGGACGATGTGTACAGAAAATCACCTGGAGCAAATCTGGGCAAATTCTGGAGCAAAATTCCACTGATCGTCCCAGGACGATCCAGATCGTCCTGGACGATCCTGGAGCAGATTTTTGATATTACACCATCACACATGTGTTTTTGCATTAGTGGTATTGGAAGCACTCATTGGTGGCCTGCCAAAATCCTTGCCACCCTCAGTTAGAGAATTATTAAAAGAATTCCAATACATGACTCCCACGGAGCTTCCACCTGATCTTCCTCCAATAAGGATGATATAACATCAAATCGATTTGACCCCTGGAGCCAATTTACCAAACTTGCCTCATTACCGAATGAGCCTGAAGGACCATGAACTATTATAGGAAATGGTTGATGAGTTGTTATGGAAGAAATTGATCCAACCTAGTCTGAGCCCTTGTGTTGTTCCTGCATTGATAGTTGAAGGAAAATAAGTGGCAGATGTGCATTGATAGCAGAGCCATCAACAAGATAACCACCAAGTTTTGGTTTCCTGTCCACGGATTGAGGACTTGTTAGACAAGCTTGCTAATTCCAAATTCTTCTCCAAACTTGATCTACACAGTGGTTACCACCAGATTCACATTAGGCCTGGAGACAAATGGAAGACCGCATTCAAAACTCGGCAAGGCCTGTTTGAGTGGTGAGTGATGCCCTTCGGTTTGTGCAATGTGCTGACCACCTTTATGCTTCTGATGACTAAGGTATTGAAGGATTATCTCAATCAATTTTGTGTAGTTTATTTCGATGACATCTTAATCTACATCCCTTCTTTTGCAGAGCATATAAAACATCTTACTACAATTTTGCAAACATTACTGAAGCATAAACTCTATGTCAACTTGTCAAAGTGTGAGTTTGCTACTACAGAAGTCTACTTTTTGGGCTTTATCGTGTTGGCTGATGATGTCACGACCGACCCGAACAAGATTGCTGTCATTCGTGGTTGGCCAATTCCTAGAAGCTTATTTGATGTTCAACGTTTCCATGGCCTCACAAATTTTTATAGAAGATTCATCAAGGGATTCAGTATCATTAAGGCTTCAATCACAGATTGTTTGAAAGCCAAACAATTTTCTTGGACCAAAGAATGTCAGCGAAGTTGGGAAACAATGAAGGAGGCATTGAGCTCCTCACATGTATAAGCTTTACCAAACTTTGAACAACCATTCCAGGTTGATACAGACACAGCTGTCGTCGGCATAGGTGCATTTCTCTCACAATCTAACAAGCTAATAGAATATTTTAGCGAAAAATTAAGTCCTGCTCGGCAGAAATGGACAATCTATGAACAGGAGCTTTATGCAGTTGTTTGTGTATTGAAACATTGGGAGCACTACTTCCTTCATCAAGATTTTGTGTTATGCAGTGATCATCGAGCACTACAGTTCATTAACAATAAGGAAACAATCAGCTATATGCATGCTCGATGGGTATTGTTTATGCATAAATTTACTTTTGTCCTAAAACACATATCTGGTAATCAGAATCATGTTGTTGATGCTTTTAGCAGGAGAACTGCTTTGGTCACCTAGCTACGAATGGAATTAACGGGTTTGGAATAATTAAAGGAACTATACAACTATTTTTTTAACAAGGGATTTGGTGCAATTACCACCTAATTTTTAATAAAGAAGATAAAATAAGGTTTTGTTTGATCGGCGTTGATTGACGGCGGGTAGTGGTCAAATAAGTTTGTGATGTAAAAGGTTTTGACTTAAACTTGTAGGAATTTGATTTACACTCAAAATGAACTACTTCACCTTATATTATATTTATATAATTTACTCTATCATTTTGTATTTCAACCAAACATCAAATTTTATAAAGCTCTTGTATTTAGAATGCTCTACACTCTTAAAGTAATCGAAAAAAACAATAACACCTAAATATCATCTAATTATATGTGCACTTATGATTTTTTCTATAAGATAAACTATTACATGCAGAGTCTGGAAATAGCTCGCGTTCAGGCTCCAATGAGGTTTTATGTGGTAGTCTCTATACTTAGTATATAAATTATGAGATTATTTTTTACGTGACCTGAGGAGCGACTCCTATGGCTTTTTGAGAGGAGCGAACCCATTGGATTTTAGGGTTTCTTCGCGAACCATCGCTTCCTTCCAGGCCCTCCCTGACATCTATGCCATGTCCTTAGTGAAACATCAAATAAGAAGTATCACACTAACAACTATACAACTAATTTTTTAACAAGGGATTTGGTGCAAATACCACCTAATTTTTAATAAAGAAGATAAAATAAGGTTTTGTTGACCGGCGTGTATCGACTGCGGGTGGTGGTCAAATAAGTTTGTGATGTAAAAGGTTTTTACTTAAACTTGGAAGAATTTGATTTACACTCAAAGTGAACTACTTCACCTTATATTATAGTTATATAGTTTACTCTATCATTTTGTATTTCAATCAAACATCAAATTTTATAAAGCTCTTGTATTTAGAATGCTCTACACTCTTTAAGTAATTGAAAAAAACAACAACACCTAAATATCATCTAATTATATGTGCGCTTATGATTTTTTCTATAAGATAAATTATTACATGCAGAGTCTGGAAATAGCTCAAGTTCAAACTCCAATGAGATTTTATTTGGTAGTCTATACTTAGTATATAAATTATGGGATTGTTTTTTACGCGACATGAGGAGAGACTCCTAGGGCTTTTTGAGAGGAGTGAACCCATCGGATTTTAGGGTTTCTTCGTGAATCATCGCCGCTGTCCAAGCTCCTCTCCCATTCGGGAGAGGCTCCTCATCTCCCTGATGGAGCTTAGCGACTTCCCTCCGCTTCAGAATTCTTCTATTTTGGGCCCTTTACCGATTAATACCGACGCCTCTTATGTGAAGAACCTCACAAGCCTTACTTCTGTTCTAAAAGATTTTCTAGTCTCATACGTTCACCCGAGTCAAAAGCTCTCTTTCGAAGATGATGATCTTTCAGAGGGGCTTTCTCTTTGGTCGCTATCGCTAGTGGGATATTCATTGGGGTCAAGGCCGTATCATGAAAGACTTCTCGCAGCAATGAAAAGGTTTGGATATTAAAAGGTTTGTTTTCTTTACTTTGTCTAGCGGATGAGTTTTTTTTCTTGATAAAGTTCACATCACAAGAAGACTTTGATATGGTTTGGTCCCGAGGACCATGGTTCTTGTTGGGAAAACCATTCATACTCCAAAAATGGTCGCGTAAGTTCAAACCTAAGAGGGATGAATCATCTTTTATTCCTTTATGGATTAAAAATGTAGATCTGTCTCTTGCTCTTTGGACTCCAAAAGGAATCTCGAAAATTGCGAGTTACATTGGTATTCCTTTATATGTTGATTCTCTTACAATGAAAAGAGCGAGATTAACTTTTGCTAGGGTTTGTGTCCAAATCTCAAAATATTCCACTCTACCGGAAGAAATTCTGATTAATATAGATGGTGAAGATATGATGTTCAAAATGATTTATGATTGGAAACCCAGCCGATATGAAGGATGTGGTTCTTTAGTCCATCCTTATTCCCTATGCAAAGCCAATCCTAATCCCAACTGATTGTTCACCCTCCTCCAAAACCCAGGGATAGAGGCAGAAGTATAAGCCTGAAACCTAGAAGTCAAAATCCCGATTTCTCCAAACCTCCTTCTCCCCAACGACCTAATTTGGAAGGAGTTAAGACAACCATAAATCCGTTGCCTCATTTAGCCCCTCCGATTGATAAGAAAAATAATATTATGATCACTAATAATTGCTTGCCTAAAGATGCAATTATTCATAATATGAACTTTCCAACGAAAGAAATTTCTTCTTCAAGTCATTCTTCTCAACCCTCTTTGATTCCTCTATCCACTATTCATCTTTATAATAAATTTATCACGTTGCAATCAGATGATTCGTCAAATCTAGATGTGGACACCGAAGTCAATTTGATTGAAAACAACATTTAGAAGAATATTCCCCCTTCTCCAAATTTATCTACTGACAACTCACAATCCTCACCTGTCTCTATGCAAACCAGAGCTAAATCGGTTAGGAAGGCAAAATCTTCCAAAAATTAATGCCTTTTCCACCTATAGCTTGTTGGAATGTTGGGGGATTCAACAAAACTAACGAGGTGAGAGCTTGTGAGTTCCTAGAACTTGAGTATGCTTTGTATTTTAGAAGCAAAAGTTAATAATGAGGTTGTTTCTGATCCTTGGTTTGTTGACTCTCATTTTCTTTTTAATAATGAGAGAAGTTGTAATAATTTTAACTATTCCAATCCCGGTAGGATCTGGATAAAGTGGAATCCCTTATACATATCTTTTTCACCCCTCTTCACCTCTTCTCAAATCATTTATGGCACCCTTACGGTGGGATCTCAACCTCCCATTTTACTCTCTATCATCTATGCAACTAATAACATTGTGGATAGAAGAATTTTAATGGGACCAGTTGAGAAGTTTAATACCCGATCCAACCCAAGCTTGGGTTATTATGGGTGACTTTAACTATCACATAATTGATAGTGAGAAAGCTGGCGACAATTCCTTACATCCAAATCAGTTGGGAGAACTTAACAAAATAATCTATGACTATGGGGTTCTTGATTTAGCATTGGTTAGGCTTTTTTATACTTGGTATAGCCAAAGGGTGGACTCCCCCATTCATATCAAATTAGACAGAATTCTTGCTAATAATAAAATGCTGGATTTCTTCCCCTCAACTTTCTATAAAGTTTTGCCTTTGCTTTGTTCTGATCACTATCCTTTAATCATGTGTACCTCTCAAAGAGATAAAATTTCTTCAAGATTCTTGTTTGAAAACTTATGGATTCATTTGGAAGGGTTTTGGGAGGATGTTATCAATGCATTTAATAGGCCTATAAATAGCAGTCATATTGTCGCTTTTTACAAATCTCTGAATGTTCTGAAAAAATCTCTTTAGAAGAGGAATTGGCCTTCTTCCAACTATATCTATAGCTTTATTTTAGAGTTAGAGGACAAGCATAATCGTTGTATGGCTGACTTGCAAAACTTTCCTCTAGATCCTAATTTAAATACTCTTTACAAATGTATTTGGGGCAAGTTTAACATTATGAACAATGCTTGATCTTCTTGGTTAGCTCAAAGAGCTAAAACTAAGTGGTTAAGTCACGGTGAAGATGACATGAGATTCTTATATGCTCATATCAAAGTGAGAAATAACAATAATGCATTAAAAGAAATCACTACTCCTTTAGGTTGTTTTGTTAAGCATGAGGACATTGCTAAGGTTGTTATTAAACATTTCAAATAGCTCTTTAATTCTAGTAAACCAATTAAGGAAATTATAACATTCATGTGGGTAATAGTATTCAACTTATATGGTTAGCTACCTGACAGTTCATTTCATAGATGAGGAAATAAAGTTGGTGGTTTTTGATAGTCACTTGTGCTCGGCCCCAGGACCTGATGGTTTTACTTTTAAATTTTATAAGAAGATTTGGCATATCATTGGATTTGATTTGTGCAATGCAGTTAAAAGTTATTTTTATTCAGTCTATTTACCTAAAGGAGCAAAAGCTTCAGCTATTATTCTTATTCACAATGGTACTCATGTTTCTAATATTAATGATTTTTGGCCGATTTCTTTGTGCAATGTTTTTTTATAAAATTGTGGCTAAATTATTGGCAAATAGACTTAAAATCATTTTACCTTTCATTATCCACAAAAGCCATGCTAGTTTCATTTATAAGAGGAGTACTGCTGATAATATCATGCTTGCTTCTGAAGTTCTTAGAAAATTTAAGTTTTCTCATAATCTTTTTTGTGCTAAGCTGGATATTAGGAAGGATTTTGATACTGTTTCTTGAGTCTTCCTTTTAAATAGAATGAAGCAAAAATGTTTCTTGGATGTTTTTATCAAATGGGTTAAAAGTTGTATTTATGATGTTCATTTTTCAATTTGCTTGAACGGATCTCTAGAGGAGGGTTTCAATTTTTCTTCCAGACTAAGATAAGTATGTCCGTTATCACCCTTTCGCTTCTGCTTAGTGATGGATGCCTTATCTTGTAGTTTATCATCTGAATCGTTACAAAATAAGTTGGTTGGTTTTAAATTGAAAGGTCAATCATTTAATCACATTATGTATGCGAATGATTTGCTGGTGTTTGATAAAGCCTCGACTCAAAATGCTTTACATTTGAATAAAATCCTTAGTGATTTTACTGATGCTTCAGGCCTGCTTATAAACCCTTCTGAGAGCTCAATTATTTTCTCTCATACTGCTCAAGAAGCCTCTCAGTTTTGTACTATCTTGGGCATTTCACAATCAAATCCTTATCTCACTTATTTAGGAATTCCTATTTTCGGATGAGAGGCTTAAATCATCACACTTTCAACAACTTTTGAATAAAATCACATCTTTGCTAGATGGTTGGAAGGTTCGTTTTCTTTCTTGAGCTGGGAGAGTTCAATTTTTGAAATTTACTATTGCTAATACTTTAGCTTATTGGATAAGAGATTCCATATTACCAAAAGCCATTCACAAATCTGTCTCTAAGCTATGGTCAAAATTCTTATTTCACAAGAATATTAAGGAAAAGAAAATTCACTTGATTGCGTGGGATAAAACTACGATCCCGAAGAAGATGGGAGGCTCGATGATTCCTTCTATTGAATCCTTATATTTTGGAGTTTCTTGTTCATTCATTTGGGACATGTTAAATCAAGATTCACTGATTAGATATTGGTTTAGAGCTATATATTATTCTTCCTGGAAGCTACCTCCTGTTAATGCTTCCAAAAATTGGAAATACATTTGCTCCACTGTTATAAAAATTAAAAATCAGCTAATTATGAATGTCTCTCCCTCTTATAATTATTCCCTTGAGTGGGATCCCTGGTGCAATGGGAAAGCTTTGTCAGAACTCTTCCCTTCTTTCAATTCTTATGGACTAGCAGTTAAAAACTGCATTAGAGGTAACACTTGGATACTTCCTGATTCTTTTCCTGATAATGTTTGTGAGTCAATTTACTCGGTGGAGATTAAAGAGCAATCGACTTTAGCTTGGGAAGGCTATTTTAATCCTAAGTTCAAGGATTTCACAGCTCATTATTTTTCTCATTTGAAGGAGGTGCAATGGCATAATTATGTTTGACATAAAAACATTCTCTTAGATTCTCTTTATTTACTTGGATGACTATTTTAAAGAAGTTGAAAGTTGCAGACATACTTATTAAAAGATCTATTCCTATAAGACATGAATGTTTTCTTTGTCAAAATACACATGAAGATCATAATTGTTGCGTCCTGGAGTATTCGCGGTGGTAGAGAAATATAAAGTTTAACGTCTTAGCGTTGTATTAAAATCTAGCACTAAATCAGATAAGAGAGTATGTAGCATTCGTAAGAGACACAAATATTTTTACGTGGAAAACTCCTGAAAAGGGGGAAAATCACGGGGCCTAGCCCAGTTTGAATGAATCCAGTAATATTGTAGTTGATTACAAATAAGGCCCTTCCTTGGGAGAAGGCCTTAGCTTGATGTACATTATATGAAGTACATTACATGTTGAATACAAAAATCACTGTTGATGTGTTCGTTTGGTCGGGAGGACCATAGTCTGGTGACAGAGGTATGAAGAATCGTAGTTGGCGGGCGACGGAGGTCATAAAGACCATTGTCTATCGACGGAGGTCAGAAAGACTGTAGTTTACGGACGATGCAAGTCAGGAGGACCGTAGTCGGTTGGCGACGAAGGTTGAAAGGATTATAGTCGGTAGGCGACATAAGTAAGGAAGACCGTAGTCGACAGGCGAAGGAGGTCAAAAAGACTGTAGTTGGTGGGCGACATAAGTCAGGAGGACCGTAGTCAGCTGGCGACGAAGGTCGAATGGACCGTTGTCTGGGACGGAGGCTGGAAGGGCTGTGTTTGACGATGAAGGTCAGAAAGACGACGTCAGATAGAAGTCCAACAATGGAAAGAAATCCATCTTTGGATATAAGTCCAGCGAAAAGTCCGATAACTAGTAGAAGTCCGGCGTCAGGTAGAAACTTGGCGAAGAATGAAGGTCCGAAGTCGGGTAGAAGTCTGACGTCTGTTGGTGGCCGAGGAGAACTCCAGCATCACTTAGGCGAAGTTTCGGCCTCAGGAGAGAACTCTGTCATTAATTGAGAAGAATTTCAGCATCCGATGGAAGTTGGAAAGAATTCTAGCGTTCTCCCGAATATCCAGCAGAATCCATGCGTGTTCGGGCGACGGGAAGAACTCCGGCGGTGGTCGAGGAGGAGCTGATTCTCCTTCCCCTTCTCTTCTTCTTCCCTTCTTCTTCTTGCTTCCTCCCCCTCTCATGAGAAATGAGGGGTCTATTTATAGATTTTTTTGGAGTGGCATAGCATGTAAATAGGTGTGAGATCAAGCGCAAATAGTGAGTTGGTCGAATGGATGGTTGATATTGAATCCCTTGATAGTGCACCGTTCGTCAGACATTTGAAGGTCTTAATGATATCGGGATTTGGCAATCTTGGGCTCGTTGGATTCTTCTCGTCGAGCCGTTCGATTCGAGTGTAAGCTCGTTAAAAATCGGAGACCGTTTGGTAACTCAAATTGTGGTTTGAACCTTCCAATAGCGCTTCGGGTCCTTGATTTGGACCCATTTGGGCTCGGATTGGGTTGAATTTGGTGTCGTTGGGTTCATATTTCCGAGACGCTTAGTTTGGCTGTAAGCTCGGTGAAATTGGAGTTCGGGTGCTTCTGGATTTAATTTTTGAAGTTTCCGGGTTGATTTTTTCCTCGAGATTCGTCCCGATCAAGATAATTTCATGATGACGTATCAATAATCATTTATTTTTTTATTGCGATTATTCATATTATGTGATTAATAATCTGCTTCCGACTTTGAAGACTTTTTATTAAGATCGAATTTGCTGCAAATTTTTGAATATTTAGACAACTCGTTGCAATTGGCTATTTGGGAGAAATCCTTCAATTTTCTTGTTGTTTGCTGCACAGTTTATTATTTATGAAGGGAAAGAAATAATCGAAGGTTCGCTTGTAAATGGAATAATCCGACCTCTGTCATGAGCATTATTAAAAAAGATATTTGCCTCAAATCTATTAGATGGAAGCATTTTGAACAACTAAAGGAGAGCTTTCCGGAATGTTTTGTTGCAGATTTCCGAAATGCTACAACATCTGTGGGGATTGGTCGTTGAAGTCTGATGAAGATTTTTCACCTGGCTGAAGTTCGAGTTTTACGGTTTTAGTTTACAGATATTTTTCTTTAGTTTGTTTATTATAAACAGTTTATAGACTTGTTGCATTGCCTTATTCCTTTTTTATTATTAATAGATGGGCTCTGCCCCGATTTATTATATATATATTAAGTACGATCGACGTGTCATAATCTCAGTAGAGTCTCTAAATAATTTCTCTTCTATTGCGGCCCAAACCCGGAATTTTTATTGCGTCATCCACCTGACGTAGAGATACGTCCTCCCACCACTAAAAAATTGGGTTTTTGCTCTGTATTGTTAGATATTATTTGGTATTAACGAAAAATATCATCATGTGAAGACCAATACCGAGTTATACCGAGCTATACCGAGCAATACAAAAAAATACTTAGTTTTTCCTTGAAAAAATTGGGTATTGCTCGGTATAGCTCGGTATAGCTCGGTATAACTCGGTATAACTCGGTATAACTCGTTATTGGTCTTCACATGATGATATTCTTCGTTAATATCAAATAATAGCTAGCAATACTGAGCAAAAATAGAATTTTTTATGGGTGGGAGGACGTATCTCTACGGTGGGAGGACTCAATAAAAATTCCCAAACCCGAGAGTAGGTCTCGTCGTCTCTCGTTCTCCTTTTTCATCGCTTGCGAAGGAGAAAAGTGGAGCAATACCTGAAACCCTAAACAACAATTCTCCACAAATGGGGACGCCGGAGTCATCGCGCGAGCCATGCCCAGACCGCATCCTCGACGACATCGGCGGGGCCTTTGGTATGGGCGCCGTCGGCGGCTCGGCTTTCCACTTCCTCAAGGGCATCTATAATTCCCCCAACGGCGAACGACTCGTCGGGGGCGCGCAAGCCGTCCGTATGAATGCCCCTCGGGTCGGCGGCAGTTTCGCCGTCTGGGGCGGCTTTTTCTCCGCCTTCGATTGCACCATGGTGTACGTCCGTCAGAAGGAGGATCCGTGGAACTCCATCATCGCTGCCGCCGCCACCGGTGGTTTCCTCCAGATGCGCCACGGACCCGGTCCGGCAGCCCGATCCGCCCTCTCTGGTGGGATCATCCTTGCTCTGGTCGAGGGTGCTGGTATAATGCTCAACCGGTTCCTTAGTGTTCCGCCGATTCTTCCGGTTTTGGAAGATCCCGCGTTGGATTTGTCCCCCAATTTAGCTGTCGCGATGGGTGGTGCTAGGGCAGCTGAGGAGACCGCAGGTTCATCTTCGTCGAGTTGGTTTGGAGGCTTCTTTGGGTTAGGAAAGAAGGAGGAACGTAAGAATGGAGGAGCCGTGTCAGAGGTTTTGGACAGTTTAGATTCAGGCAGCACTCCTATTCCGACTTTTGAGTATGAATGAGGTTTGGAAGTTTTGCTTAGGAATTTGGTAAGTACGGGCTTTTATTTTATTTATTTGGGTTTTGTAATTCGTTGCAGACTGATTTAAGAATAATATGAATTATAGCATACATCTGGATGACATGAAAGTATGCAATTGATTTTTTTGTTATTTTGCTGATTTTGATAATGTTGCGGGCTAGAATATACGAGGCAATATAGTTAGAAAGTATTCGTCTTAGCATTGTACGAATATTCAGCACACAAATAGAAGATGAAAAAACACTAAGATTTTTACATGGAAAACCCTGGAAAGGGAAAAAAATCATGGGGTCACGCCCAGTTGAAAAAGTTCCATTAGTGTTTGCTTGAGATACAAGAGATTGACTCGTCCGTAAAAGTTAGGACAATCAGATTACAATGAATCACTTGTGGATTGAAATCAAGTTACAATGTCGGGCAGAGTTCCAGCGTCACTTGAAGATCAGGCAGAGTTCTGGCGTTATTTGAAAGTCAGGCAAAACCCCAGCGTTACTTGGAAGTCGGGCAGAATTCCAGCGTCGTTTGGAAGTCGGGCAGAATTCCGGCGTCGTTTGGAAGTCGGGCAAAATTTCGGCGTCGTTTAGAAGTCGGGCAGAACTCCGACGTCGTTTGAAAGTCGGATAAAATTCCGGCGTTAGCGGTCGAGGAGGAGTTTCTTCCCTCCTATTCTTCTTCTTTTCTCTTCTCCTTCTTCTCTTCTTCTTCTTCTGGCTTAGGTCCCCTCTCAAGAGAAATGATGGGCTATTTATAGTTTTTTGAGGATGACATGACCCGTAAATAGGAGGATCAAGGGTAAATGTGGAGTGGTTCGGATTGACTGCCGATATTGAATCCTTTGATCGTGAACGTTTATCAGACATTTGAAGGTCTTAATGATGTTGGAATTCGGCGATCTTGGGCTCGTTGGATTCGTTTCATCGAGCCGCTCGATACGATTGTAAGAACGTTATGTTTGGAAATCGTTTGGTAACTCAAATTGTGGTTCGAACTTTCGAAGACTCATTTGGGCTCGGATTGAGTCGAATTTGGTGTCATTGGGTTTGTATTTTCGAGATGCTCAGTTTGACTGTAAGTTTGCTGAAATCGGAGTTCAGTTGATCACAGATTTAATTTTTGAAGTTTCCGGCTTGATTTTGCCTCGAGATTTGTGCCCGATCAAGATAATTTTTTGATGATATAGCAGATATATTCTGTTTTTATATGCTATGATTTTGCTGCATTAGTACGTGTATTCCTCTCGGTTGAAAACAGTAGAAGATTATTGTATATGTATGAAACAAAGGATGTTGAAGATTATTGAGACTGAATGAACAAATCTTACAACTTGATAGAGTGTTGAGTGAATGATATTGAAAGAAATACGGACAGGAAGAGCTGGCTTCGTTTGATTTGGACTGTCTTTCTTTAAGTTACTCAGGCATTCATGTTTGAACTTTGAAGTTGATGTATTTTCTCCTTTATGCTAAAGTTTAGAACACATAGAATGCCTTTTATTGACCTTGTCGTAATCCTTTAGGTCCACGTATATATTCATTTTTTAACCTTTTTTTGGAGACTAAAGTCCTAAAATTGCTCTTGGCAGCCATTTTGGCATTGTTGTTTTGCCTATAATTAATGATGCACTGCCGGACAACATGTTTTTCCCTATCATTTGTTTGCTTGATGACCCATGTGCTGTTTTTGTTCTGAATAATTCATTTATTCTTAATTGTGAATGATTATGTTGAGCTAGTTGCTTGACCTTTGCTCCTAGTTCTTGCATAAATCGCCATGTTATGGTTAAAGTAAGTTTTATCCTGCCATGGGTGGTTTACAAATATAGATATACTAGTGGTTAGTTGTGATGCATGGGTTTAACCTATTGGTGGAATATATTTCCAACTTTTAGTGTATTGATTCTATCTTAGTCTAACTATTATCCATTCCTAACTAGTCTTATCATAGCCTTGAATGGGCTATGCTTGAGTGCTCGAGACAATTTGTTGTTTACTTTTGCCAATGAATTCTTATCATGATCAAGCAAGTTTAGGTTACTCCATGTCAACATTACTGGTGAGTGAGTTATTTGATGGAAGAATTGAACTTATAGACGATTGATAAGTATGATACATTTTTAATAAGTCAGGTGTGCAAGATTATTATTTTAACAAAAAATCCAATTTATGTATGGTACTAGATGACACTGATTTATTAATTTAAGCTTTGAGATTCTTTTGGGGATTTGGAGTGTTGTAAGGGGTAATGTTATGATTTGGTTCGATGAGTTTTTAAATTAAGAAAATATCAAATGATTGGAGAAAAATTATTTTAGTAGCAATAATTAAGAACAAATGTGACATTCAGCATTGTGCTAATTATAAAGGAGTTAAATTTATGATTCATTCATTTAAGCTATGAGAGCGAGTAATAGAACATTGACATAGAAATATTACATCAAGTTTGGAGAACCAATTGAGTTTGCTAGGAAGATTTATTGAAACAATATTTATGTTGAGGCAATTAATTGAAAATTATAGAGAAAAAAAAAAACTAATTTTCATACAATTTTTATTGATTTTGAGAAGACATATGATTGAGTATCACGAGAATTGATTTGATGCACTTTAAGATGGAAATGTATGCTACATATATGTTGACATTATTAAAAGTTTGTATTATGGAGCACTAATAAGTATTAGTAGTAGTTGTGGAGTGACCGAAGAGTTTTTAGGTTCAGCAGGTTTATTTCAAGAATCAACATTGTGTTCATATATTTTGGTGTTAGCTAGTCCTATAGGTTTTTTCAAGAATTAGCATCATGTTCATATCTTTTTGTATTACCTATGAAGAAGTTTACAAGAGATTCAAAGCGAGTTGCCTTGATGTATGCTATTTGCAAATGATATAAGTCTATTTAGTGAGCTATCCATTAAAATAAGTGAACATTTAGAAAGTGGCTGAAAAGTTTAGACTCTATTGACCTTAGAATCAATAGCACAAATAATGAGTATATGATATTAATTATAACAGAAAATTATCGTTCAATATTATTGAAAGATAAGATGATTGTTAAGTGTAATAGTTTAAGAATCTTAGGTCTTTCGTAAGAGAGTGAAAATATGGATGGTGATTTATCGTCTAGAGTTAGAGTTGAAAATGTAGTAGTGCCTTAAGGAGTTTTGTATCATAAGACAATCATGGAGGATCAAAGTTATAATTAAGTTGATACAGTTGTATAGATCTAAACGTTAGACTATAAAAGATAATTGATATCTTAATTTTTGTGATATAAATGAGAATATTAAGATGTTTGTGTTATAAGAAAATGAATGATAAATTATGGAATGATTATATTAGAGGAAAGATTGGAGCATTTATTCAAGATAAATTGACTAAAAATAAACTTAGATGGTTTGGATATATACAATGAATGATAGAAAAATCTTCCATAAGAGCATTATGAAGGAAAATTGATAGTCTTAAGGTTACATGAATAGAAGTTGCTCAATGTAATTTGTGAAGAATTAAATTCACTCCTTAAACCACACTCAATAGTAATGACTGAAAAGTGATGATCCGTAATGATGATCCTTGGTGGTTGTGAGATGGCTAATGATAATGATGATGATAAGGCTTCGAATCATCAACTTGCTATGTTAACTTGGTATTTTAATCATTGAGGGCAATAATGAAATAAGAGGAGATAGAGAACTCAGAGTCCACTGATAGAGAAAGAAAGGGGAGAATAAGAGAGGAAGCTAAAGTTGCAATTCAACTTCAAAATCCATCTAAAAAATGCAATGCTATTTATGTTACAATGGTTTATTTTTCGCAAAATTTGTGTCGTGCAATTAATCACAATTCCATTGCAACCTATTTCAACACACTTTTGTGGATTAGCTGTCATAGAAAAAATAATTAATAAATTTAATATAAATTGCTATTAGTGGATTGGCAATGAAATAGTTGATAGATAGCGGTCAGTTTTGTCGCTAGTCTACCAATCTGACACGTCTGTTAAATTTGGTCACAAAATTATTACAAGTTTGCTGCAAACTTGCAAATTCAATGGTTGCTATCACTAATTCATCATAGATCCATCATAAATTATTTGTAAAAGTAATTTCTTGTCCCATATTTGGCACAAGTCCACTCAAACTATTTTTCTACCAATAAGAGTATAAGTTCTTTTTTAACTTTTTATTCATTTACATGTGCAACAACATTTAACAATATAAACAATATACATTAAATACTTTATCATAAGACATTTAATATTCAATTACCTACATGCAATGATCTCAAAATTTTCATCCTAGCAATTACACATGTTCAATAATCTTAGCACAAACCATAAGCAACAGGCTAAAGTAAATGTAGAAAATGGATTAATATGAAGCACATCACAAATCAAAGGTGGCTATTCAAAAATTTCAAGTTCTTAGAAGCAAAAAATAGTGCTTATAACTTTAAAAAATATCTTATCCCCTTCATGGGATCATATCATGCTCATCTTTTTCCTCCACATTTATTGGTCCTTTCTCACTAGGTGTATAATGAACCTGCTAAATTATTTATGGCATATTGAAGCATACTTGCTCTTGTCTGCTTCATTTGCTTCAGTTGATGCTATGATGGTTCTACATAAAATTTAATCCCAATACTATGGTCAATTATGATGCCATGGGAGGTGTTCTTTCGGATCTCAGAGGTGCTTGATCAGGTGTGTATTCATAACGTTGTACCACATTGGGGAATTAACATCACATTGGCATGTCGATGACACCTTATACTTATCAATGAGAGTGGTGATATAATGCTCCTATATGGACTTAAAATTAATATCAATTAATATTATATTATTTACTCTAATATAATTAATGCTTTAGTTTATATGCTAAAGTCATATGTACCAATACCTTGTGCAATTGAGCATTGATGCAAACATTTGTTTCCTTGTTCATATGCCTCCTTGTTAGGTGCCTTCTCCTTTGACATCACTTATGACTTGATTGATAAATATAATATATAAGAGGTTATATTTAGTAGAGTTAATACTCTTCTAATCAGTTATCATTTGGTTATGGTGAGTGATGAGGTGTATGAAGCTATTGTTATGCTTAGCCAAACCATTCTCCTCAGTCAGGCGGTTCTTATTGCTTCCTGCGATTGATGAGCCCAACCATTTGTTGTGTAGTGGTTAATCATATTTGCCCAAGCAATGCTAGCCATCCATTTAGTATGATACTAAGGCAAGTTGGAAGATTGTCAGTGTTGCTCTCGCGATGACCACAATATGCACTATAATTCAATATATGTGTGGTGTGACATACAACATTGATCTCATGCTCTTTTAGGCAAATGTAATTTTAAGTAAAATACTCATTTAGATATTTGAATGGTAAATACTAATATAAGAATTAATGTTAAGTCAAGGGATTATATTGGGATCGATTTTGTTTTATTGAGGGATTAAATTGGGATCAATTTTGCATCTAAATTTTTACATAAAAGGATTATTTTGGATCAATTTTGTATGGTTGAGGACTAGATTGGAGAAATATGATACTATGGGATTAAATTGGCCACATACAAATAGTCTATGGATTATTTTGGGATATATATAAGCCATTAATACTCTAGTTAGTAAAAGCGCTGTTCACTTGCATGAAGCAAAAAAGAATCCTCACACATCACATTGCATTTTAACGCTTGGAAACACTAATATATATGTTTTTAAAGCTGAATCACATAAATTAAATAACCATACCATATTTGGAGTGTAGATTCCAAATAATACTTAGTGTTTGAAAGATTGGCGTTGATGAATGACATCGCATTTGTAACAATGATTGTAAATTCCAGCTCTACATAATGCACCATGTCTGGTCAAGTTGTCTGCGCTGCACTGTTGTGGTCCTGCGTTGCTTCTGTTTGGCTTAGGTCAATGATATTGCTGCCTTTTAGCCCCCCTTGGCTCTCATCTTCCACAGTCAATCAGTGCTCTATCCTATGATTCACAGACACGGACACGGCGACACGGATACGAAACGACACGGACACGGGACACGTCAGTTATTGAAAACATAGGACACAGACACGGTATTATAATTTTATATTTATAAAATAGTGTATAAATATTAAATAAGTATAATTTTAAAAATAATTTGAAAATAATAAGTCATTTAACTAGAATTTATGCTTAAAATGATTAGTATTAGGATGTCGAGAGTCTGGCGTCGATGTCATTTATCAGTCACCAAGAGAAGATGAAAAAAGAAATGAAAATGAGAATATTCGATGATTAGGTATTAAGTGCGGATGTTGATTTGGTGTTGTGGATAGAAAATAAGAAATTTAGTTTAAATCCCGTCAAATACAAGAAATTATATTTAAAAAATTCATAAAATATTTAAGATACGCGTGTCCGACACGCGTTTCAAATTTGTATTTAATATTTTTTAATCGGACACGTTTTCGGCGTGTCTGACACGTGTTGGAGGAGTGTCAGACGAGTGTCGTGTCGGATACGGTGTCGGACACTGCACGCCTCTTTGAGGAGAAGTGTCGGTGCATCATAGGCTCTATCTCTGCTCCTATGTGCTTCCAGACGCTTTCCAGTGATCCCATTCTCACTCACCTCCTGTAGTTGATGACACCCTTCAACTTTGCTGATGATCATGCCTGCCTAATCCCAGGAGCTTTGTATTTAGAATAGGCGAAGTAATGAGTCCTCCACTGCCTGTTAGTTTATTATTCCGTGAGATTTGAATTATTTGGTTGAACCTAGTTTACTGTTCAGTCAGTTCCTGTGAGGTTTGTAGTATTTGGTTAAAAATTTGTGGCCTCCATTTGTTCATTTTAGAGTTTCACTGTCGTAAATTTTTGTTTATTCACATAATCTTGTTAAATATGAGTCAAGCAGAATATATGCCAAGTTGATTTCTCTTGCACAAAACGATGCAATTAAGCTTGTGAAGAAGTTGGTGAGCGAATATTTAGTTCAGACGTGGTTTGTGTTATAGGCTTTTTTGTTTCAATTAGGCGGTTTACATTGAAAGAACAGTTTCAGTTCAAAAGTAGCTTTTATAGCAGATTTGGGTTTATTGATGTAGCATTTCACTGAATGATGGACTGCGAAATTGAATATCAGTGTGGTTAGTGTGTTTTGGGACAAGTAACTCAAATTTGAAACCAAATGCTAAAAAAAAAAAGAGGTCTGTAATGAAGTAGAGGAAGAGTCAGGGTTGGGTAGTCTTCTTCCTCTTCCATTATGTTGGTGACCTTTTCTGTCATTGCTTTCAACTTGGATGAAGGGATCATAACATGTAAAACAACAGGAGTTAGAATAATCTGATATAGGTGGGGATTGAGCGAACAGGAGTTAGATTTTGCGAAATTCATTCCGAAGAAAGGGAGATGAATGGAAAATCCATCATTGAGAGAAGTTGACGAATAAGAAATTCATCTCATGGAGGCAGAGATGAAGGTGAACATCGCTATCAACAACCTTACAGTAGATGGCACTTGCCATAGATCTTAAAGAATAGTTCCATAGTTCTGAAAAAAATATGTTTGGAAGCTTAGAGGTGTTCATGCATGCAATTGATTGACTTGAGCCATCTTTTCTTCACTTGGATTTCTGGTTGGCTTGGGCTATTTTGATGACTTAGATTGGGTTAAGTGAACTAGGTGAGTGATTTGCACACGAGTTTGCAAGCACATGTGGAAAGTACAATTCTTGTGTATTTTTAGATGCATAGATGCAGTTCCATAATATCAAAAGGGCATGATTATGGGAGATAGGTGCTTTCTTGATACAAGCGATATAGGAAGGTGCGGTGGAAAATTTATAAATAACACATCTACACAATGTGTTTAATTCTGCTAGAGGGGCAATTGCCTAAAGACCATAGTATTTTTTTTTTGGGGAGGGGAAGCAATTGCCTAAAGACTCCCGTAATAAAGAGTAAAAAAAGATGGAGGGGGAAAAATTACCTAAAGATCCATGTAATAAAGAGTTTTTAAAATTTTTGGGGGGCTGATGATGACATGCTGAGAGAATTTGGAGAGAAAGAAATGGTGCTAGGGCATTGAGCTCACATGTAGTTTTGGCGCAGATGATGATGTTGATAACTGGAGTTGGAGTTCAATTTATCTAGAGTCAATGAGGTGGGAGCAAATGAGGGCGACAGTGTGGTGGACATGAGCAAAGAAGATCGGCGTGAGAATGGAAACAATCACAATCGGTGGAATAATGCTTCATTGGGTGGCTTGAATTGAAGCATTAATAGAGGAAGGATTTGTTAAATTGATGCAAAGCCGATGATGGAGCTAAGGAAGTTGGGAAAAGTTTAGATCGTGAGTCAGAGTGGACATGTGGTGCAAAATAAAAAATTGCATGGAGATGAGTAAGGCTGTGGTGCCAAAATTTATAGCTACTGTGTAGCAAGAGTTAAATGAGTGAATGCCTTAGAGGGAGGGAGGTATAGGGGTAGCGACAAAGAAACAAATATAAATGCTAAAAGGGAGAGAGTCCATATAGAGGGACATAAGGAAAACTATGATCTTGTTCCATCTTCAAATATAAGCAGATTACAATGCAGTTACCCTATTTACAGAAATGGGATTTATTTAAAAATTATAAAACTAAACTAGGATGAGTAGAAAATAACAAACTTGTTTTAAATATAAATAATTGAATAAATATAAACCATCAATGAGACTCAATAATGATAACATCTTACACTGCATTAAAAGATCCCAGTCAAGTGATTGACTGATACCAATTTTTGGCTTAATACATGACATCTGGGAACATTGAGTAGTATTAGAAGTAGTTGTCTAGTGGCTAAGGATTTCCCATTCAAGTTAAGTTTACATCAATAATCAACATTAAATTTATAGCTTTTTATTTTGGATATAGAGATACTTATAAAAGATATCTAAAGGGAAGTATCTTGGTCTATTATGTTAGGTTGGAAGTTTAAACCATGTTGAAAATGTTTAGAAGGTATAGGACTTGTGATTAGTGGAATAAGAACTAAGTGTATTCTATATGATTTAAGTATTTGTGGTGTTGTCAATTGTTAATAAGTAGTATCAGAAAATAAGTGATATTTATGCTTTATATGTTTAAATATCTTGACTTTATCGTCTAGAATGAGAATATTGATGAGAGATTGTTAGAGGGTGTACTTAAACAGTGCACAGGGAGGGGAGTATCATGAGGGGAGAAAATATCATGAAGATTTAATTTAAATGTTATGAAATTGTAAGTAGGCTAGCCATATTATGTGAATCTGTGTTAGGTTGTAAAGAATGCATTAATAGACATGCTAAGATAGATATGAGAATATTGAGATGAACATTTTGCAAAAATTGAGAAAGATAAAAATTGCTTATTTTAGGATGGTTGAATCGGTTGCTATTGAAGATAAGTAAAAAGTGATTAGAATGTACAAGGACGGATAGCAAATGCATCATTTCGAAGCGGAGATAAAATTAGTATAGATGCATATTAAGGAAAATGAATACAATTAAAAAGGAATATGGACAGAAATGGTGCAAGAAAATTTCCATAGAGATTTAACACCTGATGCACCTCTAAGAAGGGAAAAATATGAATGATGTTTTATAAGGTCAACCAATTAGTTGTGGATTGAGAATGATGATGATGAACATGATAATCCTTGAGAAAGAAAGAAAAACAGACAAGCATACAAACTCCAACCTTGTTTTTGCTTAGCTTTTTGAGACCACACTTGCCTTTAGGTTATATAACTGAGTTTTGTATTAAATTTTCTGTTTATTGACCATACTGATTTTGAAAGTTGTATTATGTACCAAAAAAGAATAGGCTTGACTGAATTTGGAACTGCTTCCCGAAGTCCAGGTTTCTGTGGGACGTGACTGTGTAAGAAAGATGCTCCAGAATTTGCCTTGTGGTATATTTGTTATTCGTCTGGCTTTGTTGGGACTAAGCTGGCTAGAACAATCCAAATAATGGAGACCAAGGGATAATATACCAAAGGCTCATCATTTTCTCATGCGGAATAGCGCTTTTAAAATTTTAATCCATGTGAAAATTTATAAATATTCTGGAACCAAATTTTTATGGAATTGTTGTTTTTGCCTTTTGTTAGAAAGCATAAAAATGGTGGGAATCTTATTGGCAAAAAAATGGAAGGATAATAACAAAGAGAGGATTTGGTGAACATGTTGTGAGTTTGATCTAGGGTGTAAACGAGTTGAGCCAAGCTCTTGTCACGCCTAACTAGAACTCGGCTCATCCAATGAACTATGGATTTGAATTCGAGCTTGAGCTTGTCTCTTTAAGATAAACTTAAGCTCGAGCTCGACTTGTTAATTCAAGTTCGTAAGAGAAGTTCGTCGGCGTTGGGCAAGGCCATCGGATATGTTGCCTCAGCATCTCATTGAGGCCTGCATAAGTTGTTTAATCAATAGTCACGGTGGAGATCAATGAAGAAGTTTTGTAGGCATGCAGCTCGATTTGCAAGAAAAAAAATATTAATGAAGGATATGACAAGCTCATAGGCTTGTGACAACAACTTTAATGATAAAATAATATAAAAGTAGCATTAATGAAGAAGATGACCAAAGTTGTACCAAATATAATATTTAAAAAATACAAGCGGACTCGCAAGCTGATGAGCTTTGTTTTATCAAACTCTAACTCGAGCTCGTGACTTGATAAGCTCAACTCACGAGCTTGTTAACGGGTTGAGTTCGAGCCGGCTCACGAGGAGGCTCAGCTCATTTACACCCCTAGTTTTTTATTTGCAGAAGCATAAATAATCAGGGTAGGAAAGAGGTTAAAGGGAGGGGGGAGGAGGAAGGTGGGTGAATCATTTCATGGGATGACATTAGTTTTCTTACATTAAAGAAAATTAGGGAGCTTTTTTGGATGATTATATTAATTTATGAGGATGTTTTAGGAGAGATCTACAGAGTGGAAGGTGAAATTATATGAAAAAAAAATATGATGTGTAGGAAATTATTCCATAATAACTAAATTTAAATTTCGTAGATTAGAGAGTTTTTAGATGTTTTTATGATAAGAGTAGATTCATTGAAATTTTACGCGGGATTTGTAAAAGAGCTAATAATATAGGGAGGCATACTAAAGAGATCTTAAATTCAGGAAGGCATTTTACATAACCCTAACCTAATCCAACCGCTTACTTTGTAGTGGTTATGTTGAGCGAGAATGTAATAATTCAGGAGAGCTTTTTAATTATACAATTTTCAACAATTTTCTATCTTTCATTCAATTGTTCCTCTAAAAAATTAAGATCATTAGAGATGATTATAATACTAATCACATAAATATAATGCCATTAAGGGTCTATATGGGCTACTTGTAACAATATGTAAAGTCGATTATTAAATAATTGTAGGCAAAATTACTTTTGTGTTGTTATACAATTTCTTTAAAATTTAGAATATAGAATTGTAAAATCATGAATAGATAAACCACGAAATAACGATTGTATTGCTAGAATATAAGCTGATGAGCTTGATCATGAGAAGTTATTTTGGAAAGCAAAAAGTTTTAAAATTTATTTGATAAACTATTAGCCAAATGCTAGTGTGATTATAGTTTGAAAAGCTGATGCATTCAATAGCCTTCATTTTATGTTTATTTTGAAAACTATTGTAATTTGTATTTTTTATGTTTTATTTTTGTTTAACCATTGATGGAAGGCAACCAATGATTATGAGTAGGTTAGGTGCTCTTAAGTCATGTCATTCTTTTGGTTTGCTAGCTTTCTTTGGTTCTTTGGCTATTTATCTTTTGGTTGTTTTGTCTCTTATTGGGCTTGGCCTATTATCCTTTTGTTGTTTGGTGTTTGGAGTTCTCAACCTTGGATTTTTTTGGGCTGCCGTGCATCCTTGGTAGCTGTTCAAGCTGTTGAATGCTGGGGTTCTTGGGTTGGCTGTGCCTTTTCCTTGGTTTCTATTGTGTTTCTGGCTGTTCCTTGGTTTATATTAGCCAAATGCTGTGCCTTTTCCTTGGTTTCTATTGATGACTCTGTTAGAAGAGTGCATGTATTTGATCTGGCTTAAGATAAGAAAGTAAAGGTAGAATTAACAAGACTTGGTTAAAAGTATTAAAAATGATATTTTTTTATTAGATTTAAATGAGAATTTGACTCTTAATAGTACACAATGGAGAAAAAAGGGTTCATGTAGCTGACCCCATGCAGTGAGATAAAGGCTCGTTGTTGTTGTTGTTGTTCTTGTATGTATCATTTATGCTTGCTGCACAATACATTAAATTGCGTTGTATGTTATGTAGTAAAACTTAAATGAACATAGTTACCTTTAAGAGGCATTTAGACGTGAATTATGATATAGAGCCACATGAAGGGTGTATGTGCATGTGTAACATCATAACACCCTTCAATATGTTAAACCACGTAAAATATTTTAATGCTAATATCATAGGGGAGGCTTTTGTTGCACATCATATACATCATATATAACCTGTATAATCATATGAAATGACACGTTGAATTATATGATGCCTTTCATATCACATGTAGAGTCATGTGAACATGAATTATCATGTGTTTGCCATCTAATCTTTGCTTAAAACATTTGCATGAGGCATCATTCATGTAAAGCCCATTAAAAACATGCAGCCAGTTACATGGAGAACTATTTATGTGCATCATGATATAAATCAGGTATATTTAGGCACGGTGAACAACATCACCATAATCTTCATAAACAGAAGATCTCATGAAAAGAAGGGAGATAACAAGTCTTAACTTCATAGCATGACATATACATCATTATGCTTCTTGTAATAACCCTTGCATGTTATCTAATATAGGGAACCATCATGTCATATGAATAAAAGCATGTAGATTTTTCTTAAAAAATACCTGCATGCCATCTAATTTAGGAAACTGTTGAATCATATGAAGAAAAGCAAGTAGAATTCATTTAGTTATCATTCATCTTGATGTAAAGCATGTAAGAGTTCATGGTCACCATCTTAGGCCATGTGTGAATATATGTAAATCATTTGTTCCATGGAGTTAACATGATGATGATAATGCATGTTAGGATACATGTAGAACATCATGTGGAATCATCATGTCATATAAGTAAAAGCATGTAGGATTCATGTAGTATTGCATTTATCTCTATGTGAAGCATGCAGGATTTCTTGTATGTCATCATTGATAATGTAGGAATACATGTCAATCATTTACCCCACAGATTCAAATTTTTGCATGGTCATTTAATTCATGTTAGGTTATATTAAACCATCATTCGGCAAAATCGAAGCACATCTAATATCTCATTTACATGAAGCTATATGATAAAAAGGAAGTAATAAATAAGAAAAAAATATCCTTGCATTTTACAATTTACACCAGTCCCTCATCCATGCCTGACAAAAATTATTAGCATGCAAAGCAGGCAACATGTAAGAATTTTATCCATGAAATTAATCAAAACCACATTTCGTAGATCAATCCATGAATCAACACGAAATCACATTTAAGAACTGAAGATTAATGTCTCTTACGGCTGTGAAATAATGACCTACATTGCTATTAGCGAAAGCGCAAGGAATCCAACTTGGTCTAAAATGACCTCTAAAGTCTCCATCGACTTTCTCCCTCCTACACGAGAGATTATTCTGTGCGGACATCGGACGGGAGAACCGTCCGGTTACACTCGGTACTGAGCGTGCGGTACATTTTGGGGTGACGTGACACATTTTTATTGGTCTCTATACATATCCGGACTCCGCACAGAATAATAAATCCTCCTACGCACCCCAAATTATGGTTGCAAGAGATAAGTGTAGCTCAAGTTGCAGAAAGAAGCAAATTGGGTTCTAAAGGTCAAAAAAGGGGAGGGCCGATAATTCTATTACTCATACCATGTCAAAGTAATTTTAATTAAAAAAACTGCAAACTATAATTCTTTTATTGTAAAATTATATGATTATAACAACTGACCTTTTTTTTTTTTTTGAAAATTCATCAATCATCAATTCATATAGTGTACCAAATCATTTAATTGTGATAATCTTCTTATACTGAAATGCAGAATTGAATTAACGACGCCAGAACTCACCCACAATCAACCAATACATGATCAATGCATTAGGATATAGTCGCACATACGCTACCTTTATTAGCTCAGTTATCACATTACCTGTACATATCAAACGTCTAGCAAAGAGCAATGCACTGGACAATCCTGAAATAGGATTTAAAATAATACCCTTTCTTGTGTAATATTTTCTAAAATGCCATTGACTGATGTTAGATTACCATATATAT
Source organism: Dendrobium nobile (assembly GCA_022539455.1). Lineage (NCBI taxonomy): Eukaryota > Viridiplantae > Streptophyta > Magnoliopsida > Asparagales > Orchidaceae > Dendrobium > Dendrobium nobile. The sequence continues at coordinate 6,658,113 of CM039736.1, read as the reverse complement.
ATATGTTTTTTTCTGGGAAGTACTGTTATGTGGTTCTACCAATTGATATCTTGAACTTTTGGTAAATTAATTGGTCTAGTAAAGGCCATAAAAATTTCTTTTTTAAATTCTCTTATGATCTTCTGTTCTTTTATTAGGGGTGTCAATTTCGGGTAACGGTTTGGGTTTGAGTCGAATCGGGAACTGACCCAATGCTATTCGGGTTAGGCCGGGTTAACCCGAACTCAACCCAACACAACAACGCCGGCAACAACAACGCGTCAACGGTGGGCCAGCAGCTTCGTATCTCGGGACGCAACGCTGCAGCAGGGACGCGACATGGGGGCAGGCAGGTCAGCGGCGTAGTGTGGCAATCAGATGGAATCGAACGCGGACGCGACGTGCGAGTCACGATGCTTGATTGGCCTCGGGCAGCTGCAGTTATGCGGGCAGCTTGGTCATGCGGGTCAATCCGGGTCATTCCCGGGTTTTCGGGAAACAGGTCAAAAACCCTAACCCGAAACCCGAACATGTTCGGGTTCAGGTCAACCCGAACCTGAAATTTCCATATTGGGTTCGGGTCTAGTTTTCGGGTCGTGTCAAATATTGACACCTCTTTATTTCATAACTGAGATTCCCTTCAAATATTTGGCAATCTAGGTCTTTTCACTAACATAGAAAATCTTTAATTTTTAGTGGTATTGATGTCTGTATGGGATTGTTTTTTAGCCCTCTTAGAAATTTAAAGCTTTTCTCCTCTCATGTGCTAACAAGCTATGTTGAATAGCTTGCTAAAACATTAAGCTCAACCCTTGTGTTGCATTATTGTTATCCCTCCTTATAACAACCATGAGAATGACTCCATATGCTACCTCACTTATGATGGTACAAACTAATACCAAAAATTCCTACAAATTTTCTTTCAAGAGATTGTTTATTTTAATCTCTATTATAAGTTCCCTTTTTTGGACCCAACAACCATTGTTTTGCTCCACCTTTTGATCAAAACACAACCAATGAAACCTTCCATCTTTAGGGCATTTCATATAAACCATCACTGATATAATCAATATCACTGAAGATCAACTGATAGCTATGTGTTTGATTTAATTAATCAAATCTTTTGCTTTCATACAACTTTTTTGCCATGCCCAAAATCAGGGAAATCCTATATTGTAGTAGTTCATGATGATGAGCAAGGGTATGCCAAATGATGAGAAACATCATTTTGATCATCCAATATACATTACATTCTTATCTTTCATAAAATACGCATAGCTTTGGGAAGGGTGATTCAAGGATTCCACTTGCAATAATAATAATAATAATAAATAAATAAATAAACTAGGAGACAAAAAAATCTAAGTTAGTTAAGCAATTAATTATTGGCTCTATTTGATTTAGTAGCTGATCTCGACCTTTTTTAGTCAAGTTTAAATATATTTAAAATAAAAGAAAAATAATTTCAAAGTGTTCCATATGAAAATTAGAAATTAAATTTTATAAAATTCAAACTTTTTGACCTAACATTTTTAATTTTTACTATAATTTTGTGCGTCATATTAGGACTTTTTATTGATGCTTTCTTGATGCTGCAGCTTAGCCATTGTTCCCGTATTGAGCACTTGATCTTGATTTTGTTGTGAGGCTTTCAACATTAGCTGAAGTATTCATGAACAAGTTATGGTGTTAGCTTCTCTAAGTTTTTCTATGTGACTCATTTGACTTCACGATAGGATCAGTAACTTATGATCATCAGTTTGCTTTGTAGGCACATCTTCTACAATAATGAATTCTACTCAAAATAGTGAGAGTACTTATAACTGTGTACGCTAATCTTCTCTTAAACATTTGGAGGTTTGTTAACTTATTGATCAACAACAACATCAAGCCTTTATCCCACTACGTGGGGTTGGCAATTTCTTAAAGGATTCATGTCATTATTATTCGACAAGTTTTACGCTGGCTGTCGACTACCTAACGCAATGCTCCACTTTTCTCATCCTAGACTTGGGACCTGGCAACGGCAGTGTTTTGTTAACTTGTTGATCATTTTGGTAATTTTCTTTTATCCTTATTATACCCTCGAAGTTTTTGGGGGAAAAAAAAAACCCTTGGCTTGATTCATGGAGATTGACTTAGGTGATATGATATTCAAGGACAAGGTTCATAAAATGCTAGAGAAATCTTTTCCCCTTTTGAGGGTTGAGCCATTTTAAACAAAATGCATGCAATACTCTCTTATGTAAGGGGATGTATCATGCATGCATTTATGAATTTTAAACCCTTTGCAAAGGTTTTGGATGAAGTATCTAAATTTTTTGCAAAGTATGCCTCATGCTATCAATCACAAGTTAGTCCACAATAATGTAAGGCTGGCTCTTATATATGGGTTAGCACTTAAGGAAGTTGCTGACTTGTAAGTGGAACATGCTGGATTCACTCAATGTAGGGTTAAATGGTAGGATTTCACTAATTAAAAAAAAAAGGTCGGCCTTATATGTGGAGGCAACTAGTTGGAGTTAACACATAATATCATAAGATTGCCACAAACTTGCAATATCCTTTATGTTTTTTTCTTAATTTTATTAAATAACACAGGTACGAAAGTGTTAACCAGTATGTTAATGCAAAAAAAAAAAAAAAAACATCGTGCATGTAGCGCCTAATAAAGTTCATCAAAGCCATCCATGAAATTGTGTAAATCTCGCTCACTCGAACATCCTACATTAAGCTTTGCATGTTGTCGACAAAGCTCCCACGATCCTGCCCGCGTTGTTAAAACAAGAGGGAAGTCGAAGCCCTCTCGGTTGGACATTCCCACTTATGATCTCCACTGCTCTTCCTCTCCCTATCCCGCGTTCCTTCGGCTCCCTCGTTGTTGTTCGGCTTTGCTCCCTTGACGATGTTCCCTTCCCTATCCGAATGGAAGTTACGACATTTTCAATCTGAAGCCAGGGTTGGAGCTTCGCTCTCTATGAAGGTAACTCTCTCCCGATCAAGTGCTTCTTCGGTGCCCCCGCTGTTGTTCGACTTCACTCCATCGATGACATTTCTTTCCCTGTCGGATCGGACCCTATGACATTTTGATCAGAGGCAACAACAGGAACCCGCTTGCTGTGAAAGTAGCTTTCTTCCCTGTTGCGCGCTTCTTCGGCCAAATCTAGTAAATCTGCTGAATTATAGAGAGGGGAGGGAGAGATATTAAATAATTTTAATTAAAATTATTTATAATTATAATTATTTTGATTAATTATAGTTATTATCAAGGTTGTAAAAATTGGATCAGACAACGAATCGGAAGAGAGAGAGGTTTACGGTTCGACTAGTTAAACAGGTCAAATCGGGGTCGAATTGGATGATGTAATAAATAATAATATTATTAAAAATTAATAGAATTAAAATAATATTATATAAGTATATAAGCATTTAATAATATTTATAAAATTTTAAAATATATAATACAATTTTATACATGTAAACATCATTTAAGAATAATATATTTATAAGAATAATATTTAATATAATACATAAATTTATAATATAAAAAATTTATGATCATTAATATAATATAAATAATTAAATATATGATCATTTAATAATATTTATAAATTTTAAAAATATATATAATAAAAAAATTATAAATATAAATGTCATTTAATAATAATATATTTATATATTTATAATTAAATATAATTATAAGAATAATATTTAACATAATAGATAAATTTATAATATTAATAGTTTATATTCTAATTCTTATACTATATATTATAGCAAATTTATAATGCATATTGCCCAAATTTGTAGCACAATTAAACCAAAATTTGAAGCCCAAATATGCTCAAATTTACATTCTGGGTTATACAATTTTTTTAGTCCCACATCATAAGAAGAATTTGAGGATGTTGCTTTGAGCTCTTTATAAAGTGTGAAGTACACTCTTTTTTCAAAACAAATTATGTCAAAACAAATTATGTGAGATATTTAAGATAATTTGCATATATTATGGTAAAATTAATTATCATATTCAATAAAAAAATTTTTAAAAGTAAAAAAATAATAATAAATTAAATATATTATTTAAAATTTAATTAGAACAAAAATAAAAAAATTTTATAAACTGGCTGGTTCTTTCCATTCGGTTTGATCCGGTCCAATGCAGAGTCGGTTCTGTAAGCTGGTCGGACGAACTTTTATTACATCCGGTGCAAGGACGTAGAGGAACGTCCGGTCGGAGCCAAATTTCCGCCAAAAAACTCGGTATTTGCTCGGTACAACTAGGTATTATTTGATAATAACGATGAATACCGCTCTTTGAAGACCAATACCGAGTTATACCGAGCTATATCGAGAAATACCGAGTTGTACCGAGTTTTTTCTAGGAAAAACTCGGTACAACTTTTGTATAACTCGGTATTGCTCAAGATAGCTCGAAATAACTCGGTATTGGGTCTTCACATGATGTTATTCCTCGTTATTATTTGATATTGCTCGGTATTTGCTCGGTACAACTCGGTATTTGACGGGAATTTGCCTCTGACCGGACGTTCCTCTACGTCCGGTCGGAGGATGTAATAATTGTTCTGGTCGGACTGGCCACCAGACCGGTTCATGATTGAACCGGCTGATTTGATCCGGTTTTCAAAAGTGGTTATTATAATTAATTATAGTCAATTTTAATTATATTATTATAATTAATTTTTATTAATTATAATTAATTTTAATTAAAGTTAATCTTAATTAATTATATTTAATAAATTTTTAATTACAATTCATTATTATTAATTAATTGATTAAAGAGTAATTAATTAGTTATAATTAATTATAACAATTATAATTAATTACTCTAATCAATTATAATTAATTATAAATAAACATAATTAATTAAAGATAATTATATTTATTTATAATTAAAGTTAATTATAAAATGCTTCTCTTGCCTTGCCTCTATATACATGCCGACATCCCCGAGAAGGTATAACTTTTCCTAAACTCAGATTCTTCCTCTTGAAGTTTGTGGCACACCGGAAAACTACCTATACACGTCTTTATTGCACGTTGTGGGATGGGACCCTGGTGCGACGCTTATGATGAGGCGGTTAATAACCTAAAAGCCCCATTTCGGCTTTCGCGGCATACCGAAATATCGCATATACACACCTTTATTGCACGTGGTGGGATGAGACACCGGTGCGACGCCTACGGCGAGGTGGGGTTTACCTATAAGTACCCTCGAGCGGGGGGAAACCAACTGTGTTTTACAACATGTACGTTCAAAAACCCCATATACGCCTTTATTGCGCGTGGTGGGAATGAAGAATACGGCATCGGTGTTTAAGGACACATATTATACATGCCTTTATTGCGTGTGGTGGGAAAGTCCAGACTCCTGTATCTTTCCCCTAAACGGGGGAGACGCCGGGAGGTTGTCAAAATTTCATCTGAAAATAGGCAAGGACTTGGAATTGAGCTTGGACTTGAACAAAATCCAAGTGACTTAATAAAGAGTTGAACCCAAGTAAAATGAAATTGAACTGAAAACAAACTTGAATCAACTTCGAACCACAGTAGACTTTTGAATATTCAAACTTGATTTGGACAACAAGATTTAGGCTCAAATTGAATTCAGACTTGACTTGAATGTTAAAGAACCTGAACTCAATTAAACTACAAGAGGCTTGAATTTCCAAAGACTTTAGAAGACTTTGAATAAGAACTTGAACTTGTACTTTAGACTCGAACTAAACTCTAATGGTTTGAGCTTACACATTAAACAAATGATGGTTTGAACATCAAATGAATGGCATGAAGCATAACTTAAATGTCTAAGATAAAATTTGTAATTTGGCAGTGATAATGCTAATCATGTCAGCAAAGATTAGTGATAAATGCAATAATATCTTTATGTCTAATGCCATCGTACAAGCAAGCAAGTGGAAGATAAAATCTCAATGCATGCGAAAGATGATTGAGGAAACCAAATGACTTAGAATATTCAACCAAGTTAACTTGTAAATGAGAGCAAGCGACACTTGTGTTGATCATGCAATAAAAATGTTATCAAACGGGTTTCAACATACAATGACTGTTAATAAGGGATGTATTCAGAATGTTGAAGCAAGTGCAGTCCTCATGCAATCGACACCATTTGAGCACAGATGACTACACCAATCTACATACGAATTCACTGAATCATAACAAATGATAATAGTGAAGACACAAAGAATATGATGATTTGCTAGTTGGTAGGCATGAGGTCATTAACAAGGAATGTAATCCAACCCATAATCAACGACAAAATTCAGATAAGAACATCGGCTTACATGCAAATGAGGACAAGATATATGCTACAAATGCAAGAAAGTGCAATGATCCTTGCAAATGACAATGACTGATATACTATTAGATGAATATTCTATGCATATGGATGCTCATGAGAGGTATCATTTATAAGTGGAAATGAAGATCAACAACACATACAGATTCTGTACGAACATGGATGTATGCACCACATACCACCTGTGGGTACATGTAGCTGTAGAAGATGCTCTACAAGAACTAAAGACATGCATGAATGCATCAAATAGAAACACACATGTAAGTTGTTATAGCAGTTGTGGGAGACCCATCATGAACTCAACATGTTGTCTACAATCAATATATAAAGAGCGATAGTAAATGTGAATACTCACGGGCTATTGCAACACCCCTGCATTTGATAATAGTATAATAGCGGTCGAATACACCAATCCTTATGCAGGCCAAGGCAAACACATTGATTCTCTACCAACAGTAATTAACGACATACGGCGAACGAAGACACTACAACTCTTTTACAATCAACAGAAGTCTGATATCAGTCCAATACATATGCTATTCCAATCATTTCAAGGAGTTGCTACAATTATTTTAGGAATAGACGCCTTATATGGTTCTCCTGAACGGTCCAATGTGCGCCAGTTGCTGCAGTCGATTCAAGGCAGTGGCTATTGATTCCGAATTATAGAGCATCGGTAAAAACGTAATCATCCAAGGTTGAAATGATTGATTCTTTATTTAAGCCAACAATAGAAAATAATGATGATGGCATAATTAAAAGGTTACTTATTGATTCCCATACGAGTTTTGGGAAGAGAAAAGGCAGATTAAATCATTATGGAGTTAGTGAGTCTCAGTTTAACAAGGTTTTGAACATTGAGTTGGATAAAATTATTGAGGCTTGCAATTTTCTTGATGAATAGTGATTGTGCATCAAACATACCACCCACGGGCAAGTATAGTAGGGCTACGACAAATACGAGTTCCTATGGGCCACTGAAAGAGACCCATTATATATCCAGTGTATCGCACATGATCATACCAAATACAAATGCCTATGAGCTGCTGTAAACGTAGGCATAAATTTAATAGATGTAAACTCCTACGGGTCGCCAAAGAAGATCCATCAAATATTCCAAAATGCCCCCGCATATGCACCGTAATTTGTATACACATAGGTACACAAAAGGGGTAAGTGCAATCCCAAACACCCGCATGGGCCCCGACAAGCATGTTGTAGGAACACATGTGATGTTTAGGGATGCTGCGCGGGTCAATAAATGAGCGTAGTTTAAGCTCGATCCTTCTACGCGAGTAGATAGAAGTCGACATGGCTCAAGCTATCAAATAGATATACGATCAAGGTGTCGACCAGAATATATGTTTTATACGTTTATATAAGGCCTTCAAGGCTTCCAACAAAGAAAACTCATCAACAAATGCATAAAGCTTACGAACCTGATCCTTTGTCAACAGTTTGACAGAGTCGACAAGGTTCAATTCACAAATGAAAATGACCCCAAATACCTCAATGATGGCCGTGTTGAATGTAGATCTCAACTGGAGGGGTTAATTTCAAATATCTCAAAATGCAGTTCAAATGTTCGAAATCTCAAACACCCATTAAAATCCAAAAATCATTCCAAATTCTAAGCATTTAAAATTGAAATTCAACTATTCAAGCGCTTAAAGCAAAATTCATCCACCCCCCGCAATAATTTGCCAGTGTGGACAAATTGAAATTTACTTTAATTTACATAGAGTAATGCCTCGTTGAAAATATCATTAGGTTACATTCTTAAATAATCTCCTGTCAATAAGTACGTGGTACGTGTCCTTTGTCCTATATTTTTGCCATCAAATGACACCTCAGGATAAATGATTATGACCCGGGGCCCTCTGAACCAAGTGGCTTTGCTGTAAAATGACACCACAAAATGCTGGTTATGGTCAGAGCCAATATGTTCCTTAGTGACATCAAATTCTTGAGATATGAATAAATAAGATATGATCGATAGGGCATAAAGCCCTCTGTTAGCTAAGGTGAATTCAAATTTATCCCCTTAGACAAACATCCACCCCAGGTCTACGAGGTACCCATGGACGAAGCAACCCATGGCTGCTGACAAGGATCCTTCTGCCAGGTTGGGTCGACTACCTTCTCTGACTAAGTAGACCAGGGACCACGATGTCCCGGGACAACGGAACTATGGGATCTTGATCGGGTCCATCATCACTCCCCCGCCATTCGCTTTAAGTGAAAGATGGTGAAATTTGTAATTTTAAATATAAAACCTTCAAAATTTTAAATTCTCAAACCCATGCTGCTTTTATACACCTTATACTACGTATCTGATCGGCGACTAGCCTTAATCGAAAGTTCTCTCTCGAGATTGGGAGGGGTAATTAACTATAGGGGCTTGCGACTATAGGAAACCAAAACTCATATCATAAAGTCCTCGCAAAATGAGGGCGAAATCTTTGGACAGTGTCTTATCTACAAACTCATTTACCTTCTCAAAATTTACCCCAGAGCATAAATTCCGTTAAAACTCCACCCGAAGAAAGGCAAGCGGGTGGAGGTCGGTGCCGAATTTTCGGAGCCCACATAAAATTATAAGTTCAAATGAAGAATAGACACATCGCCAAAGACCAAAACTAATGGCGTAGACTGAATTGGTGTTCTATATGTACTCTTATAGACCTACAAGGCTTAGCCCAACTTTTCTTACAACTATCATTTATTTTTGTCCAAATGTTTCCCTAAAATTTGTACCGAGGTTTTATTAAAGTCCTTGGCCAATCTATTTGGCCAAGGGTAATAGATGTTTAAGTGTCCCCAATCAATATTATGTCGTCTAATTAAATTAATGATCGTTATACTTTTAAAAGAAGAACCAATATTATATATGATTTAGCAAGGATCACCAAAATACTTTGCATTATTATCCTAAAAGAATTGGAATGCATGGTGAGCTTTGACCTCTCACAATGGGGACTAAGTCTAAGATTTCTTTCTGGTGGATGATAGATCCACAAGTACCAAATTTCAAGCTCCAAATGCTCTTTGCTCCTTGTGTTGAAATTGCTATAGTCCCAATTTTGACTTAGATACCAAAGTTGATGTAGTGTTGAGAAAGTTGATATAAGGCTTTCATTTATTGTGGTATGAGGTTGAGGATGTGAGGGGACACTTTTGAGTTAGAATATTTGTTTTGGAGGTGATGTTTGAGAGGAAGGGTTAGTTAGGGGGTTAGGTCATATAGCCAACTCTAGAGTTTTCCTTAGGGATCTGAATGTAGCATTTTTTATGGCGGAGGATTCATGGCATGCAACTATTGGGAATATTAGGATGGTGTTTGTAGATGTAATCTAGAGTATTTGGAGAATATATTGGAGGTTTGGCGAGCGAAGGATGATAAAAAGTCAATATTATATCAAGGTGAAATTGTTTGGACATATCTGATTATTTTGAAATATTATGTTAATGGTTAGGTTTAATGGTGTATGGAAGGTTTAAAATGGCTTTGGAAGTTAAGGGAATATGTGTAGATCAAGTATGGAGTATATGGTTGAGATCCAATAAGTTTAAAGGGCGATGGATGGGAGAGGACCAAAACATGGTTCATTAGGAACCCTTTCTTTATCAATTGCTCCTAGTTAGAGTTTCTACTATTTTAAATGGTCTGCGAAGGCCATAGGAATATAGGAAAATATATGGTATGAGTGGGTTAGAGATTAAATGAGAAATGAACAAAAAGAAAAGAAGAAATGAAACTAAGAAGATACCTATCTCTCCCAACAAGTAGAAGCCAAAGAGGTTGGCTCCCAAGATCCAACCCTAGAGAATCAATTCTCTAATTTTTTTCAAATCACCAAAACTTCTTTTTTTATTCTTTCCAATAATATTTTAAGCCATTTCATCTAGTTCACCACCACCAACAACAACAACATCAAGCCTTCGTCCCACTCTGTGGGGTCGGCTACTTGAATTCTTTTTCTCCATTGTGTCCTGTTAAAAGTCAAATTCTCGTTTAAATCTAATAAAGAAATATCATTTTTAATATTTTCTAACAAAGTCTTTTTAGGTTTACCTCTACCTTTTTTAACATAAGTCAAATCTAGCACCTCTACTTTTCTAACCGGGTCATCGGAAGGTTGCCATTAAAAAAAAAAGAACAACTGTCAGGAAGAATGAAAGGTAGGGAAGCAAATGAGGAAGTGAAGTGGAACCTCTTCAAATTGGTTCTCTTTGATGAAGTGGTTGGCCCAAATAGTTCTAATTATGCCCAAATCCATTTAAAACAAATGAAAAATAAATTTTAAAATGTTCTATATGAAAATTATAAATTAAAGTTTGGCAATTTAAATGTTTTGAAATACAATTTTTGATTTCATGTTTTAATTTTTATTGCAATTATTTTAGTTCCATATCAAGGATTGTATTGATGTTTGCTTGATAATTTTTTATCCCTTGGTTGTATGATGAACAGTTTATCTTGACCTTGTAGTGGGCTTGTAAAAATTCTTGATGTCCTACATTAAAATTATCTATCAAAAATACTTTATATGATGTTTTAAACCTCATAGTGTGTAACCATATGATATGAAATATATTATTCTTCTTTATTTATTCTTAGGCAACATAGTCAACATATTCCAATCAAGTAAATTAGAAGGGGCATGTCATTTCATATAGACAACACATCTTAATTGTTGGCTTACTATCGGCAAATTATTGCATCCGGTCATCCGACGCGCAGAATAGGTTCGAACATCCAACAAAAACATGCCATGTCACCTGCGCTTTGATTGCGTTTTAGGTGCGCTTTCGGTGCGTTTTGACTGTGCTTTACTTGCGCTTTTGACTGCACTTTTGACTGCACTTTGACTGTGCTTTACCTGCACTTTACATGCACTTTTGACGCGCTTAATTTAAAATAATATTTTATTAATATGGGACCTATCTCCGCACCCGGTGACTGGATGCAATAATTGGCCCTTACTATCAATGATAAAAGTATGAATACATTTTCATTTCAGGTTTCATTTGGGACAACTTTCTTGCTGCTTTTTAAAACGGCGTTTTAGTATAAAAAGCTATTTTAGAAAGTAATAAAAAAGTTATCCCTAATGAAGCCTCAATTTCGATTACATAGTTGACATTCTTTGGGCACAAACCTTTTGACTTGCTCACCTGCATGTGCAAGTTTTCTAGTGATAAAGATTTAAATATTTGATATTAAATGATAAAATATTGATTATGTTGAATGATGCTATAAATAAAAGAATTTTGCTTTCTTCCTCCCAATAAAATTGTTTTGGAAAATATCACCTCATTTAAATACAATAATAATAATAATAATAATAAAAACTCCATGTACATGCAAAATTACATTTTATACCTATTTTTTTCATTTTAAAACAATTTGCATATCTTTTGGCATTATTCAAAGAACAATTCTCCCCTTTTGTTTTCTCAATCAATTGCCTTTTGGCTTTTGTTAGGGGATTCTGCACCATTTTTGGCTTAATAAAGCTCTGTACGACCTAATTACAAGGTTAGGTTTCTGTCGGAGACATTGTGAAATTCTGAATTAGGGTTCTGTACCATCTAATTATAAAATGTTGGGCCATTTGATTCTTAGAAGGGATCTTTTGAGCTTAATTTCAAATATTTTGTCTGCTTTTCTTGTAAGGCCATGATTTTGTTTTATTTGGCATAAATTTTTTATTATTTTTAAAATATTTTTTTTTTGCTCGAAAAATTTTATATTAAAAAATTAATTTAGAAAGCAATAAAAAATCTATCACAATCAAAACCTGTGTTGGCTCAAGTTTCTCTATTAAATTTAAGTGTTTAAAATCAATTGGAGAATTTCTTTGAAATGAACTTATGCTATAATGATGTTTTATTAGGCTAATTAATAAGATTATTCAAATTTTAATTGAATACTTAGTTGATTGGATTCATTAGTCTTTAATCAATTAGCTGAATAATATTTATAATTAGTATAGGTATGATTAAATAAATTAATTTGGTATTAGTTAGACTAATTAATCTATTATTTAATTAGTTAATTATGTGATAACATTATCAGTAAATTCTACATTTTTAATTATCATAATTAGTTTATGAATTGGTTATTATGCAGTTAATTACAAAGTTTTATCTTAATTAACAATCATTTATATACCAACAACTGATGTGCTTAATTAGGAGATTTACCTTTTATTGTAATATTGAAGATACACTGTGAAGAGAAAAAGTTATATGTTATGAGAAATTATTTTGTGCGGACTCCTAGACATAGTTTTACATCCGGTCTCTAATTAAATTAAGAAACTTGGATTTCTTAAGACTTGACAACACGACCTAGCTCAGCTATGAAAATTTTGATAACCAGATGTCAGGCTGTCGTGATTTCAAAATTTTCATAGCGGAGTTCGGTTGACTCTACGTCTGGATTATAATTAAATTATGACACGTGAATTTTTTAAGACCCGACCCAGCCTAGCTATGAAAATTTTGAAAACCTGATGTTCGGCTGCATCGATTTCCAAATTTTTATAGCTGGGCTGAGTTGGGTCGTCGGGTCTTAAGAAATCCACGTGTTTTAATTTAATTGGAGTCCGGACATAAACTTATGTCCAGAGTCCACACATAATGTCCCTGATCTTAGTGTCACCTGTTGCTCATCATAATCATCACTTGTTGATTGTCAATCGCCATTGGCCCGTCATAGGAATAGGGGACACTATTTGCAAGAGAGCGGGTGTCGGCATGAGTGCGGGTTAGGAATTTGGGAGGAGAAATAAGATAAGAGAAAGAAATATTTATTTATTGATTGTAAAGTTGATGTGTTCTTTAATTAAGGAATAAATGCAAAGCGTAATGCTGTCTCATTAAGGTTCACTTGAATTACTCACCTAATTCTTATAAAGCCGCAAAGCAAAAGCACAAATCATGAAGAAAAACCTCTCCCTCACCCCAAAAACTGGAATTAAAAACCCTAACGTCAATCTATGGATGATTAGTTTAATATAACTAAAAACCCTAAGTGGCTTCAGTATTGCTCCACACTCTCCAGAAGAAAACCCTAAAAAATGAAGAAGAAGAAGAAAAAAGCTCTTTGATAGGTGGAAGAAATGATGCAAAATAGATTTTTCATATCTCACTTTTTGCAAATTAGAAATAATATAAAAAAAGGTTTGGAGTTTCTAAAATTGTCATTAAAGAAGATGTCGATATTCAATGTTTGTTTATATCTAATCATCTGTTAATGATTAATTCTTTTTGATATTTGTTGAAAAGAAGAATGATTCTTATTAATAATGTGGTTTGTCAACTAAAAGATTTAAAGCCACTTTTTTTTTTTTTTAATATGATGATATAATATTAAATGATGTGATGAGATAAAGTTTTTGTTATTTTCTCTCTTATGATGTTAAGTGGTAATTCTTCATATCTTTATGATTGATATCTTTTGACAAAATATATTGGATCAGAATGAATGTGATGTAATATTTGAATAAAAATTTATAGAATTAAATTCAAGATCATTTGAACTTAGATTTTACTATAGTTAAATTGAACGTCTAATAGTATGAGATGACATTATCCCACTACGTGGGGTCGGCAATTTCTTAAAGGATTCATGTCATTATTATTCGACAAGTTTTACGCGGCTGTCGACTACCTAACGCAACGCTCCACTTTTCTCATCCTGGACTTGGGACCTGGCAACGGCAGTGTTTTGTTAACTTGTTGATCATTTTGGTAATTTTCTTTTACCTTATTATAACCCTCGAAGTTTTTGGGGGAAAAAAAAAACCCTGGCTTGATTCATGGAGATTGACTTAGGTGATATGATATCAAGGACAAGGTTCTATAAATTGCTAGAGAAATCTTTTCCCCTTTTGGGGTTGAGCCATTTTAAACAAAATGCATGCAATACTCTCTTATGTAAGGGGATGTATCATGCATGCATTTATGAATTTTAAACCCTTTGCAAAGGTTTGGATGAATATACTAAATTTTTGCAAAGTATGCCTCATGCTATCAATCACAAGTTAGTCCACAATAATGTAAGGCTGCCTCTTATATATGGGTTTAGCCTATAAGGAAGTTGCTGACTTGTAAGTGGAACATGCGGATTCACTCAAGTAGGGTTAAATGGTAGGATTTCACTAATTAAAAAAAAAAGGTCGGCCTTAATGTGGAGGCAACTAGTTGGAGTTAACACAATATATCATAAATTGCCACAAACTTGCAATATCCTTTATGTTTTTTTCTTAATTTTATTAAATAACACAGGTACGAAAGTGTTAACCAGTATGTTAATGCAAAAAAAAAAAAAAAAACATCGTGCATGTAGCGCCTAATAAGTTCATCAAAGCCATCCATGAAATTGTGTAAATCTCGCTCACTCGAACATCCTACATTAAGCTTTGCATGTTGTCGACAAAGCTCCCACGATCCTGCCCGCGTTGTTAAAACAAGAGGGAAGTCGAAGCCCTCTCGTTGACATTCCCACTTATGATCTCCACTGCTCTTCCTCTCCCTATCCCGCGTTCCTTCGGCTCCCTCGTTGTTGTTCGACTTTGCTCCCTTGACGATGTTCCCTCCCTATCCGAATGGAAGTTACGACATTTTCAATCTGAAGCCAGGTTGGAGCTTCGCTCTCTATGAAGGTAACTCTCTCCCGATTAAGTGCTTCTTCGGTGCCCCCGCTGTTGTTCGACTTCACTCCATCGATGACATTTCTTTCCCTGTCGGATCGGACCCTATGACATTTGATCAGAGGCAACAACAGGAACCCGCTTGCTGTGAAAGTAACTTCTTCCCTGTTCGCGCGTCTTCGGCCAAATCTAGTAAATCTGCTGAATTATAGAGAGGGGAGGGAGAG
This sequence comes from Dendrobium nobile, assembly GCA_022539455.1. Lineage (NCBI taxonomy): Eukaryota > Viridiplantae > Streptophyta > Magnoliopsida > Asparagales > Orchidaceae > Dendrobium > Dendrobium nobile. The sequence continues at coordinate 6,642,904 of CM039736.1, read as the reverse complement.
ATATTAAATAATTTTAATTAAAATTTTTATAATTATAATTATTTTGATTAATTATAGTTTATTATCAAGGTTGTAAAAATTGGATCAGACAACGAATCGGAAGAGAGAGAGGTTTACGGTTCGACTGGTTAAACAGGTCAAATCGGGTCGAATTGGATGATGTAATAAATAATAATATTATAAAAATTAATAGAATTAAAATAATATTATATAAGTATATAGCATTTATAATATTATAAAATTTTAAAAATATAATACAATTTTATACATGTAAACATCATTAAGAATAATATATTTATAGAATAAATTAATATAATACATAAATTATAATATAAAAAATTTATGATCATTAATATATAATAAATAATTAAATATATGATCATTTATAAATTTATAAATTTTAAAAATATATATAATAAAAAAATTATAAATATAAATGTCATTTAATAATAATAATTTATATATTTATAATTAAATTAATTATAAGAATAATATTTAACATAATAGATAATTTATAATATTAATAGTTTATATTAATTCATACTATATATTATAGCAAATTTATAATGCATATTGCCCAAATTTGTAGCACAATTAACCAAAATTTGAAGCCCAAATATGCTCAAATTTACATTCTGGGTTATACAATTTTTTTAGTCCCACATCATAAGAAGAATTTGAGGATGTTGCTTTGAGCTCTTTATAAAGTGTGAAGTACACTCTTTTTCAAAACAAATTATGTCAAAACAAATTATGTGAGATATTTAAATTAATTTGCATATATTATGGTAAAATTAATTATCAAATTCAATAAAAAAATTTTTAAAATTAAAAAAAAATATATAAATAAAATATTATTTAAAATTTAATTAGAACAAAATAAAAAAATTTTATAAACTGGCTGGTTCTTTCCATTCGGTTTGATCCGGTCCAATGCAGAGTCGGTTCTGTAAGCTGGTCGGACGAACTTTTATTACATCCGGTGCAAGGACGTAGAGGAACGTCCGGTCGGAGCCAAATTTCCGCCAAAAAACTCGGTATTTGCTCGGTACAACTAGGTATTATTTGATAATACGATGAATACCGCTCTTTGAAGACCAACCGAGTTATACCGAGCTATATCGAGAAATACCGAGTTGTACCGAGTTTTTCTAGGAAAAACTCGGTACAACTTTTGTATAGCTCGGTATTGCTCAAGATAGCTCGAAATAACTCGGTATTGGATCTTCACATGATGTTATTCCTCGTTATTATTTGATATTGCTCGGTATTTGCTCGGTACAACTCGGTATTTACGGGAATTTGCCCTCGACCGGACGTTCCTCTACGTCCGGTCGGAGGATGTAATAATGTTCTGGTCGGACTGGCCACCAGACCGTTCATGATTGAACCGGCTGATTTGATCCGTTTTCAAAAGTGGTTATTAAAATAATTATAGTCAATTTTAATTATATTATTATAATTAATTTTTATTAATATATTTATTTTAATTAAAGTTAATCTTAATTAATTATATTTAATAAATTTTTAATTACAATTCATTATTATTAATTAATTGATTAAAGAGTAATTAATTAGTTATAATTAATTATAACAATTATAATTAATTACTCTAATCAATTATAATTAATTATAAATAAACATAATTAATTAAGATAATATATTATATTATAATTAAAGTTAATATAAAATGCTTCTCTTGCCTTGCCTCTATAACATGCCGACACCCCGAGAAGGTATAACTTTTCCAAACTCAGATTCTTCCTCTTGAAGTTTGTGGCACACCGGAAAACTACCTATACACGTCTTATTGCACGTTGTGGGATGGGACCCTGGTGCGACGCTTATGATGAGGCGGTTATAACCTAAAAGCCCCATTTCGGCTTTCGCGGCATACCGAAATATCGCATATACACACCTTTATTGCACGTGGTGGGATGAGACACCGGTGCGACGCCTACCGAGGTGGTGTTACCTATAAGTACCCTCGAGCGGGGGGAAACCAACTGTGTTTTACAACATGTACGTTCAAAAACCCCATATACGCCTTTATTGCGCGTGGTGGGAATGAAGAATACGGCATCGGTGTTTAAGGACACATATTATACATGCCTTTATTGCGTGTGGTGGGAAGTCCAGACTCCTGTATCTTTCCCCTAAACGGGGGAGACGCCGGGAGGTTCAAAATTTCATCTGAAAATAGCAAGGACTTGGAATTGAGCTTGGACTTGAACAAAATCCAAGTGACTTAATAAAGAGTTGAACCCAAGTAAAATGAAAATGAACTGAAAACAAACTTGAATCAACTTCGAACCACAGTAGACTTTTGAATATTCAAACTTGATTTGGACAACAAGATTTAGGCTCAAATTGAATTCAGACTTGACTTGAAGTTAAAGAACCTGAACTCAATTAAACTACAAGAGGCTTGAATTTCCAAAGACTTTAAAAGACTTTGAATAAGAACTTGAACTTGTACTTTAGACTCGAACTAAACTCTAATGGTTTGAGCTTACACATTAAACAAATGATGGTTTGAACATCAAATGAATGGCATGAAGCATAACTAAATGTCAAAGATAAAATTTGTAATTTGGCAGTGATAAGCTAATCTGTCAGCAAAGATTAGTGATAAATGCAATAATATCTTTATGTCTAATGCCATCGTACAAGCAAGCAAGTGGAAGATAAAATCTCAATGCATGCGAAAGATGATTGAGGAAACCAAATGACTTAGAATATTCAACAAGTTAACTTGTAAATGAGAGCAAGCGACACTGTGTTGATCATGCAATAAAAATGTTATCAAACGGGTTTCAACATACAATGACTGATATAAGGGATGTATTCAGAATGTTGAAGCAAGTGCAGTCCTCATGCAATCGACACCATTTGAGCACAGATGACTACCCAATCTACATACGAATTCACTGAATCATAACAAATGATAATAGTGAAGACACAAAGAATATGATGATTTGCTAATTGGTAGGCATGAGGTCATTAACAAGGAATGTAATCCAACCCATAATCAACGACAAAATTCAGATAAGAACATCGGCTTACATGCAAATGAGGACAAGATATATGCTACAAATGCAAGAAAGTGCAATGATCCTTGCAAATGACAATGACTGATATACTATTAGATGAATATCTATGCATATGGATGCTCATGAGAGGTATCATTTATAAGTGGAAATGAAGATCAACAACACATACAGATTCTGTACGAACATGGATGTATGCACCACAACCACCTGTGGGTAATGTAGCTGTAGAAGATGCTCTACAAGAACTAAAGACATGCATGAATGCATCAAATAGAAACACACATGTAAGTTGTTATACAGTTGTGGGAGACCCATCATGAACTCAACATGTTGTCTACAATCAATATAAAGACGATAGTAAATGTGAATACTCACGGGCTATTGCAACACCCCTGCATTTGATAATATATAATAGCGGTCGAACACCAATCCTTATGCAGGCCAAGGCAAACACTTGATTCTCTACCAACAGTAATTAACGACATACGGCGAACGAAGACACTACAACTCTTTTACAATCAACGAAGTCTGATATCAGTCCAATACATATGCTATTCCAATCATTTCAAGGAGTTGCTACAATTATTTTAGAATAGACGCCTTATATGGTTCTCCTGAACGGTCCAATGTGCGCCAGTTGCTGCAGTCGATTCAAGGCATTGGCTATTGATTCCGAATTATAGAGCATCGGTAAAAACGTAATCTCCAAGGTTGAAATGATTGATTCTTTATTTAAGCCAACAATAGAAAATAATGATGATGGCATAATTAAAGGTTACTTATTGATTCCCATACGAGTTTTGGGAAGAGAAAAGGCAGATTAAATCATTATGGAGTTAGTGAGTCTCAGTTAACAAGGTTTTAACATTGAGTTGGATAAAATTATTGAGGCTTGCAATTTTCTTGATGAATAGTGATTGTGCATCAAACATACCACCCACGGGCAAGTATAGTAGGGCTACGACAAATACGAGTTCCTATGGGCCACTGAAAAAGACCCATTATATATCCAGTGTATCGCACATGATCATACCAAATACAAATGCCTATGAGCTGCTGTAAACGTAGGCATAAATTTAATAGATGTAAACTCCTACGGGTCGCCAAAGAAGATCCATCAAATATTCCAAAATGCCCCGCATATGCACCGTAATTTGTACACACATAGGTACACAAAAGGGGTAAGTGCAATCCCAAACACCCGCATGGGCCCCGACGACATGTTGTAGGAACACATGTGATGTTTAGGGATGCTGCGCGGGTCAATAAATGAGCGTATTTTAAGCTCGATCCTTCTACGCGAGTAGATAGAAGTCGACATGCCAAGCTATCAAATAGATATACGATCAAGGTGTCGACCAGAATATATGTTTTATACGTTATATATAGGCCTTCAAGGCTTCCAACAAAGAAAACCATCAACAAATGCATAAGCTACGAACCTGATCCTTTGTCAACAGTTTGACAGAGTCGACAAGGTTCAATTCACAAATGAAAATGACCCCAAATACCTCAATGATGGCCGTGTTGAATGTAGATCTCAACTGGAGGGGTTAATTTCAAATACTCAAAATGCAGTTCAAATGTTCGAAATCTCAAACCCCATTAAAACCAAAAATCATTCCAAATTCTAAGCATTTAAAATTGAAATTCAACTATTCAAGCGCTTAAAGCAAAATTCATCCACCCCCGCGCAATAATTTGCCAGTGTGGACAAATTGAAATTTACTTTAATTACATAAGTAATGCCTCGTTGAAAATATCATTAGGTTACATTCTTAAATAATCTCCTGTCAATAAGTACGTGGTACGTGTCCTTTGTCCTATATTTTTGCCATCAAATGACACCTCAGGATAATGATTATGACCCGGGGCCCTCTGAACCAAGTGGCTTTGCTGTAAAATGACACCACAAAATGCTGGTTATGGTCAGAGCCAATATGTTCCTTAGTGACATCAAATTCTTGAGATATGAATAAATAAGATATGATCGATAGGGCATAAAGCCCTCTGTTAGCTAAGGTGAATTCAAATTTATCCCCTTAGACAAACATCCACCCCAGGTCTACGAGGTACCCATGGACGAAGCAACCCATGGCTGCTGACAAGGATCCTTCTGCCAGGTTGGGTCGACTACCTTCTCTGACTAAGTAGACCAGGGACCACGATGTCCCGGGACAACGGAACTATGGGATCTTGATCGGGTCCATCATCACTCCCCCGCCATTCGCTTAAGTGAAAGATGGTGAAATTTGTAATTAAATATAAAACCTTCAAAATTTTAAATTCTCAAACCCATGCTGCTTTTACACCTTATACTACGTATCTGATCGGCGACTAGCCTTAATCGAAAGTTCTCTCTCGAGATTGGGAGGGTAATTAACTATAGGGGCTTGCGACTATAGGAAACCAAACCATATCATAAAAGTCCTCGCAAAATGAGGGCGAAATCTTTGGACAGTGTCTTATCTACAAACTCATTTACCTCTCAAAATTTACCCCAGAGCATAAATTCCGTTAAAACTCCACCCGAAGAAAGGCAAGCGGGTGGAGGTCGGTGCCGAATTTTCGGAGCCCACATAAAATTATAAGTTCAAATGAAGAATAGACACATCGCCAAAGACCAAAACTAATGGCGTAGACTGAATTGGTGTCTATAGTACTCTTATAGACCTACAAGGCTTAGCCCAACTTTTCTTACAACTATCATTTATTTTTGTCCAATGTTTCCCTAAAATTTGTACCGAGGTTTTATTAAAGTCCTTGGCCAATCTATTTGGCCAAGGTTAATAGATGTTTAAGTGTCCCCAATCAATATTATGTCGTCTAATAAATTAATGATCGTTATACTTTTAAAAGAAGAACCAATATTATATATGATTTAGCAAGGATCACCAAATACTTTGCATTATTACCTAAAAGAATGGAAGCATGGTGAGCTTTGACCTCTCACAATGGGGACTAAGTCTAAGATTTCTTCTGGTGGATGATAGATCCACAAGTACCAAATTCAAGCTCCAAATGCTCTTTTGCCTTGTGTTGAAATTGCTATAGTCCCAATTTTGACTTAGATACCAAATTGATGTAGTGTTGAGAAAGATTGATATAAGGCTTTCATTTATTGTGGTATGAGGTTGAGGATGTGAGGGACACTTTTGAGTTAGAATATTGTTTTGGAGGTGATGTTTGAGAGGAAGGGTTAGTTAGGGGGTTAGGTCATATAGCCAACTCTAGAGTTTTCCTTAGGGATCTGAATGTAGCATTTTTTATGGCGGAGGATTCATGGCATGCAACTATTGGGATATTAGGATGGTGTTTGTAGATGTAATCTAGAGTATTTGGAGAATATATTGGAGGTTTGGCGAGCGAAGGATGATAAAAAGTCAATATTATATCAAGGTGAAATGTTTGGACATATCTGATTATTTGAAATATTATGTTAATGGTTAGTTTAATGGTGTATGGAAGGTTTAAAATGGCTTGGAAGTTAAGGGAATATGTGTAGATCAAGTATGGAGTATATGGTTGAGATCCAATAAGTTTAAAGGGCGATGGATGGGAGAGGACCAAAACATGGTTCATTAGGAACCCTTCTTTATCAATGCTCCTAGTTAGAGTTTCTACTATTTTAAATGGTCTGCGAAGGCCATAGGAATATAGGAAAATATATGGTATGAGGTGGTTAGAGATTAAATGAGAAATGAACAAAAAGAAAAGAAGAAATGAAACTAAGAAGATACCTATCTCTCCCAACAAGTAGAAGCCAAGAGGTTGGCTCCCAGATCCAACCCTAGGAATCAATTCTCTAATTTTTTTCAAATCACCAAAACTTCTTTTTTTATTCTTTCCAATAATATTTTAAGCCATTTCATCTAGTTCACCACCACCAACAACAACAACACAAGCCTTCGTCCCACTCTGTGGGGTCGGCTACTTGAATTCTTTTTCTCCTTGTGTCCTGTTAAAAGTCAATACTCGTTTAAATCTAATAAAGAAATATCATTTTTAATATTTTTCTAACAAAGTCTTTTTAGGTTTAACCTCTACCTTTTTAACAATAAGTCAAATCTAGCACCTCTACTTTTCTAACCGGGTCATCGGAAGGTTGCCATTAAAAAAAAAAAAGAACAACTGTCAGGAAGAATGAAAGGTAGGGAAGCAAATGAGGAAGTGAAGTGGAACCTCTTCAAATTGGTTCTCTTTGATGAAGTGGTTGGCCCAAATAGTTCTAATTATGCCCAAATCCATTTAAAACAAATGAAAAATAAATTTTAAAATGTTCTATATGAAAATTATAAATTAAAGTTTGGCAATTTAAATGTTTTGAAATACAATTTTTGATTTCATGTTTTAATTTTTATGCAATTATTTTAGTTCCATATCAAGGATTGTATTGATGTTTGCTTGATAATTTTTTATCCCTGGTTGTATGATGAACAGTTATCTTGACCTTGTAGTGGGCTTGTAAAAATTCTTGATGTCCTACATTAAAATTATCTATCAAAAATACTTTATATATGTTTTAAACCTCATAGTGTGTAACCATATGATATGAAATATATTATTCTTCTTTATTTATTCTTAGGCAACATAGTCAACATATTCCAATCAAGTAAATTAGAGGGCATGTCATTTCATATAGACAACACATCTTAATGTTGGCTTACTATCGGCAAATATTGCATCCGGTCATCCGACGCGCAGAATAGGTTCGAACATCCAACAAAAACATGCCATGTCACCTGCGCTTTGATTGCGTTTTAGGTGCGCTTTCGGTGTTTTTGACTGTGCTTACTTGCGCTTTGACTGCACTTTTGACTGCACTTTGACTGTGCTTTACCTGCACTTTACATGCACTTTTGACGCGCTAATTTAAAATAATATTTATTAATATGCGGACCTATCTCCGCACCCGTGACTGGATGCAAATAATGGCCCTTACATCAATGATAAAAGTATGAATACATTTTCATTTCAGGTTTCATTTGGGACAACTTTCTTGCTGCTTTTTTAAAACGGCGTTTTAGTATAAAAAGCTATTTTAGAAAGAAATAAAAAAGTTATCCCGGAGAACCGTCCGGTTACACTCGGTACTGAGCGTGCGGTACATTTTGGGGTGACGTGACACATTTTTATTGGTCTCTATACATATCCGGACTCCGCACAGAATAATAAATCCTCCTACGCACCCCAAATTATGGTTGCAAGAGATAAGTGTAGCTCAAGTTGCAGAAAGAAGCAAATTGGGTTCTAAAGGTCAAAAAAGGGGAGGGCGATAATTCTATTACTCATACCATGTCAAAGTAATTTTTAATTAAAAAAACTGCAAACTATAATTCTTTTATTGTAAAATTATATGATTATAACAACTGACCTTTTTTTTTTTTTTGAAAATTCATCAATCATCAATTCATATAGTGTACCAAATCATTTAATTGTGATAATCTTCTTATACTGAAATGCAGAATTGAATTAACGACGCCAGAACTCACCACAATCAACCAATACATGATCAATGCATTAGGATATAGTCGCACATACGCTACCTTTATTAGCTCAGTTATCACATTACCTGTGCATATCAAACGTCTAGCAAAGAGCAATGCACTGGACAATCCTGAAATAGGATTTAAAATAATACCCTTTCTTGTGTAATATTTTCTAAAATGCCATTGACTGATGTTAGATTACCATATATATATATATGTTTTTTTCTGGGAAGTACTGTTATGTGGTTCTACCAATTGATATCTTGAACTTTTGGTAAATTAATTGGTCTAGTAAAGGCCATAAAAATATCTTTTTTAAATTCTCTTATGATCTTCTGTTCTTTTATTAGGGGTGTCAATTTCGGGTAACGGTTTGGGTTTGAGTCGAATCGGGAACTGACCCAATGCTATTCGGGTTAGGTCGGGTTAACCCGAACTCGACCCAACACAACAACGCCGGCAACAGCAACGCGTCAACGGTGGGCCAGCAGCTTCGTATCTCGGGACGCAACGCTGCAGCGGGGACGCGACATGGGGGCAGGCAGGTCAGCGGCGTAGTGCGGCAATCAGATGGACTCGAACGCGGACGCGACGTGCGAGTCACGATGCTTGATTGGCCTCGGGCAGCTGCGGTTATGCGGGCAGCTTGGTCATGCGGGTCAATCCGGGTCATTCTCGGGTTTTCGGGAAACAAGTCAAAAACCCTAACCCGAAACCCGAACATGTTCCGGTTTAGGTCAACCCGAACTTGAAATTTCCATATTGGGTTCGGGTCTAGTTTTCGGGTCGTGTCAAATATTGACACCTCGATATTTCATAACTGAGATTCCCTTCAAATATTTGGCAATCTAGGTCTTTCCACTAAAAATATTTAATTTTTAGTGGTATTGATGTCTGTATGGGATTGTCTTTTAGCCCTCTTAGAAATTTAAAGCTTTTCTCCTCTCATGTGCTAACAAGCTATGTTGAATAGCTTGTTAAAACATTAAGCTCAACCCTTGTATTGCATTATTGTTATCCCTCGTTATAACAACCATGAGAATGACTCCGTATGCCACCTCACTTATGATGGTACAAACTAATACAAAAAATTCCTAGAAATTTCTTTCAAGAGATTGTTTAGTTTAATCTCTGTTGTAAGTTCCCTTTTTATTAACCCAACAACCATTGTTTTTGCTCCACCTTTTGATCAAAACACAACCAATGAAACCTTCCATCTTTAGGGCATTTCATATAAACCATCACTGATATAATCAATATCACTGAAGATCAACTGATAGCTATGTGTTTGATTTAATTAATCAAATCTTTTGCTTTCATACAACTTTTTTGCCATGCCCAAAATCAGGGAAATCCTATATTGTAGTAGTTCATGATGATGAGCAAGGGTATGCCAAATGATGAGAAACATCATTTTGATCATCCAATATACATTACATTCTTATCTTTCATAAAATACGCATAGCTTTGGGAAGGGTGATTCAAGGATTCCACTTGCAATAATAATAATAATATAAATAAATAAATAAATAGGAGACAAAAAAATCTAAGTTAGTTAAGCAATTAATTATTGGCTCTATTTGATTTAGTAGCTGATCTCGACCTTTTTTAGTCAAGTTTAAATATATTTAAAATAAAAGAAAAATAATTTCAAAGTGTTCCATATGAAAATTAGAAATTAAATTTATAAAATTCAAACTTTTTGACCTAACATTTTTAATTTTTACTATAATTTTGTGCGTCATATTAGGACTTTTTATTGATGCTTTCTTGATGCTGCAGCTTAGCCATTGTTCCCGTATTGAGCACTTGATCTTGATTTTGTTGTGAGGCTTTCAACATTAGCTGAAGTATTCATGAACAAGTTATGGTGTTAGCTTCTCTAAGTTTTTCTATGTGACTCATTTGACTTCACGATAGGATCAGTAACTTATGATCATCAGTTTGCTTTGTAGGCACATCTTCTACAATAATGAATTCTACTCAAAATAGTGAGAGTACTTATAACTGTGTACCCTAATCTTCTCTTAAACATTTGGAGGGTTGTTAACTTATTGATCAACAACAACATCAAGCCTTTATCCCACTACGTGGGGTCGGCAATTTCTTAAAGGATTCATGTCATTATTATTCGACAAGTTTTACGCTGGCTGTCGACTACCTAACGCAACGCTCCACTTTTCTCATCCTGGACTTGGGACCTGGCAACGGCAGTGTTTTGTTAACTTGTTGATCATTTTGGTAATTTTCTTTTATCCTTATTATACCCTCGAAGTTTTTGGGGGAAAAAAAAAACCCTTGGCTTGATTCATGGAGATTGACTTAGGTGATATGATATTCAAGGACAAGGTTCATAAAATGCTAGAGAAATCTTTTCCCCTTTTGAGGGTTGAGCCATTTTAAACAAAATGCATGCAATACTCTCTTATGTAAGGGGATGTATCATGCATGCATTTATGAATTTTAAACCCTTTGCAAAGGTTTTGGATGAAGTATCTAAATTTTTTGCAAAGTATGCCTCATGCTATCAATCACAAGTTAGTCCACAATAATGTAAGGCTGGCTCTTATATATGGGTTAGCACTTAAGGAAGTTGCTGACTTGTAAGTGGAACATGCTGGATTCACTCAATGTAGGGTTAAATGGTAGGATTTCTAATTAAAAAAAAAAGGTCGGCCTTATAAGTAGAGGCAACTAGTTGGAGTTAACACATAATATCATAAGATTGCCACAAACTTGCAATATCCTTTATGTTTTTTTCTTAATTTTATTAAATAACACAGGTACGAAAGTGTTAACCAGTATGTTAATGCAAAAAAAAAAAAAAAAAACATCGTGCATGTAGCGCCTAATAAAGTTCATCAAAGCCATCCATGAAATTGTGTAAATCTCGCTCACTCGAACATCCTACATTAAGCTTTGCATGTTGTCGACAAAGCTCCCACGATCCTGCCCGCGTTGTTAAAACAAGAGGGAAGTCGAAGCCCTCTCGGTTGGACATTCCCACTTATGATCTCCACTGCTCTTCCTCTCCCTATCCCGCGTTCCTTCGGCTCCCTCGTTGTTGTTCGACTTTGCTCCCTTGACGATGTTCCCTTCCCTATCCGAATGGAAGTTACGACATTTTCAATCTGAAGCCAGGGTTGGAGCTTCGCTCTCTATGAAGGTAACTCTCTCCCGATTAAGTGCTTCTTCGGTGCCCCCGCTGTTGTTCGACTTCACTCCATCGATGACATTTCTTTCCCTGTCGGATCGGACCCTATGACATTTTGATCAGAGGCAACAACAGGAACCCGCTTGCTGTGAAAGTAACTTTCTTCCCTGTTGCGCGCTTCTTCGGCCAAATCTAGTAAATCTGCTGAATTATAGAGAGGGGAGGGAGAGATATTAAATAATTTTAATTAAAATTATTTATAATTATAATTATTTTGATTAATTATAGTTATTATCAAGGTTGTAAAAATTGGATCAGACAACGAATCGGAAGAGAGAGAGGTTTACGGTTCGACTGGTTAAACAGGTCAAATCGGGGTCGAATTGGATGATGTAATAAATAATAATATTATTAAAAATTAATAGAATTAAAATAATATTATATAAGTATATAAGCATTTAATAATATTTATAAAATTTTAAAATATATAATACAATTTTATACATGTAAACATCATTTAAGAATAATATATTTATAAGAATAATATTTAATATAATACATAAATTTATAATATAAAAAATTTATGATCATTAATATAATATAAATAATTAAATATATGATCATTTAATAATATTTATAAATTTTAAAAATATATATAATAAAAAAATTATAAATATAAATGTCATTTAATAATAATATATTTATATATTTATAATTAAATATAATTATAAGAATAATATTTAACATAATAGATAAATTTATAATATTAATAGTTTATATTCTAATTCTTATACTATATATTATAGCAAATTTATAATGCATATTGCCCAAATTTGTAGCACAATTAAACCAAAATTTGAAGCCCAAATATGCTCAAATTTACATTCTGGGTTATACAATTTTTTTAGTCCCACATCATAAGAAGAATTTGAGGATGTTGCTTTGAGCTCTTTATAAAGTGTGAAGTACACTCTTTTTTCAAAACAAATTATGTCAAAACAAATTATGTGAGATATTTAAGATAATTTGCATATATTATGGTAAAATTAATTATCATATTCAATAAAAAAATTTTTAAAAGTAAAAAAATAATAATAAATTAAATATATTATTTAAAATTTAATTAGAACAAAAATAAAAAAATTTTATAAACTGGCTGGTTCTTTCCATTCGGTTTGATCCGGTCCAATGCAGAGTCGGTTCTGTAAGCTGGTCGGACGAACTTTTATTACATCGGTGCAAGGACGTAGAGGAACGTCCGGTCGGAGCCAAATTTCCGCCAAAAAACTCGGTATTTGCTCGGTACAACTAGGTATTATTGATAATAACTGATAATAATGAATACCGCTCTTTGAAGACCAATACCGAGTTATACCGAGCTATATCGAGAAATACCGAGTTGTACCGAGTTTTTTCTAGGAAAAACTCGGTACAACTTTTGTATAACTCGGTATTGCTCAAGATAGCTCGAAATAACTCGGTATTGGGTCTTCACATGATGTTATTCCTCGTTATTATTTGATATTGCTCGGTATTTGCTCGGTACAACTCGGTATTTGACGGGAATTTGCCTCTGACCGGACGTTCCTCTACGTCCGGTCGGAGGATGTAATAATTGTTCTGGTCGGACTGGCCACCAGACCGGTTCATGATTGAACCGGCTGATTTGATCCGGTTTTCAAAAGTGGTTATTATAATTAATTATAGTCAATTTTAATTATATTATTATAATTAATTTTTATTAATTATAATTAATTTTAATTAAAGTTAATCTTAATTAATTATATTTAATAAATTTTTAATTACAATTCATTATTATTAATTAATTGATTAAAGAGTAATTAATTAGTTATAATTAATTATAACAATTATAATTAATTACTCTAATCAATTATAATTAATTATAAATAAACATAATTAATTAAAGATAATTATATTTATTTATAATTAAAGTTAATTATAAAATGCTTCTCTTGCCTTGCCTCTATATACATGCCGACATCCCCGAGAAGGTATAACTTTTCCTAAACTCAGATTCTTCCTCTTGAAGTTTGTGGCACACCGGAAAACTACCTATACACGTCTTTATTGCACGTTGTGGGATGGGACCCTGGTGCGACGCTTATGATGAGGCGGTTAATACCTTAAAAGCCCCATTTCGGCTTTCGCGGCATACCGAAATATCGCATATACACACCTTTATTGCACGTGGTGGGATGAGACACCGGTGCGACGCCTACGGCGAGGTGGGGTTTACCTATAAGTACCCTCGAGCGGGGGGAAACCAACTGTGTTTTACAACATGTACGTTCAAAAACCCCATATACGCCTTTATTGCGCGTGGTGGGAATGAAGAATACGGCATCGGTGTTTAAGGACACATATTATACATGCCTTTATTGCGTGTGGTGGGAAAGTCCAGACTCCTGTATCTTTCCCCTAAACGGGGGAGACGCCGGGAGGTTGTCAAAATTTCATCTGAAAATAGGCAAGGACTTGGAATTGAGCTTGGACTTGAACAAAATCCAAGTGACTTAATAAAGAGTTGAACCCAAGTAAAATGAAATTGAACTGAAAACAAACTTGAATCAACTTCGAACCACAGTAGACTTTTGAATATTCAAACTTGATTTGGACAACAAGATTTAGGCTCAAATTGAATTCAGACTTGACTTGAATGTTAAAGAACCTGAACTCAATTAAACTACAAGAGGCTTGAATTTCCAAAGACTTTAGAAGACTTTGAATAAGAACTTGAACTTGTACTTTAGACTCGAACTAAACTCTAATGGTTTGAGCTTACACATTAAACAAATGATGGTTTGAACATCAAATGAATGGCATGAAGCATAACTTAAATGTCTAAGATAAAATTTGTAATTTGGCAGTGATAATGCTAATCATGTCAGCAAAGATTAGTGATAAATGCAATAATATCTTTATGTCTAATGCCATCGTACAAGCAAGCAAGTGGAAGATAAAATCTCAATGCATGCGAAAGATGATTGAGGAAACCAAATGACTTAGAATATTCAACCAAGTTAACTTGTAAATGAGAGCAAGCGACACTTGTGTTGATCATGCAATAAAAATGTTATCAAACGGGTTTCAACATACAATGACTGTTTATAAGGGATGTATTCAGAATGTTGAAGCAAGTGCAGTCCTCATGCAATCGACACCATTTGAGCACAGATGACTACACCAATCTACATACGAATTCACTGAATCATAACAAATGATAATAGTGAAGACACAAAGAATATGATGATTTGCTAATTGGTAGGCATGAGGTCATTAACAAGGAATGTAATCCAACCCATAATCAACGACAAAATTCAGATAAGAACATCGGCTTACATGCAAATGAGGACAAGATATATGCTACAAATGCAAGAAAGTGCAATGATCCTTGCAAATGACAATGACTGATATACTATTAGATGAATATTCTATGCATATGGATGCTCATGAGAGGTATCATTTATAAGTGGAAATGAAGATCAACAACACATACAGATTCTGTACGAACATGGATGTATGCACCACATACCACCTGTGGGTACATGTAGCTGTAGAAGATGCTCTACAAGAACTAAAGACATGCATGAATGCATCAAATAGAAACACACATGTAAGTTGTTATAGCAGTTGTGGGAGACCCATCATGAACTCAACATGTTGTCTACAATCAATATATAAAGAGCGATAGTAAATGTGAATACTCACGGGCTATTGCAACACCCCTGCATTTGATAATAGTATAATAGCGGTCGAATACACCAATCCTTATGCAGGCCAAGGCAAACACATTGATTCTCTACCAACAGTAATTAACGACATACGGCGAACGAAGACACTACAACTCTTTTACAATCAACAGAAGTCTGATATCAGTCCAATACATATGCTATTCCAATCATTTCAAGGAGTTGCTACAATTATTTTAGGAATAGACGCCTTATATGGTTCTCCTGAACGGTCCAATGTGCGCCAGTTGCTGCAGTCGATTCAAGGCAGTGGCTATTGATTCCGAATTATAGAGCATCGGTAAAAACGTAATCATCCAAGGTTGAAATGATTGATTCTTTATTTAAGCCAACAATAGAAAATAATGATGATGGCATAATTAAAAGGTTACTTATTGATTCCCATACGAGTTTTGGGAAGAGAAAAGGCAGATTAAATCATTATGGAGTTAGTGAGTCTCAGTTTAACAAGGTTTTGAACATTGAGTTGGATAAAATTATTGAGGCTTGCAATTTTCTTGATGAATAGTGATTGTGCATCAAACATACCACCCACGGGCAAGTATAGTAGGGCTACGACAAATACGAGTTCCTATGGGCCACTGAAAGAGACCCATTATATATCCAGTGTATCGCACATGATCATACCAAATACAAATGCCTATGAGCTGCTGTAAACGTAGGCATAAATTTAATAGATGTAAACTCCTACGGGTCGCCAAAGAAGATCCATCAAATATTCCAAAATGCCCCCGCATATGCACCGTAATTTGTACACACATAGGTACACAAAAGGGGTAAGTGCAATCCCAAACACCCGCATGGGCCCCGACGAGCATGTTGTAGGAACACATGTGATGTTTAGGGATGCTGCGCGGGTCAATAAATGAGCGTAGTTTAAGCTCGATCCTTCTACGCGAGTAGATAGAAGTCGACATGGCTCAAGCTATCAAATAGATATACGATCAAGGTGTCGACCAGAATATATGTTTTATACGTTTATATAAGGCCTTCAAGGCTTCCAACAAAGAAAACTCATCAACAAATGCATAAAGCTTACGAACCTGATCCTTTGTCAACAGTTTGACAGAGTCGACAAGGTTCAATTCACAAATGAAAATGACCCCAAATACCTCAATGATGGCCGTGTTGAATGTAGATCTCAACTGGAGGGGTTAATTTCAAATATCTCAAAATGCAGTTCAAATGTTCGAAATCTCAAACACCCATTAAAATCCAAAAATCATTCCAAATTCTAAGCATTTAAAATTGAAATTCAACTATTCAAGCGCTTAAAGCAAAATTCATCCACCCCCCGCAATAATTTGCCAGTGTGGACAAATTGAAATTTACTTTAATTTACATAGAGTAATGCCTCGTTGAAAATATCATTAGGTTACATTCTTAAATAATCTCCTGTCAATAAGTACGTGGTACGTGTCCTTTGTCCTATATTTTTGCCATCAAATGACACCTCAGGATAAATGATTATGACCCGGGGCCCTCTGAACCAAGTGGCTTTGCTGTAAAATGACACCACAAAATGCTGGTTATGGTCAGAGCCAATATGTTCCTTAGTGACATCAAATTCTTGAGATATGAATAAATAAGATATGATCGATAGGGCATAAAGCCCTCTGTTAGCTAAGGTGAATTCAAATTTATCCCCTTAGACAAACATCCACCCCAGGTCTACGAGGTACCCATGGACGAAGCAACCCATGGCTGCTGACAAGGATCCTTCTGCCAGGTTGGGTCGACTACCTTCTCTGACTAAGTAGACCAGGGACCACGATGTCCCGGGACAACGGAACTATGGGATCTTGATCGGGTCCATCATCACTCCCCCGCCATTCGCTTTAAGTGAAAGATGGTGAAATTTGTAATTTTAAATATAAAACCTTCAAAATTTTAAATTCTCAAACCCATGCTGCTTTTATACACCTTATACTACGTATCTGATCGGCGACTAGCCTTAATCGAAAGTTCTCTCTCGAGATTGGGAGGGGTAATTAACTATAGGGGCTTGCGACTATAGGAAACCAAAACTCATATCATAAAGTCCTCGCAAAATGAGGGCGAAATCTTTGGACAGTGTCTTATCTACAAACTCATTTACCTTCTCAAAATTTACCCCAGAGCATAAATTCCGTTAAAACTCCACCCGAAGAAAGGCAAGCGGGTGGAGGTCGGTGCCGAATTTTCGGAGCCCACATAAAATTATAAGTTCAAATGAAGAATAGACACATCGCCAAAGACCAAAACTAATGGCGTAGACTGAATTGGTGTTCTATATGTACTCTTATAGACCTACAAGGCTTAGCCCAACTTTTCTTACAACTATCATTTATTTTTGTCCAAATGTTTCCCTAAAATTTGTACCGAGGTTTTATTAAAGTCCTTGGCCAATCTATTTGGCCAAGGGTAATAGATGTTTAAGTGTCCCCAATCAATATTATGTCGTCTAATTAAATTAATGATCGTTATACTTTTAAAAGAAGAACCAATATTATATATGATTTAGCAAGGATCACCAAAATACTTTGCATTATTATCCTAAAAGAATTGGAATGCATGGTGAGCTTTGACCTCTCACAATGGGGACTAAGTCTAAGATTTCTTTCTGGTGGATGATAGATCCACAAGTACCAAATTTCAAGCTCCAAATGCTCTTTGCTCCTTGTGTTGAAATTGCTATAGTCCCAATTTTGACTTAGATACCAAAGTTGATGTAGTGTTGAGAAAGTTGATATAAGGCTTTCATTTATTGTGGTATGAGGTTGAGGATGTGAGGGGACACTTTTGAGTTAGAATATTTGTTTTGGAGGTGATGTTTGAGAGGAAGGGTTAGTTAGGGGGTTAGGTCATATAGCCAACTCTAGAGTTTTCCTTAGGGATCTGAATGTAGCATTTTTTATGGCGGAGGATTCATGGCATGCAACTATTGGGAATATTAGGATGGTGTTTGTAGATGTAATCTAGAGTATTTGGAGAATATATTGGAGGTTTGGCGAGCGAAGGATGATAAAAAGTCAATATTATATCAAGGTGAAATTGTTTGGACATATCTGATTATTTTGAAATATTATGTTAATGGTTAGGTTTAATGGTGTATGGAAGGTTTAAAATGGCTTTGGAAGTTAAGGGAATATGTGTAGATCAAGTATGGAGTATATGGTTGAGATCCAATAAGTTTAAAGGGCGATGGATGGGAGAGGACCAAAACATGGTTCATTAGGAACCCTTTCTTTATCAATTGCTCCTAGTTAGAGTTTCTACTATTTTAAATGGTCTGCGAAGGCCATAGGAATATAGGAAAATATATGGTATGAGTGGGTTAGAGATTAAATGAGAAATGAACAAAAAGAAAAGAAGAAATGAAACTAAGAAGATACCTATCTCTCCCAACAAGTAGAAGCCAAAGAGGTTGGCTCCCAAGATCCAACCCTAGAGAATCAATTCTCTAATTTTTTTCAAATCACCAAAACTTCTTTTTTTATTCTTTCAATAATATTTTAAGCCATTTCATCTAGTTCACCACCACCAACAACAACAACATCAAGCCTTCGTCCCACTCTGTGGGGTCGGCTACTTGAATTCTTTTTCTCCATTGTGTCCTGTTAAAAGTCAAATTCTCGTTTAAATCTAATAAAGAAATATCATTTTTAATATTTTCTAACAAAGTCTTTTTAGGTTTACCTCTACCTTTTTTAACATAAGTCAAATCTAGCACCTCTACTTTTCTAACCGGGTCATCGGAAGGTTGCCATTAAAAAAAAAAAGAACAACTGTCAGGAAGAATGAAAGGTAGGGAAGCAAATGAGGAAGTGAAGTGGAACCTCTTCAAATTGGTTCTCTTTGATGAAGTGGTTGGCCCAAATAGTTCTAATTATGCCCAAATCCATTTAAAACAAATGAAAAATAAATTTTAAAATGTTCTATATGAAAATTATAAATTAAAGTTTGGCAATTTAAATGTTTTGAAATACAATTTTTGATTTCATGTTTTAATTTTTATTGCAATTATTTTAGTTCCATATCAAGGATTGTATTGATGTTTGCTTGATAATTTTTTATCCCTTGGTTGTATGATGAACAGTTTATCTTGACCTTGTAGTGGGCTTGTAAAAATTCTTGATGTCCTACATTAAAATTATCTATCAAAAATACTTTATATGATGTTTTAAACCTCATAGTGTGTAACCATATGATATGAAATATATTATTCTTCTTTATTTATTCTTAGGCAACATAGTCAACATATTCCAATCAAGTAAATTAGAAGGGGCATGTCATTTCATATAGACAACACATCTTAATTGTTGGCTTACTATCGGCAAATTATTGCATCCGGTCATCCGACGCGCAGAATAGGTTCGAACATCCAACAAAAACATGCCATGTCACCTGCGCTTTGATTGCGTTTTAGGTGCGCTTTCGGTGTTTTTTGACTGTGCTTTACTTGCGCTTTTGACTGCACTTTTGACTGCACTTTGACTGTGCTTTACCTGCACTTTACATGCACTTTTGACGCGCTTAATTTAAAATAATATTTTATTAATATGCGGACCTATCTCCGCACCCGGTGACTGGATGCAATAATTGGCCCTTACTATCAATGATAAAAGTATGAATACATTTTCATTTCAGGTTTCATTTGGGACAACTTTCTTGCTGCTTTTTAAAACGGCGTTTTAGTATAAAAAGCTATTTTAGAAAGTAATAAAAAAGTTATCCCTAATGAAGCCTCAATTTCGATTACATAGTTGACATTCTTTGGGCACAAACCTTTTGACTTGCTCACCTGCATGTGCAAGTTTTCTAGTGATAAAGATTTAAATATTTGATATTAAATGATAAAATATTGATTATGTTGAATGATGCTATAAATAAAAGAATTTTGCTTTCTTCCTCCCAATAAAATTGTTTTGGAAAATATCACCTCATTTAAATACAATAATAATAATAATAATAATAAAAACTCCATGTACATGCAAAATTACATTTTATACCTATTTTTTTCATTTTAAAACAATTTGCATATCTTTTGGCATTATTCAAAGAACAATTCTCCCCTTTTGTTTTCTCAATCAATTGCCTTTTGGCTTTTGTTAGGGGATTCTGCACCATTTTTGGCTTAATAAAGCTCTGTACGACCTAATTACAAGGTTAGGTTTCTGTCGGAGACATTGTGAAATTCTGAATTAGGGTTCTGTACCATCTAATTATAAATGTTGGGCCATTTGATTCTTAGAAGGGATCTTTTGAGCTTAATTTCAAATATTTTGTCTGCTTTTCTTGTAAGGCCATGATTTTGTTTTATTTGGCATAAATTTTTTATTATTTTTAAAATATTTTTTTTTTGCTCGAAAAATTTTATATTAAAAAATTAATTTAGAAAGCAATAAAAAATCTATCACAATCAAAACCTGTGTTGGCTCAAGTTTCTCTATTAAATTTAAGTGTTTAAAATCAATTGGAGAATTTCTTTGAAATGAACTTATGCTATAATGATGTTTTATTAGGCTAATTAATAAGATTATTCAAATTTTAATTGAATACTTAGTTGATTGGATTCATTAGTCTTTAATCAATTAGCTGAATAATATTTATAATTAGTATAGGTATGATTAAATAAATTAATTTGGTATTAGTTAGACTAATTAATCTATTATTTAATTAGTTAATTATGTGATAACATTATCAGTAAATTCTACATTTTTAATTATCATAATTAGTTTATGAATTGGTTATTATGCAGTTAATTACAAAGTTTTATCTTAATTAACAATCATTTATATACCAACAACTGATGTGCTTAATTAGGAGATTTACCTTTTATTGTAATATTGAAGATACACTGTGAAGAGAAAAAGTTATATGCTAGGAGAAATTATTTTGTGCGGACTCCCAGACATAGTTTTACATCCGGTCTCTAATTAAATTAAGAAACTTGGATTTCTTAAGACTCGACAACCCGACCTAGCTCAGCTATGAAAATTTTGATAACCATATGTCAGGCTGTCGTGATTTCAAAATTTTCATAGCGGAGTTCGGTTGACTCTACGTCTGGATTATAATTAAATTATGACACGTGAATTTTTTAAGACCCGACCCAGCCTAGCTATGAAAATTTTGAAAACCCGATGTTCGGCTGCATCGATTTCCAAATTTTTATAGCTGGGCTGAGTTGGGTCGTCGGGTCTTAAGAAATCCACGTGTTTTAATTTAATTGGAGTCCGGACATAAACTTATGTCCAGAGTCCACACATAATGTCCCTGATCTTAGTGTCACCTGTTGCTCATCATAATCATCACTTGTTGATTGTCAATCGCCATTGGCCCGTCATAGGAATAGGGGACACTATTTGCAAGAGAGCGGGTGTCGGCATGAGTGCGGGTTAGGAATTTGGGAGGAGAAATAAGATAAGAGAAAGAAATATTTATTTATTGATTGTAAAGTTGATGTGTTCTTTAATTAAGGAATAAATGCAAAGCGTAATGCTGTCTCATTAAGGTTCACTTGAATTACTCACCTAATTCTTATAAAGCCGCAAAGCAAAAGCACAAATCATGAAGAAAAACCTCTCCCTCACCCCAAAAACTGGAATTAAAAACCCTAAACGTCAATCTATGGATGATTAGTTTAATATAACTAAAAACCCTAAGTGGCTTCAGTATTGCTCCACACTCTCCAGAAGAAAACCCTAAAAAATGAAGAAGAAGAAGAAAAAAGCTCTTTGATAGGTGGAAGAAATGATGCAAAATAGATTTTTCATATCTCACTTTTTTGCAAATTAGAAATAATATAAAAAAAGGTTTGGAGTTTCTAAAATTGTCATTAAAGAAGATGTCGATATTCAATGTTTGTTTATATCTAATCATCTGTTAATGATTAATTCTTTTTGATATTTGTTGAAAAGAAGAATGGTTCTTATTAATAATGTGGTTTGTCAACTAAAAGATTTAAAGCCACTTTTTTTTTTTTTTTAATATGATGATATAATATTAAATGATGTGATGAGATAAAGTTTTTTGTTATTTTCTCTCTTATGATGTTAAGTGGTAATTCTTCATATCTTTATGATTGATATCTTTTGACAAAATATATTGGATCAGAATGAATGTGATGTAATATTTGAATTAAAAATTTATAGAATTAAATTCAAGATCATTTGAACTTAGATTTTACTATAGTTAAATTGAACGTCTCAATAGTATGAGATGACATAAAAAGTTATCTAATATGAGTCCAAATGAAACAAAACCAAGCAATTGAAGTATGATTGAAAGCTTCAGACATTAATTGAATAATAACATGGTCTATAATTATTGTGTGCTTTTACTTAAATCAATTGGCTCGTTCAAATGAATCTAGCGAGCCCAATATTTTTTAATTTGAGGTCATTAAGGTACCAAGATGCTAAATAAATGATTAATAATGAAAGGGATCAATATGGGATGTTCGATAGAGAGTTTTAGTTTTTGGCCAAGTTTATCAAAATGCCCTTATCAAAAAGCTAGAAATATGACTTCATTTTCTATGTGACAGAGGTTTAGGAGCTGAAAGAGATTACAAATTCTATTATATTACCTTAAGATCAGTGCCGATGACCATCATCAGAATTTCCCAATTTTCTTCACTTGACTATTGTTGCTTGATTACTAACATCCAAAACTGTTATTGGTTTTCTTCTATTTGAATGTGGACACCCAACCTCTATAATCCCTACATTGGGATGGGATTTAGATAATTATTTTTAATGGTGTAATCTTGTCTTCTTTAATTGTGGAGAAGATATAACTCTTCTAGCTTGAATTATATTGCGGACTATTTCAAGTGGGTCAGATCCATGATTATTTTCCCTTTTTAGATTTTTCATATAAGAAATTTAGGTGTCCCTTACAATTTATATCTATATGAGTAGGATTCTTATACAAAGTTAGTCTTATACAAAGTTAAGATATTAAGTACTCCACCATCATAAATTTTCTAGCATGTAATAATCTGACGTTATCTATATGAAAACCCAAACATATAATAAATACTTTTTCAATGGCGAATAATTACTCATGAATTAAGGATACCACAATTTAAGCGTGAAGGCCACTAAGGCCTCACTTTGGAGGGTCGCATGCATAGGATGGAAGAACTTAAAGCATAAGTCTTAAAACTCTAGGAGGAGATTAAATAATAAATAGTACAATCATAACATGTTGATTCTCCTACCATAAAATCAAGAACTATTTGAGGCTGATCCATTTCATGCCAACTATATAATATCTCCTCATGTTGTAGCTCACCCTCCACTATAACCTCATCAAATTCTCTCAAATATAATGAGTTCATCCCAACTTTGATGTATTGCTCAGCTAATATGTAAGCCTCAATTATATATGAATGATTTGATTCTGCATTACCTTATTGATGCCACTTACAATGTTTTACGAAATAAACAGTGCCTTTTTGATGATGAGTTTCTTTTGAGGGGAAATAATCAATTTATCTCTTGATGTATTTTTCAAGAGTCTTAACTTCTAATTGATGTAATCTCCAACATTCAATTATTGTGAGATTTAAGTTGCCTAAAATGGATCCATATGATGGAACCTTCCACCCATATGAGCATATTGACCATTATAAGATCATTTTGGAATTTCAATAAGCTTTTGATGAAAAGTTTCTCTTTATAACTCTTAAAGGACAAGCTCACATCTGGTTCTACCTTTTATGGAAGAAATATTAATATTTTCATTAATATAGCCAAACGTTTTATTAAATAATTTGTCATCCATCTAAAGATCATTAAAGAGTCCTCCCATCTTTCTAGGATTTGCCAAAATGATGGGGAGAACCTATAGGAGTACTTAAAAATGATTTTTTTGAAGCACGTTAAATTTTAGTAGTGGATTTGGAGTTATTATGCGATGTTTTTCTTAAAGGTCCTTGTCTTAGACCTCTTTGCTACTCATTAATGTAAGAGACAATATGCTAAAGTGGGCTTAGGAAATTTCATGGCCTTCACATAAGTCTAGGGACTAATTTTAAGCCTAGTTATGCCCATATATTGATCATTTATGCTAATTCAGTGTCATGACCCAACCCGACCGGGACGGATCCTGCTCGCATCGGGTCGCGACGGAGCCAAGCAAATCCAGGATCTAGCTTTGGAATTTGCTTCAGACTTTCTTCAAAATATTCTACATACAGAACACAGAGCTACTATAAACATCCAAACACAGAACATTTCATCTATCTTTTCTTTCATCAAAATAATCATATACAGATACAGTACATGGCTTACAGACAGAAAGAACAGAACAAAACAGAAAAGCCATGACTGTACAAAAATCAAAAGTACAAAATACCTAATCACTGATCAGATTCTGAACTTCTAATCCAAGACTTCCTTCCCTTTCCCAGAACCTGAAAACCACGCAGAAAATAAGGATGAGCTAATAGCTTAGCAAGACATCACTCACCAATCAAAATCATCAGAAATTCACATCAGAAAAAAATAGCCGTACGGAAAACGTAGAACAGACAGAACAGATACTTGACCAACATAAATCAAACAATTGATACATAAAACTGAAGTCATGTCGAATCGGAGTTCAGAACGGATACCAAAAAGTTTTCAAGTCACAGAGCAGACAAGATCGTACGGAATAACCAGAATCATACAGAAATCAGAAATCAGATAAAATCACATTCATATCAGATAATTCATAAAACAGATAATTCATAAAACAAATCATATAAGTCACAGAACAGATTATCAGATATCAAACATCAGATTTCAGATAACATATCACATATCAGATTTCAGATTCCCAGACCTTGACAGAATCTCAACGGATTCTGGCCCCTTATGCCTCCCTTCCCTGACACAGATAGAATCTCGACGGATTCTGGCCCCTTATGTCTCCCTTTGTGCTTATAGCACCAGAACAGATCAGATATACAGAATTTCCGGAACAGAACTTATTTTCAAATTTCAGAGCTCATTTCAGATTTCAGATTTCCTGGACACAGACAGAATCTCAAAGGATTCTGGCCCCTTATTACTCCCTTCTGATAGCATGCACACATCAGATCATTCAATATATCAATTCAGAACAATTCAGAATTCGTACAAAAAATCGGCGGCGTAACGGCAGTATACGGAATTTACACAAAAATCACATATTCAGAAATTCACCAAATTACCACAGAATATCCACAACAACATTATAAGACTTTCACTGTACTGACATAACATTTTTCAACATCCTGATAATTTGCAGTTCAAATAAAACACCGCAGAATTCAAAATATCAGGTAAAAATCTTCTAGAAAATACTCAAAACGTGCACAATTATCATCTCAAAGACATACCAAAAGTTACGCGGAAAAATCTTTGTCAGAAGAAAATAACACCAGAAATTCGCTAACGGAAACAAAATTTGGAACAGAAAAGTCATCAAAATTCTCGTTTCTGAAAATTGAGAAAGGCGGAATGTGCCTTACCTCGAGTCGGTCAACTTCTCCAACTACGGCGACGGACGAAAACGGACGGAAGTCACCCAAAAATCCACTTTTCTTCTTTTCCCTTCGGTTTTCTCTCTCCTGGACTTTCTCTCTCTTCAAAACGACTTAAATCGGATATTTATTAAACAGGATCGTTCCGGACGATGTCCCCGATCGTCCCGGGACGATCTTCTCTGGACTAGAGTGTGAACCAGATCGTCCAGACGAAATTAAATGCCAATTTCGTCGTCCCGGGACGAAACCCTCGGGTTTGGTTCGTCCCGACAGTTCGTCCCGACTCTTCCAGGTTCGTACAGACAAACAGGCAGATTTTTCACAATTCTGTACAGATCGTCCTGGACGATATCCTTGATCGTCCCGGACGATCCTGGGAGAAACAACCTTTACATTAAGTCAAGTGGGTTAGGTCACCCCTATGAAAGGTCATGGGATAGGACTTGAGCCAACTAATCTAAGGCCTTAATTAGGTCACAGTTAAGGTTGAGCTACATATATAGGTAGATTCAATCTACAATTAAGCTAGATTAGGTTAATTAGGTTGGGATTAGGTTAATTAGGTTGGCTTTGTCGTCTAAGTCTACTAGAGGATCCAATTAGGGTTATCATAATTTTTAAGGCTACAGATGACTTGACCAAGATCAAGACATAGAATAATCTCTCAGTGAAGTTATCTTTTCAGAAGGTTGCAGTCTATGAGGTGTATGATAAAAGTAGATTGTTTGGAGAAAAAAGCAAGATGAACGACTTGTTATGAAAATTGCTTAAAGAAAGGGTAAATAAAAGAGAGAGCATCATCCAACCTTAATTTACCAACATATTGAGCAAATTAATGCTTTTAGCTATTTTTTTTGGGATAAAACTCACATAGAGGCATACGCGTTAATATAATTAAAATGTTACAAGTCTTTAATAAAAAAAAAGCTCCCAAAAAATATAATATTTGAAACAAAATCTAAGAGTCGTTGTTCCAACATATTACAATAAACATACAAAAGAAAAAAGAAGCAGCCAAAACCACCGAGAGAACCACCTAAGAGAGTGAAACCTGAAAGAAGTCAATGCCAACATAACGAAAGCTCCAAGCAACAGCAACCTACAAGAAATGAAACAAAAAAGAAAAGACAAAACAAAGAAAATAGAATAACAAGTCAATCAACAGAAACAACAAGCCACACGAACACCCACAGCCAAACTGCGGCACACAACCGCACGAACCCCCACAATCCAAGCAACAAAAACCTGCAAGAAAGGAAACAAACAAGAAACAAACAAAATAAAACAACAAGCCAACCAACAGAAACAACGAACCACATGCCCACCCACAGCTTATTAGCGGCACAAACTGGACTCAACCAAAACTAAACAGACGACAACCACCGCCCCACCAAAATAGAATCAGCAGGAGAACCACCAACCCTCCAAAACAGCAGGGAAAGACCCCCAACAAGAACCTCAACCAGGAGAACACAAACCTCTAACAAGCACCCCAAATAAAAGCAACACAACGAAACAACCCAACCACACCAAAAAATATCCAAAAAACAGCATAACAAACAACAAATTAAGCCGTAGATTTCGATCTTGTGGAGCATCCAAGAAAATATTTGAAAATATGCTTAAAATTTTTATTTTTCATGTTCTTGTTTTTCTTCCAAAAACAGAAGAGGCCCGTTTTGTCAATAGCTTCTAATTGAAAGAACTAACAGCTCTTTAGGTATGTCATTAACATAAGCCAAAAGCATATACGACAAAAAAAAAAGTTGTGCTTACGTAGGCTTTGCACCACAGGCTTATATTGTTTTTTTACCTCCCATAAACCGACAATTTGCTTAGTCAAAATTTCATAATTATTTTTATTTATTCAAAGAAAATATTTATGAAATGACCTTCAAAAATGTAATGATAGAGACCCAAATTATTCTTGTAGAACTAAGAATTTGTTTGAGATAATTTTTTGGCTATTTATTTTTTCGAACATTAATTATAATTTTATTTGGTTAGTATTTTCTGACAACTTTTCAAAATTTTTTGTGATAGAAAGCCGCTTTCTACGGTTTTAACTTCACGTCCATACGAGCCTGTTTGGGATAGCTGTAATTTTTTGTAAAAGTAATTGTAAAATTATCATGAATAAAATAACTTGTTTGAATGCTCATATATATATATAGAAAAATAAACAATTACTTTCTTATAGCTACCGCATATTAATGAATTTGATTGTAAAAAATAACTTTCCGCTATAAAAACTTATGGAAAATATATAAAAAGAAATTCCACGGGCGGGAAAACACAAAGAAAATATTATTTGCATGGTCAAAATTTCATAATTATTTTTATTTATGCGAAGAAAATATTTATGATCTCACCTTAAAAAATGCAATGATAGAGATCATAATTATTCTTGTAGAACTAAGAGTTTGTTTGGGGTGATTTTTCGACTGCTTTATTATTTTATTTGGTTACTCTTTTCACACAGCATTTTAAAATTTTTTATGATAGAAAGCTGCTTTCTACAACTTTTCACCATAGTAACTTCACATCCATAAGAGTCTGTTTGGGATAGCTATAATTTTTTATAAAAGTGATTGTAAAATTATTATTAGGAAAATAACTTATTTGAATGCTGCTATATATGTTGAAAAATGAACAATTACTTTCTTATAACTGCCACATATTAATGAATTTGATTGTAGAAACTTCTAAAAAATAGCAATAAAATAACAACCAAATAAAATTTTGATTAGGATCTGAACAGCAAAGCAAGAAAAAAGTTTATCCCAAATATGTGGAGAATAATTTAGATGCACATTTAATTTTTAGCTGGCAAACAGTAAAAATAATAATAATAAAAATAAAAAACAGATGCCTATGCTTTTAAGGGAATATAATGAATTTTTTTTTTTGCCGTGAAAATAAAGCCATCTCTATTCTCATGGAGATGAACGGTGGTCATTTCATGTAAGTGCGCTCTTTTAAGTGATCTTGACCATCCATTTATTAGGCCAAAATATATAATGTTTTTTTTTTTCATTTTGTTATTAAAATTTAGATTACATCCCAAATATTAAGAAATAAAAAAAATTTCCCATAAATTCTACATTTGCTATATGGTGTTATATATATATATATATATATATATATATTATATATATATATATATATATATATATATATATGATTACTTTAAATGATAATGTTATAAATGACATTTAAATTCAATTTTGATGGAATTTAATAAATGTATATTAAATACACTGATAATTTTGATATTAACATAGCTAATAATCAAATAAGTAATAAAAAAGTTTATTACTCAAAATAATATTACAATATTTGATATAATAATCTTAGTTAAATAACTTAAGTGGTGATGTAATCATGCATTAAAAGAGCCTGTTTAAATATTTGAGTCAAGCTCAGCTCGAGCCATCTTACATTTGAGCTTGAGCTTTATTAATTAATTGAGGATTGAGCTTTAGCTTGGGCTTCTGCTCATGACCTTGCTCATTTATTAAGAAAAAGAAAAGATCATTCTTATTCAACCAATTATTATAATGACATGATAAAAAAGAATAAGAAGTTAAATGAGAAGTAATAAGAAACATCTTGGAAAAAAAGAAAGAGACGTACTTATAAAATATTTTTAATAACTTTATGTTAAATCTTTTGATTATATTTTAAGTATATTTTATATTAATAAATTTCAAATGAACTAGCTCATGAGCTAACAAGTTGGGTCGAGGTTGGCTTAAGCTAAGATCATTAGCTCATTGAGTTCTACTCATGAACTATTTATCAAGTCGAGCCCATATTATGCTCGGTTTGTATTTGTTCTATCTTTTTTTACAGGTTGGGAGTAGCAGCTGTTGTTATTTTCTTATTTGGGATTTAGTTGTCTGTAATTGTCTGGTTTTTTCGTGTTTAGCTGTTGTCATGAAGTTTTCAGACTGGAGCTATGATGTTGTGGGTTTGTATGCTGAGACTAAGTCCCACTGTTGCTCTCCTATCGAGGCTGGGGGTATTGGCTGGGCTGTGGGTGGGAGGCTTTCCATTATTGAGGGAGTTCCAGGTGGTGCCTATTTATTACTCTGATCGGATCTCTTATCCTTGGCTGTATTTGAACTACTCTCTTCTTTTTTGCTGGGCTGCTGTTGGGTGTGTTTTCATCTTGGTCTGTTGTGTTTTGTGGTGGACGAGACTTGATGAGGTGTTCTTTTGCTGTTCTCTGTGGGATTATGGTCAGAATGTCTTTTCCTATTATTCTTTGGAAGGTTAGATGGAGCATGTTTTCTGTGGTTAGTTGGGCTTTCCCCCCCTGTAGGATTGAGTGGCTTGTGGACTTTATTAATGAAGCTAGATTCTTTGATAATATCCTGAGCTCTAATAGTCTGATTCTAATGACCTGCTTAACTTGGAAAAATCTGGTCTTTTTGGCTTTTATCTTTTTCACTTACCATTACTATTATCCTTTTGTTCCTAATATTATCTGTTGGTGTAGCTCATCATTTTCCTGTTTTAATATTTTGCAGGTGAGGTTATATTTCCAGGCTACTCAGATTTTTGTCAGATGGAAGGGGCTTAACTATAATCATTTTTTCCGTCTTTTTTGGATGCTTGCTTATAACATCTTTAGACTGTTACTAGTTATTTTTGTACCTTTTGGTAGTGATGATAATTAGCTCTTAGGTTTTATTTTGATTTGTTTTGTTGCTCTTTCGAGCAGTAGCGATCTGATTTTATCCCTAAGGACCCTGTAACCTGTTTTATTTTTTTTTTCAACAAGTAGGCCCCTTTGTTGGTTTTTTTTTTAAAAAAAAGTCGAGCCCAAACTGGCTCATGGGGCGGCTTGACTCAATGGCATGCTTTGATGAGTATATTGGGCTTGATATTGAAGGTGCTAATATGAGTTATATCAGCCATCCTCCTGCTTTCGTGTATTGGATGAGGCCTTCTTATTGGGATTGGTATCAAGTTTCCAGTAATCTTACAATCATTTTTTGTGGCATTGTGAGTGTTGAGAATCTGGTGTTAGCTAGAGATAATGCTTTTTTGAAGGATGATTTGATTTCTTACTATTTTTTGGCTTACTTTGATGAATATATCAGTCTTGATATTGAAGGTGCTAATACGAGTTATATCAACCATCCTCTTGCCTTCATGAGAAAAGCTTACCTGAGAAACTATTTATGTTTTGGGATTACTAGTAAATGGGGATTTTATAGGAATTTTTTGGATAATCTTGTTCAGAATGAGGGCACTATTTTCTTTTCTGTTTTGGTTGTTGATTGTCTTCTTAATATGGATCAGAGATTTGTGGGGATCAAATTTATGGACTTTTTTCTGCTCCAGAAGATTGGGTACTATAATTGCTTCACGTTGATTATTCTGCTCTTTAATTTGGTGACTGCTTCTAAGCCTCTCACGACTTTGGTTGGAGCCTGCTTGGATGTGAGGCTTATTGAGAATAGTTCAATCTCTGTTAAGCCTGCTGCTCTCTTCCAGGTTGTGATTTTCCATGTTTTGGGTAAAACCAATATGAGTACTTTCTGTCTGTATATGCTTTGTACTTTGATTTTATTTTGTGGTACCTTAATGACTTTCAATCAAACTGTGGCTGATGAGTTTGCTCTCCTAGAAGGGTTTGAAAATTTTCTTTCCCTTTTATATATTATTTGTTTAAATATCTATTATTGCCAAATTACCCTTTTCTGTTGGAGTATTTTCTTTGTGCATATCTGGTCGCCAGAAATTTGGATGTACATCTTTTGCGGGGAGTTTACGAGTTCTAGAATTATGAGTTATTCGAAGTTTGATTATTCTTTTTGCAGGAAGATGGTGCTGAATGCCTTTATTTTGATCTTTCTTTTTTGGGTGCTGTCTACTTGCAGCCCTAGAATGTACTTAGGCTCTTTTGTAATTCATTGTATAAGGAACCACCATATTTTAGGATTTATTTTGCTTTCTCTTGTAGCTCTTATGAGCATTAACGAGCTAGAGGTTCCTTCTAAGGACCTTGTAACCCCTTTTTTGGTATTAACATGTAGGCCCCTCAGTGGATTTTAACTTAAGAAAAAAAGAAAAAAAGGATTATTTATGCTAATTACTTCAAATTTAACAACTAACTAATTATAATTAGATTCACTTCAGTTGATTTATATCTTTATATCTATCCAATTTTTTTTGTTATGTGGACTCTATATCTCTCAAATTCCTTAAAAAGGGTAATTTTGACAGTATGTTATCTTCAAAATGGATGAACTTATCACTCATTTGTGATCTTGACTTTTGATGATCTCTGCTATTGGTTTATGATTGGCATAAATGAATTTTTTGATGCACTGCGATCCAAACATGCCCCTAACAATGTTTCGTGATCTTAACTTGGTATTGAAGAAATTAATAAAGGAAACACTATCATGCATGAATAATAATCTTACTAGTCTATGTAGGATTGCATGAATACTTTTTCTTGCATAACCAACTCTTTCCATAAGGTTGGATAGTTTTATTCCTTGTTGACCGAGTTTCTAAACAACTTGAGTATATCATCCTTGGTTATCTGGTAGCTTTAACTACTTTTGTTATCTATTATGAGAACAAGTTATTACTACTTATGTGTTAACTACTATCTACTTTGTTATCTTGCCCTTATTATTGTTAAACATTTAGGTGATTAGCGTGTTGATGAAAAATAGTGGGCTTGCTTGACATAGTAAGAGAGTTCTACTATGGTTTATTAGAGGCAAAAATAATTCTCTATAATCAAAGTTGTTAAGGAGAGAGAGAGAGAGAGAGAGAGAGAGAGAGAGAGAGATAGAGAGAGAGTAAAGTAGAGAAAGTAAATGAAATATGAAAACATAGAGATTTAAAGTGGTTTAATCATCTTTACTTATATCCACCATGATAATGCTCTAGTTAAAGCTTTTATTAGTATCACTTTGGCTTTATAAGGCTCGAGGCTTTTATAATAACGAAGTAGAGAAATGGGAAAGAAGGAAATAATACTAGGCCAAGATGAGAAGAAATTTGCATGAGGGCTTCTTGGTGTAATTGCTTTTCATGTCTTGCAACAACAAATAATAAACCCTTCGTGAAGATGCATTTAAGGGTTTTTATAAAGAAAAAGAAAAAGCTATCATTAATGTTAGTTTCTATGACTATAGCTTTAGAATTGTAATTGTGATCGTTACAAAAAAAATAATTGGATTTTTTGTGAATGAATGGGATGTGCTTGGGTTATATCGGATGTTGTGATATCACCATTTATATGCCAACACAACATTAACAATTAGCCCAAGAATTGTAATCATCACATAATAATTATGAAAGACATGTTATGCAGTGATGCATGATTTAGCCATATAGTAAGATGATGTCATTAAATGCTTTCATTCATGTGGAGATTGTCTTCTTGGAATTATTGTGTAGTGTTAGAATAGCTAGATTAGGTGTTCCCCATGATTGAGATCTACTAGTTCGAGATTGAGAATGCACTACCATGAATGATGAATAATTCCTTGACTTGGAAATAGAATCCCTAAGAAGGGTCTTTTAAAGATGTCTTAAACCCATAACTTTATCTAAATTATTATAGTCACTATCTTATGTCACTACTCTAGGGGTTGGATTACTAGTCAAATCCTAATAATGCTAAAATATTTTAAGTACTCACAAAACTACTTGATGGTGTCAGCTATAATCTATTTAGTGGGAGTATGTAATCTTGATGAACCTCTAAACTACTTGACCAAATATAAGAATAAATTGGTATATCTCTGACCATTATAAATTCAATTAAACAAAAACAATCAATTCAAAACTCAGCCAATCAAGTTGATTTGACCATCTCCAAATTTAATGAAGTATTTGCTAAAATTATTTGGGGCATTATAAGAAATCTAGTTGAATTAATTCAAAAAATTATATTTCAAGAGTATAAAGGGCCGCCCTTCGCCAAAGTTATAGAATTATTAATTAACATATTATAATACTTGAACTTCCCGTGGGTGTTTTATTTGCTATCCTGCTCATTGTTCTATCTGCAGTATACTGAACTGCTCTCTGTATTCCTTTAATGCTTCTTTTTTTGCATGGGAAGAGTGCAGGGTGGTGTATTTTTGGGCCTTTAGTGCTGGCCTTTTCTCGGATGAGTTGTTCATTGGATGGGCTTCTGGGTTTCCAGGGAGTCTCTCGTACTTTCTGTGCAACATTTTGTATTTTTGTTTTGGCAGTTGGCTTAATCTTTCCTCTAGTACCTTTGTTTGCCTGTTTTGCAGGTTTTTGGAGCTTCGCGCTCGTTTTGTGCAGGGTACGAGTGCTGATCGTAGGATTCTGCTGATTGAGTTTTTCTTTTCCCTTTGTTTTTGGGATCTTAGAATGTTATTAGTCTACTTTGTATTTTTGCTTAGTAGGGATTTCAGGCTCTTAGGTTTTCCTTTTAATTTTGTTTGTAGCTCTTATGAGCAGTAGCGAGCTAGAAATCCCTTTAAGGATTGTATAATTTTTCCCCTTTATTAACACGTAAGCCCGTCAGTGGGTTTAAACCAAAAAAAAAAAAATTATAATACTTGAACTAAAGAGAGTGCCTCCTATGATAGTTGTATAAGGAGCTTGAAGTTGTTGAGTTTTATATATAGTTGATTTTAGATGATGATATGCATCGTGTAGTGGTGTGTGTTAAGCAACTTTAAACATAAAACAATAATGAATGTTGTTCATCAGTGAAACATAATGGGCATTGGGTGATTAGAATCATGGATTTCTAATGCCAAATTGTAATTAATGGTTTCATACTCAACATGCACTAGATTGATAAATGCTTGGAGTCAGCAAGCTTCTGAAAATATTAGACTTAATGGTGATGGTTGTCCAATGATGAGAAATGTTAGGCTACTACAGGTGATAAGAACTACTATTTTTCTTAAAAGAAGACAAATTATGTGACCTAGAAGTTGGCGCAGAAGGTGGAACGAGAAAAAATCAGAAACAATCAATTAACTAGTACTATAGACATTTGTAAGATCTACATAATTCTATATGATCTATGAATGTTATATTTGCTTAAATTTATGATAAATATATAGAAATATTTATAGAGTTTTAGTTTGGATATTATAACCATTTTGATTAATACCTATCAAAACAAATTCTGCATCATATGGTTTAAATCAATCCCTTTCATGAATTGGAAAAGAATCAAATGATACCATTCCTAGGTCAGCCCACAATGGACCGACTTAGGTCAATTGAGTGAGATCTTCCATTAGCTACTACCATCAAAGTTTCTTATTGGTGAGCAGAGGGTACTATTTCAAAACTCCTGGCACCACTCAATGGATTGGAGTTATGTAGGAGTAATTATGCAAAGTTATTGAGATTATATTTAGGGTATTAGAAGCCATGAGGATATATATACTTACTGTCTTTGAAAGTAATTCAATGTCCAACATAGCTCATAAAATCGATTGCTTGTGAAGCTTGGAAAAGCTTGAAGAAGCTAAGATCTATGAGAATGAATTTTATGCAATACATAATGCATTGTCATAATCTATCACCATTAGAAGGCTGCTCCAGGGAAGGGGAAGTTGTGTAGGTAGTTAGACATTTCACTGATAATCCAAATGAGCGATGATCACCTCCACCCTCTCTTATATGTGCAATCATAATTTTTGCTTGCTCATCTGATTTTTACTACTTCTTAAAGCAGCTTTTTAATACAAAAGTTTTAATTTTTGAACTAAAAATTTGTTTTAAGAAGCATTAAAAAAACTGTCTCAAAGGAAGCCTTCATTTTTTTTAAATGTATATTTACTTTTAAAGTAGAGAATTAATGAATACATAGACTTAGTTCAAAAAGCATAATCTAATTTACAAGTTTACCTTTGCTTTTGCTAATGAACTTACCTAAACATTCCTATATACCTTCTGCACTAAAATAAATTACAGCAAGTGGTCCTCACTAACCAGAATCTGATTCGCTTTGCGATAGCAAAAGTGACTCGACTAATTTACATTAATTAGTGATTAAGTTAGTAAACATCATCATTAGTTCCTAATTAATCATGATTACTATTATCCTTAACTCAGTTTTTTGTTAAAAAAATTTCTATCAGTGATAAATACATCAATTTCAGTGCCAGTCGCATAGAGAAAAGCCATTTTTAATAAGAACTGTAATAATTTTGATATATGTTTTTCTCTTTTTTTTTCTAACTTTTAGCTTTTTGATAAGTTAGCTAAAATTTAGCAGGAGAAAGCAATATAAATACAGGCCCTCGCCCCTCCTCTCTATCTCCCCTCGCTGCCTAAGCTCAAACCCCCAAAGCCCTAAATTAAAGGGGATTCTCCCTCTCTTCTCGCAGAGAACGTACAAACAAAGCTCATTCCAACCACAAAACAAATATCTTACGTACGTTAATGTTTACAGGCTCTCCCCTCTCCACCAAAACCCTAACCTTATAACTAGTTGTACACTGAATCTCACTCTTCTCTCCTCACTATCTCATGAACTTGTACTACTCTCAAGAAATGGAAGCCAAGCTAGCACATGACTTCATCCACGTCCATGGACCAATCATCGTCGGAGCCGGTCCCTCCGGCCTTGCCGTCGCCGCTTGCCTGAAAGCAGAAGGCGTTCCGAGCCTAGTTATCGAGCGTTCTCACTGCATCGCCTCTCTATGGCAGCTTAAGTCTTATGACCGACTCCGCCTTCATCTTCCTAAGAGCTTCTGTCAGCTGCCGCTCATGCCGTTCCCGACCGAGTTCCCTACTTACCCTACAAAGGAGCAGTTTGTTGGGTACTTGGAGGACTATGCGGCGGCTTTCGGAGTTCGGTCGGTGTTTGGGGAGGCAGTGATGAAGGCGGAGTTTGATGAAGGTTTGGGATTATGGAGGGTGAAGACAGTGAAAGAGGGGAGTGGGTGGGCGAGGGAGTATGTGTCGAGGTGGTTGGTGGTGGCGACGGGGGAAAATGCGGATGAGGTCATACCGGCAATCGGAGGGCTGTCGGATTTTGAAGGCATAGTTGTGCATACTAGTGGATATCGAAGCGGAGAGGTATTTAGAGGAAAGAAAGTGGTGGTGGTTGGGTGCGGCAATTCAGGCATGGAGGTATGCCTTGATCTCTGCAACTATGATGCCATGCCGACGATCATCGTGCGGGATGCGGTATGTTCATTAACATTTCTTGCATTTCTAATGACACTCATAATTAAAGTCATTATAATTTTAATATATAGTTTATTCATTTATTTATATACTATATATTCGATAGTACTTATTAAAAATGAATAAATAATATATAACATTTTTACCATTATATATATGGCAATATAAGAATGTGTTAATCATGCATGACTCGTTGATTGAAATGTATTTAAAGGGTGATCACTCTCATGAAAAATTATTAGGTGCGGCGTCCGGCGCTTCCGGAGGCCAATCCGGATGTGCTACGTCATCCAATGCATAGTATATTGGATGATTTGGCATGTCCAGATTGACCTCTGGATGCGTTCGGACGCCGGACAAAATATTCTCTCCAGTCTCATGATCATTAGGAAACAGTTCCAGTTTCAGTCTCTCTATAAATAGTTTCAGAAACCCTAATAGACTGATGCCTTTTCCCCCTTAAAGATTTCTTCAAATTTTTCTGTTTGATGTTATTTTTATTTGAATTAGTTTTTTAAATTCTAGAATGCCTCAAGTCATTAACATACAAATTGTCATCCTCTGATATTCTATAGAATGTGGTAAAAGACTGAGTAAATAAATTAAAGCTTTCTGAATATTGAACCAATGAAATATGCAAATTAATGATATCTTAATGAATATTGAATATTGTAAGTGCATTTCCCAGAACTTATGAGGGCTTACTTCAAATACTTATTGCAGCATGGTTTAAGCTTATTGTGAGAAATACCTCATTATATTGCCAATATAATCTGCAGTGTTAAGCTTCAGTCGCTTCGAAGATTTTAATGTCCGTGTTCTAATTTAATTAGAATTTAATACAGATGAGATCCAATGAAAATTTTCTTTTAATTTTTTTTATTAACTGAACTACAGTATTCATAATATTTTAGGTATTTGATTTGATAGCATTGAGTTTCTTAAGAGAACAAAGCTGAAAGAAGGATACACGTGCACTTTTGGCTTGTACTTAAGCTTAAAAAAGAGAGAGTTTTGGCATGCCAAGAAAGCTAGATTCTCCATGAAAACTACCCTTCATTTACTTTTTTCCTCGGATTCATGATCTGCACGCCAGAGAAGGCTCCCATCTCTCTCTTTTACTCTCTCTCTCTCTCTCTCTCGACGTCTTTCAGATTTTTTTTTTCACTCTCCTCTTTAAAGATTCTTACTCTTGGTTGATCAAAGTTGTACTAAGAACTTTGATTGATCTGTATAAGAAGTTTGGTCAAGTCATCCTGTGAAATTATCATTTTCAGTGGCATGTAACAGATTGACTGCACTCCACCATATCAATTTACTGCTTTATTTATTTATTTTCCGAAGCAAGATCAACAAATGCAGTACATTCTTTCTAAAAAATTGATTAAATTATTAACAACAGGTGCACATACTGCCTAGAGAGATGCTTGGCAGGTCTACTTTTGGGCTATGCATGTGGCTGCTCAAGTGGCTACCTGTACAAATGGTGGATCGTTTGCTGTTATTCGTCACCTGGCTCATGTTCGGTGACACGACACGGTTCGGGCTTCGTCGACCCAAGCTTGGTCCGCTCGAACTCAAGGCCATCTCGGGCAAGACTCCTGTTCTAGATGTTGGCACCCTTGACAAGATCAAGTCTGGAGACATTAAGGTTTGACTTCCAATTTACTGTATTTTGACTCTATTTCATGCATGAGATATGAGTGAGATTTTGTATTCCTTTATGTTTTTGGTTACAAATCATCTTAATATTGTGATTGTTGATTGTTTTGGGTTGCAGGTTTATCCAGGAGTTAAGCGATTCACTTCCAAAGGGGCTGAGTTTGTGGATGGGAGATCAGAAGACTTTGATGCTGTGATCTTAGCCACAGGGTACAGAAGTAATGTGCCCTCTTGGTTAAAGGTACACTAAGAAATTCCTTTTCATGTTGCATTATCTTCAAAAATAAAGCTAAGTTTCATTGATAAGCATAGCTTATCTCTTAGATTATCATATTTTTCTATGATATACTGCATATATCTTTTAAGATCCCTTTATCCATAAATGTATATAGAAATAGGAAGTATCAATGTTATTTTTTATAAAGATAAATAAAAGGAAAGATATTTAAAAAAGTATCTCATGAATCCTAAAAGAAAACAAAAATATTTTAAGCATGAAACACATGTATTTCTTTAATCATCATTTAGAATTTATATGTCATTTAGCTTTTTCAAGAAATAAATAAACTCAAAATTTATTTCATTAAAAATGAAGAGTGTTTTTCAAATTCATAGGATGGGACATAGTCATCATATAGATGTCATTAACGGTAATGGTGCATCAAAGTTATGGTGCTAACTAATTTAATTGATAAAAAATTTTAAAGTGGTTCTCAAAGTTTTAAGTTTGGGTTCTGCTTATATTGAATTTATTTCTTGGCACTCATCATTCCAAAAAAATGTACAATTAAAGTTATATATATTTCTAAGGTTCTTATTTAATTTACTAAGTAATTTGTGAAATTGGATGATTTTTCATGACAGGATAGCGAGTTTTTCTCTGAGGCTGATGGTTTGCCGAAGAGGCCATTTCCTAATGGTTGGAAGGGAGAGAGAGGTCTCTATGCAGTAGGGTTCACCAAGCGTGGCTTGCTCGGTGCATCCATTGATGCCACTAAGGTAGCCCAAGATATAGCACAATGCTGGAACTCAGAAGCCAAACAAAAATTTTGTGCATCTTGATCAATCAATACATCAATATCATATAATAAGATCGATCTTAATTGGATACATGAAGCTTATATAGTTTCACTCAATCCGATAGCTTCACTTGAAAAGTTGGTCTTACCATCATATTAATGCATGGAAGGAGATGAGCTTAATTGGAAGTGAGCAATCACTTAATTATTATCAACACCATCATCAGTCTTATCCAAATTATTAGTGGCTAGTCTTTTAGTTGGTATCTTGTATATATATCTTGTAAAATTTCATTTTGCTATGGTTGACTAACTTAGCTACATAGAGAGAGATCTTGTATTTGGGACTTGAACAAAAGCTATCTGGTCATGTAGGCAAGAGTGGGTAGAGAGAATGACAGAGCTTGAAATATTTGATTTGATTTGTTTGTTTGTTTTCACTTTTGCTTTTTAGAGTGTTGATGTAGCTTTCCCTAAGCC
This sequence comes from Dendrobium nobile, assembly GCA_022539455.1. Classification (NCBI taxonomy): domain Eukaryota; kingdom Viridiplantae; phylum Streptophyta; class Magnoliopsida; order Asparagales; family Orchidaceae; genus Dendrobium; species Dendrobium nobile. Next base: position 6,602,601 of record CM039736.1, on the reverse strand, counting down.
TAGGCCATGGAGAGAGTACAAGTTTTATATGTTCTTATTTTTAATGAAAGTGTCAAGTGGTTGGAGATTCTCTCAATCAGTATGTCTACATTAGAGAAAAGGCATTTATTTTGCGTGTTTACTTAATTGGATCATTGCCTCTAAACACTAGCTACAAAATTCTTAAGAAGCCCAAAGTTCTATCTCAAATCCAATGTGGACATAACTACTACTTATGATATTGATATTTATTATAGTTATATTTTTCAAGCACATACTAGTATGGGAGCGATAACCAATTTATTTAAAAGGAAAATTTTCGAGAAATATTATTGAGTACATATTATTTAGATTCATGCATATAACAATCACTAAGCACATGTCTGTGCCATTAAAAAAGTTCTATTAATAAATTTTAATAGTTGCTTAACTATCTTGCAACATATTTTTGTTATCCATCCAATGTAATGACAATCTTTTTGTAATAAAATAAATTGTAATGTTTTCCTGCATATCTAGTATAAAATGGCCCTATTTCTAAATTTCACTTCATAGGGCATTCTTTCTTTTCTTTTTTCTTTTGTTTCATAAAATGCATGTACATTGCTTGTAGACCATTGCATCATTCATATGCGTATTCAAAGTCTTGAGTTAGGTTTTTTTTTTTAGGGATATAAACCTATCCTATATAGTATATATAAAGGGGGCATAAGGCCATATTAATTAAAGCGAGAAACACAAAAGAGGACAAAACCTTTAGTACAGAATAATGAACAACACTCCATAATTTTTTTCAAGGAGAATATGAATTTAATTGAGTCTAGAATAGAAATTAAACCTAATACCTGCAGAGATTAACAAAAATACTAGAGATTGTGTAAAACTTTATTCTGAAGCTTTAATTGAACGAAAATACTATTTTTAAATGTCAAAATAAATTTATAAATAAATAAAGATTATCAGATAAAAAATCTCAAATAAATACTCAAAACGTTTATAATCTCAACCATTATAATATATAAAAAGTTACATCGCAAAATTTTTACCAATTCAAAATTATCCTCATTTTTTAGCAAAAAAATACAAATTTGATCTAAAAAATATCAAAAGCACAAAATTATTGATATCATAAATAGGATAATAATTACTTACAACGAGACGAACAAATTTCATAATAGGACCGAGTGGTGAAAATCATTCTATGACTTCCAAATCCCAAGTCCTCTTTTCTCTCTCATGTCTTTTCTTTTATTTTTGTATTTTCCATTTCTTTGTTGCAATTCTAGCCAAATGGAGGAGACAAAAAAGGATTCAAACATAATGGATTAAGATATTTTTAAAGAAATAATAATATAATTATACAATTTAACAATTTTTAGTATACAATTCATAAAAATATTTTTGGGGCTTAAAAAATTATAAAAAATATCAATTAATTAATTTAATTTATTTAAAAAATACTGGTGACATTGATTTCCAAGATGAAAACCCGGTGGTACCACCCATTTGTACCGACATATGTTAATTTCTTAAGGATTTGCACCAGTGTCTAAAAATTATAAAAAAAAAAGTGTAATTAAAACACTACAATATTTACACTATGAAAAAAAAGATTTGTGATTTGAATTATGATGACTCCACCGATAACCTGTGCTGGTCAGGTTCGGGTCAAGATACTTACCCCATTTACTAAATTATGTCGAGTTTGGGTCAGTCGAATTAGGCCAAAATCAATTCTGGGTTCAACCCAAACTAGACCCAAATACCCATTTTTGCGCCCCCTACTTTACATGGTGGTGTCGTGGCATTATAAAATGAACTAGTACCTCAGCGCTATAAACTGTGCTCTACTGCAGTGTTGGACTGACCTGATACGTCTATTGGTTAAACTGGCACATTTTTTGGCTGAGTAAGTGCGACTTCTCATTTTGTCAACTAATCTGCCATGACACTGAAAAAGTTGAGTGTAGTGATTCTTGAATATGTAATTCTACTCTACGACGTTATACCATTTGGCGCTCAAATTCCTGAAACTCCGGCACCATCGTACTGATTTTTGGTGATGCAGCATTATGAAGTGTTGTGGCACTAAACTTGGCTCCACTGAGGTACTAAATTAATTGGCATTTTTTATAGCCCTGATGTTGTAATGTATTGATATGGCACCGAGGTGTTGTGGATGCTACAACACTGGTAGTTGAAGTGCTACGATGATAATTTAATACTTGATTTTTCCCCTTTTTCTGAGATATTTCAGCACAACAACGACTAAAATAGCATTTTTGTTAATATTTAAGATAAGAAAATATTACAAAATTTACACTTGACTCTATCCGATTGGTCAACAATCGAGCATTATTTAACCTCTTTGGCTTATGATTAAAGTATGTTTGACCAAAACCTCTAGCCCTAATTTTACCTAAATTCAAGTATAATTAACTAGTCTAAACCCCATGGACTTGGTCTGAATTCAAATAGTCCTAAACCACTTTATGAACATTTGAGCTCATATTAAACCTCAATCCTTCCTAATAATGATCAAATCTAATTTTATTAAGGAGCTCAAGTGATCCATCTCGGGTTTCCCTATCCCAAACCCATTTTGAAGAAATCCAAATCCTTTTGAACTTTGGCATTATTTTAAATAACCATAGTCATCTTTAGGTTTATTTGGGACTTAATTGTTTCAAGCTCAAGTCATTTGGCCATGGTCAAAGTTAATTTGACCATGGAATCTAAATAACCTAACTATGGTTCATTTAACCTAAACTTAATTAAGAGAACTCCGTACTTTCCTAAATTTGGCAAAACCCTTATGAAGACCTTAGGCTAGATGTCCAGGAAAACCTAACCCATTTGGCCTAGCTTTAGGGTTGAACTAAAATGAACTTGACCTTATGCTATAAACCAAATCCAAGAATTTGGCTAGGAACATCTATGGTCTTTCCCTTCCCTAGTTGTTTAAAGAAAATCCCCACCCTACATTACTATTTATGTTGGCTACTTATTATTGATATGATCAAAATTGTCATGGATTGCTAAGGTGGCATGATCAGTTCAATCGCATATAAGAAAAATAGGTTGTTTAAATTGGAAAGGTTATAAAATTATTTTGAGTGAAAATTTATGTATTCAACATCATTAATTAGTTTTATAATTCAAGATGAAGGGGTGGAATTTGAAAAATAAAATAAAATTATATCTTAGAATTAGATGGGGGCATTTAAAGATCACTGACAAAAATATTTTTAGGAGTAAGATTCAAGATATTAAGTTTTTGACCATGTATGAGGAGAACAATATTATATAAGAAAAAAATGCTGGTGATATTAAGAATATTACAAATGATGTGCTTGGAGTATAAAAAAAAGCTCATAATAATAAAAATAATTGGCGATGGATTCAAAATGTGTAAGAAAAGATTTTTAAAAAAATGTCTTGCTACAAAAATTGGTTTACATATAAAAGTTTTGAAAATTAAGAAAGATATAAAGCATCCCATAAGAAGTATAGGAAAGAAATATGTGATGTTAAGAATTTTACTTTTAATGATTTGTATAATATATTAGGTACTAAGGAGGGTGAAAGATGTATATATAAGTTAGCTAAGTAAAGAGATATGAGAAGTAATGATGTAATTCAAGTGAAGCACATTAAGGATGAAGATAAAAAAAATGTTTTTTTACTAGAAGAGGATGTTCAACATAGATGGATGAGGTATTTCGATAAGCTTTTCAATAAAGATTGTGATAGACTTTATTAAAGAAAATGAAGTATGGAAAAATATTTTAGTTATGATGATATTCTAATAGAGGTATGAAAATGTCTAGAAAATGTCTAGAAAATGAAAGAATTTCATGGCTTATAAAAATTTTCAGTATTATTTTGAAAACTAAAAAGATGTCAGATTAGTGGAGGAGTTTGTTGATTCCTATTTTAAAGAATAAAGGTGATGCACTATAGTGGGTAAATTTTAGATGAATTAAGTTAATATGTCATACATTAAAACTATGGGAAAGAGTTATTGAACATAGGTTGCAATGTGATATTATTGCTTCTCAAAATCAATTTGGATTCATGCCAGGTAGGTCTACTATAGAAGTTATATATTTATTGAAAGGTTTGATGGAGAAGTATATAGAGAATAAGGAGGATATATATATGATGTTTATTGATTTAGAGAAAGCATGTGATAAAGTTTTAAGAGAACTACTCTGGAGAGTTCTAGAAATGGAAAAAGTTAATAATGCTTATAGTCAACTTATTAACGATATGCATATAGGAGTTATTACTTAATTCTGTTCAAACATACGCTGGTTTGATCAAGTATTTTCCTATTTTAGTTGGATTACATCAAGGATCATCTTTAAGCCCATACCTTTTTTACTTTTAGTCATGAATGTTCATATTACACATTTACAAGAGGATGCAATCGGGTGTATGCTTTTTCCTAATGATATTCTTCTTGTTGATAAGACTAAAGAGGGAGTTGAAGGAAAACTTGAGTTATGGAAGTGAACTTTAGAGTATAAAAGTTTTCATTTGAGTAGATCAAAAACTGAATACATGGAGTGTAATTTTTTGTAGTAATAGATCTAGTTGGAGGATTGTGGCTTTGGGTGATCAAGTCATTAAAAGGATCGAGTGCACATTTTAGATATCTTGGGTATATTCTTCGAAGTGATGGTGAAATAGATGGGGATGTTATTAGTAAAATTCAAGTTGGACAGTTAAAGTGGAGGAACACATCGAGCCTTTTGTATGACAAAAAAGTCGTGTATCCCTCAAACTCAAGGAAAACTTCTATAAAATGGTGGTGAGGCCTGTAATGCATACTAGATTTGACATATTAGATTTGACCTATGCTAAGAAAAGATAGAGGTAAACCTAAAAAAATTTGATTAGAAAGTATAAGAAAAGAATTTTTTATTATATTTAAATGAGAATTTGACTCTTAACATGAAATAATGGAGAAAAAAAGGATTCAAGTACCTGACCCCATGTAATAGGACTAAGGCTTGATGTTGATGTTGTTGTTATAGAATTAAAATGAAGATGTCATCATTCTTAATAAAAAAAATGATAGGAGAACTAGAGAAAACATACACAATACTTTTATTTCAATTGCAATTGGAAAAAAAATGCCAAACAAAGAACTAGGTGCAATCATTTAACTATGAAAATTCATAAACTTTCATTCAATATTCAATGATTAATTTCAACTCATAGGCCCCCAAACACCACATGCCTTTCTTCAACTAATGATTGTCATAAACTTAAATAATAATAAGAATAGACTGAACTATTTTGACTGGTTGGTTAATTGTCTTCTCTAGAACCATCAGGTCCAACATTTGAGCTCATCTCCCTCTAACTCTTAGCTTTCGTTTCAGACAACTTTTGATCACTGCTTTTTTTGTTTGTTTGAGAAATTTTTATGCTAAAAAGCTATTGTAGAAATAAAAAAATTGTCTCAAACGAATCCCTAGTCACGATCAAAACACTTAAATTCTCAAAAAAAAAAAAAAATCTAATAAATAATAAATAAATCTTAATTACATAAAAGAAAAATAAATTATTCTCACTACATAGAATGAAAAGAAACTATTAGAGGAGACTCAGACACAATATTCCACATCTTTTCACATCACTGCTCTTGAGATTTGATGGGAAAAGCTACGAATGCTTCCAAAAACCCTATAAATGCAATCTTGATAGTCTTATTCTTGCTCTCGTGGCAATAATTAGGTTCTTTTTTTTTTTTGGGGGAAAATAATGAGGTTCTTAACATGCAGAATCTTTCCTTCCCAAATATAGCCACCTAAAATTTACTAAAATTGGGTTTCAGATGAGACTCCACAATTATCATTATTATTTTTGGGTAAATAATTATCATTAATTACTATGTATTTCACTTGGTTTTTTAAATTTAAGTCATAATTTTTAATTTAAAAAATGTATTTTTTATTGATTAATTTGTTTATAACTATAGATCTCATGATAGGGAACAATTATAAGTGTTGTTTTAGTAGGTATTATTAATATAACTTTTGGTTTTATTCATGTTTGATACGTCATCACAAAATTATCTTGATTGGGCACGAATCTCGAGGCAAAATCAGTTCGGAAACTTCAAAAATTAATTTTGGGAGCATATGAACTCCGATTTCAGCGAGCTTATAGTCAAACTGAGCGTCTCGAAAATATGAACCCAACGATTCCAAGATCAACCCAATCCGAGCCCAAATGAGTCTGAATCAAGGGTTCAAAGCGCTGTTGGAAGGTTCAAACCGCAATTTGAGTTACCAAACGGTCTCCGATTTTGACGAGCTTATACTCGAATCGAACGGCTCGACGAGACGAATCCGACGAGCCCAAGATCATTGAATTCCGACATCATTAAGGCCTTCAAATGACCAACGAACGGTGCATGATCAAAGGATTCGATATCGGCCGTCCATTCAAACCACTCACAATTCGCCCTTGATCTCACACCTATTTACGGGCTATGCCACTCCAGAAAAACTATAAATAGAGCCCTCATTCTACACCAAAGGGGGGCTCAAGTGAAGAGAGAGAAGAAGGAGAGGAGAAAGGGGAAAAGGAGATTCCTCACCTCCTCGACCACCGCCGGAGCTCTTCCTGCCGCCTGAAGACACCGGAACTCTGCCGGATTTTCGGGAGAACGCCAGAATTCTGCCCAACTTCCATGGGATGCTGAAATTCTTCCCAATTTATAAGAGAATTCCCTCATGACGCCGAAACTCCGCCCAAGTGAAGCCAGAGTTCTCCTCTGCCACCAACGACGTCGGACCTTCACTCTTCGCCAAGCTTCTACCCGACGCCGGACTTCTACCGGTTATCGGACTCCGCTAGACGTCTATGCGAAGATGCATTTCTTTTCATTGCTGGACTTCTACCTGACGCTGTCCTACTGATCTTCGTCGTCAGACTACAGTCCTTTCGACCTCCGTCGCCAGCCGACTACGGTCCTCCTGACTTACGTCGCCCGCCGACTACAGTCTTTTTGACATCCGTCGCCCGTTGAATACGGTCCTCCTGACTTATGTCGCTCGCCGAATACATCCTTTCCGACCTCCGTCGCCCGCCGACTACAGTCCTCCTGACTTACGTCGCCCGCCGACTACAATCCTCCGTCGCCAGCTGACTACGGTCCTCCTGACCTACGTCGCACGCCAACTGCAGTCCTTCTAACAAAGCGAATACGTCGATAGTAGATCTTTGTATTTACATCATGTAATGTACTCCATAAGATGTACATCAAGCTAAGGCCTTCTCCCAAGGAAGGGTCTCATTTGTAATCGACTGCAAATACTAGTGGATTCGTTCAAACTGGGCTAGGCCCCGTGGTTTTTCCCCCTTTTACAGGGGTTTTCCACGTAAAAATCTTGGTGTCTCATAAATGCTAGACCCTCTCTTCTTATCTAATTGCGTGCCAGATTTTCGTACAATGCTAAGACGTTAAATATGATATTTCTCTACCGCCGCGAATACTCCTGGACGCAACAATGTTAATAATAATTATATGTTTATCAAAATGATAAAAAGTATAATTAAAAGATCAAAAAATATAGTTAAGAATTTTAATTACAATAGATTGAGAAAATATAAGTACTATAATTAAAAATTAATATTTAATCACATTTTTTTAGATTAAATTGATCAAAATTGTCTTAGAAGTATTTGAATATTATTCCAGGATATATATGAAAAAACTATTAATAAAAATGCATAGTCGCATGCAATAAGACATGCAAGGCCTCTAAATAACAAATTTATAAGTAAAAATTTGAAAATATGTTGTATCAAATCCGATAATAGGAAAAAAAATTGAGGCATCTATGTGAACATAAATTATCTTCTAGTACTTGAAATTATGTTATATACCATCACAGATACATAAGAGATAAATGATATCATAGATAAGAGATAAATGATAACTTTTTTTTTAATGAGTAGAAAACCTTTCATATGTAGAGATATTTATGAATTCTAACATGTGGACTAAGAACAAAAGGCATCTCCACCCACCACAATGAAATCATTTTCACTACATATGATCATTTGCCTTCCACTTTGGGAGCTAAACCAAATATTCTAACAAGCACAGAAAAAATTCAAGCAAAATTAAACAATGAACAATTCTTTTCTCATTTGAAATGATTAATTCTAGCGTAATTAGCCTTAGAATTAATTAATTAATTAAGAGGTTAATTGATCCACTTTAGATGACATTGATTAGGCTGTTGATTGGTTGATAAACACTGCTAATTACCTGCCATTTAATCAAATAGGTTCACCTATTTTTACTTTGCTAGTTTTATTATTAAATTTGTCTGAAAAATTTCAGACAGATCTTCCCCAAAAGCACTCACTTTAAATAACTCTACTAAATTGTTTAGAAGATCTACAAATTTATTTGGTAAAGATTTGGTGAGAAGTTCTCATATTTTAACCAAATTCATGATGAAATCCATGGTTTTAAATAGTGAAAAGCTTTGACCTTTAGACTTTAATGTTTTCATAAGTGCATATATTAAAGTTTAAATCTGATTTTTTAAGTTTTTTGGCAGTATTGTTGTTTCAGTAAATTAAATTAAAATGGTGATTAAATTGATTAAGGGAAAAGGATTTATGTAAAATAGTGAGAAAATTCTCATCTGGCTCTTCTTTTAGTTTTAGAATTGGCAATCAGGTGTGAATGACTTAATTTTGTTCTCTCTCTCTCTCTCTCTCTCTCTCTCTCTCTCTCTCTCTCTCTCTCTCTCTCTCTCTCACACACACACACACACACAATTTGAAGGTGTCTAATGTGAAAAATTATTAAACATTGTAGAAATTCTAAATAAGAGCATATCTTATATTTTTTAATTAGCCTCCCACATCAACCAACCTTGGTTTGACTTCTTTCCTAGACTTACCTAATGAGGTCGAATGAATCATAACCCCGGGAAAACTTATTAGAATAACCACATTAAGTCTACATTTCAAGACATAGCACTAAGTCAAAAGGCACATAGGAAACCATCATAGATTAATTCGGGCTTGCTAGGTGATGAAACATGGATTCATTCATCCACTTTTATGACTTAAGTCATTAATAGTACATTCGGTATAAAATGCATATTATGGTTGAGTAACCATATAGACTTAATCTCACCATAACACATTTTTTGGATGGAAATGTGGTGTGTGGTCTCCTGATGCTCTGCATGCTCTTTTCCTGTCCTGAGAGGGACCTTTTATTGGGGTTTTCGGGTCTGCTTTAGGATTTTTCTTTGTCGCTGGTTGTTTTCACTGATTGGTCTGACATTGGTTGGAGTTCTGGGGTCTTGTGTCATGTACCTCTTTTTAGTTTTGGTTATTTGTTGTGTTTATTTATGCATATCTTATTGGTTAATTGTGTGATAGGGGTATTGAGGTTATGTATTTTGCTGGGGTTAGTGACTGTTCTGTTTTACGCTATCATATTTTTTGGTTTGTATTTTTCTCCTGTAAGGTTGTGTTTAGGTATTGGCTTGAGATGCAGCAGGATTTTGGTTGTGTGGTTATTAATTATTTTTCTGTCATGCTTTGGTTGGGGGTGGCTTGCTGGTCCTCTTTGGTCTATCTTGGTATTCCTCAGTTGGGATTCTTTCTGTTATGTCTTTGATGGTATTCCTGTCTCCGATTTAGTTTGGGGTTCATGTGGTCTCCTACTTCTTTTCTGAGTATGGCCAACAACATAATTTGATTCTTTATTGTTCTTGTTTGGAGCATCTGTGTACTAATTTTGATCAACGTTAGCTCTCTGGTGGCCAAATGTTGGCTTATCTGTACAAGCTTGGTTTGGGTTTCTTTCACTCATTTTATATCATCATTATGTTTTTTATATTTCTATTTTACATGATTATCTTGGTTATTTCAATACATATTTTTTTGCTCTTGGTTTGCTTTTTCTGTTATCTCTTTTTTGCAGGATATTGGAACTCTTGTTATGGTGGGCAAGCCAATTTTTTTTTGTAGGAAGTGGGAGTAGAAAGGTTTACTCTAGTACTTCCTTTTTTGGCTGCTTTCTACTTGTATCCCTAGTATGTTACTAGGAAATTTTGTAATGATAATTAGCATAAGGAACCATCGACTCTTAGGTTTTCTTTTGATTTATTTTATAGCTCAATTGAACATTAGTGAGTTGAAGGTCTCTTTTAAGGACTTTGTAAACTGTTTATAAAATTAACGCGTAGGCTGCTCTATGAGTTTTATTAAAAAAAATCATAACACAATATAAATTATAGTCCATATGTCACATATGTATTGACAAAGAAGATAAATCATATGCCTTATTCTTGAATGTCCATTTTCTTCTAATTAATTAGATGTTGAACCTCTAATCTTGGTATTAACAAGCTTATATCATTACTTACAAATTGATTTAACTCTTCATGTATTACATTCAACCAACATTTATATTATAAGGCTTCATCAATACTGACAGGTTCTAGCATGAGGTAAGGATGTTGAGCAATTGATTTAATTTTGAAGCAAGTTCTTAGTTATTACACCTTAAGCTCGATTGCCTATAATCAACTCTTAGGAAGCTCTTATGATGACTTAAAAGTATATGTCCACTCCTTAGGTGGTTGGCTCTAGAGCAGGAGGAACACCCTTGGTACCTTCTGGTTTATTTAAGCTTAAGTTCTCCTACCTAATAATTTATTTATCATTTATATCCTAATTATGGGGAGCAACCCTTGAGTATGCTCATCAAATGCCACATGAATAGATCTTCTATAATCAATATTCTCTAATTGAACACTTTGAAAGAGCTATTATGAATTGAATAATGTACCTAGGAACATTCGTTCAAGAAATTTTGTGTCAACTAAACTCAAACTACTCTTCCAATTCTTAAGTATGAAATGCTTGCAATCAACGTCATGAAAATGATTTACATTGATTTCTTCTTTCCCAATATTTGAGTGATGTAGGGCATCATCATCACAATCATCACCTTTATCATAAATTCTAGTGTTTATGTACCATATATAAGTACTATAAATTAAGACCTTTATATTTTGGGTTTTTTTGTCATAATATTATATTATGGCCTTATATGCATTAGATGTTGTTAAGATATTGTGTCATGGTGTTATATTTGATCTTTTCTTATACCATGGTTCATGAAGGTTACTTTTGTTATTTGGAATGATGATATGTATGGTTATGATGAAATTTTTAAAAATACTAGTGGTAGGTTTACAATTAGAGGTAAGTTTATGAATGTTGATTTCTCACTCTCATTTCTATAAATAAGAGGGCTTTTGTTATATGCATTAGATGTTGTTAAGATTCTTTAAACCATGATAAAAATTAAATAGGATAAAGGGTAATATATTTTGTTTCATTATTATAATTAAACTAATTTGTTTGTATCTGATATATAATATAAGGGCTCTTTATCTTTCATATTCCAAAAAGCTGCTTCTCAAAGTAACTCATGCCTTAGACCAACCAACGTCTCTCTGCGCCTCTGCGATTTCAGGGCGATTTCGAGGCGCTCTAGGGCTTCTCCCTGGTGCGGTGGATCTCGACTATTTGGCTCGTTTTTTCTTCCGATCTCATTTTTTTTTTCATTTGCTTTTCTTGATTATCATCTTTTTCGGGCCTGGATTTGAGTTTTTCTGTGGTTTCTTGTGTGGGAGGATGACGGCCAGGTCGTCATCTAACCCTATTTCTTCCTCTCTGAAGGAGGGGAAGTCACGTTCCTTTAAAGATGTCATTGCTGGCTCATCTTCATCTACTTCAAAAGTCAACTTTGTTCAATATTCTTTTAAAGGTTGCCCGGCTATCCTCTTTGAGGATTCAATTGTTGATCAGCTAGCTACACCTTATGATTTTACTTTAGTTGGGAAATTTGTGTTGAGGAGACTACAGGAAAACTCGGTATTACCGGCGGAACATATCCGCCGATAATACGTAAAATTCGACGGAAATCCTTGGTTTCCGACGCATTTCCGTAGGAATTTGGTACGCCGATTTGGTGCGCGTCGAAAAATGTCTTTCGACGTTTATAAGACGCCGGAAAGCTTTCTGGCGCACTCTCCGACGGATTATCGGCCCAAAATGTGTTAGCCAAAATTTCGTTTCTTAACAAATTATTCTACCGTTATATACGCCGGAATTTACGCCGTATATATCCGTCGAAAATACCGGCGGCTAAAATGCCGTAAGTTTGTCGTAACAAAAGCTACGGCTTGTTTCTGGTGCAATTTATGGGCCGGAAATGCCGGCGAAGAAGATGCCGTAAGGTACGCCGTAACTAAAGCTACGAATAGTTTCCGGCGCATTTTTCGCCGGCATTTCCGGCGGAACAAAAATGCCGGCATCATTGCACCGATTCATTGTATCGTTGTTTCCACGTATTTTTGACGCTAAATCCGCCAGAAACCTGTAGCAATAACAAAAAAATTTGTCTTCCCAGCCAACAATTGGATTTCCACAACTGCAACATATACATCACATAAGGAACCACAATAAGCATTCAATGAATCAATGGGAAGTCATACATTTCAGATTTTTTTATTTGAATACCGACAAAAGAAAACAAGATAAAGAAAACTAAAAAAAAAATTCCACAAGGCATGCCTTGTGGCCCCCAACCACCAAACAACTTTTCTTATAATTTTAGAGGGCCTAGAAATTTAAGTATAAAGATCTCATATGCATTTTGTCCCCCTCCCTCCACATACATAGAATAAGAGCTAACCAAATTACCATAATAATAACCATTTGGGCTTGTGTATGCATTTGCCCATTTGGCATTGGAAACTTGCATGAATGATACCAAAATAACGGGATTAATCGAAAAAGATTACCTCTCTAGGGAATTTGATCAAACAACTAGCATCCGAGGTCTAAGAGATAATGTAGAACAATTTTTTTTAGATGTATTACCATGTCACACTTAGACCACTAAACCAAATAACATGATTCAAAAGTAAAGCTCATACATCAACCATCCATTCCAAAATAAGACAAGTCAACATATATTGTGACAAGATCAACAATGACCATCATAAGATATAGACATATTTTTAATGATTTGAATATAAGCGCTATTAACTTTTTTTTTGCAAGAAATCTCACTATCACTCCTCTTTGAACTTTATTACATGCTTTCTCTAAATCAACAAAAATCATATGTAGATCCTCCTTATTCTCTCTATATTTCTCCATCAAACCTCTCAATAAAAGTATGGCTTCCATAATAGACCTACCCGGCATGAAATAACATGAAGAAAAAAAACCTTACAATGGACAAAATTTGGAGGCGGCGGAAAATCGGGAGGCGTCAAAAACTCACGATCGAATTTTGGGAAACCGATCTCTTTTTGCCTGCAACGAAGGTGGTGATCGTCGGTGACGTCCCGTGAACGTCTACAAAGCTCGGCGACGGCGATCTAGGGTGGGCGACGATGGGGCAACGAGAGAGAGACTGGAGATGCGAGAGAAAGAGTGGAATAATGAGCAGCCAGACGGGTTGTGTTCAAAAATAGGGCTTTCGCCGATGAATTTTTCGGCGTCCCGGACGCCGAAACTTTTTTTCGCACACGTTTCGTCGGTTCCAAGTTGTTGAGTTTAAAATAGACGGCGTATTTTCCACCGGTAAATGCGCTGGACATAATGCACCGTAAACTCTGCCGGTAATAATGAAAAGCTGCTAATTACCAACGTTATTACCGGCGCAATAGACGTAGGCAATTTTCCATTGCAAACTATGCCGGAATAAACGCCGTTAAAATTCCATCGCATTATGCACTGGTACAAATGCCGTATTTACCGACGCAAAAAATTCCGTCAGAACATCCGACAGTATTCGCTTGTTTTCCTGTAGTGGGAGACCGAACCTTGATGTCATTAGGAGGCTTTTTCTTAACTTAGAATTATCTGGATCTTTTCACATTGGTCTTCTTGATCAACGTCATGTTGCTGTCCATCTCTCAAATGACCTTGATTATAGTCATATATTTTCATGTAGATCGTAGAGCATTCAATCTTATCAAATGCGCCTTCTTAAGTGGACATCAGATTTTGACATTAAGGAGGAATCTCCCATTGCACCGGTTTGGATTTCCTTTCCCAACTTGCATTTACATTTTTTTTAATAATCAAGTCCTCTTTAGTATGGCATCCATCTTTGGCCGGCCTTTACAAACCGATCAGGCAACAACTGCGGTGTCCAGGCCGTCTGCTGCTAGGGTGTTGGTAGAGTTGGATGTCTCAAAAAAAAAATTTCCTAGTGAAATCTGGATTGGATCTAAGGTTAAGGGATATTTTCAAAAGGTGGATTTTGAGAATTTATCGATTTTCTGCTCTTTTTGTAAAATGCATGTGTTTGAATAGTTGCTATTTGAATGAGTTATATTTATGCAACTTATGTAGTTTTGATGATTCCAAACATTATTGTTCAAATGTATAGTTATCTCCTAACAATTTCAGAAGATTTGCACTTGCTCTTGTGTGTACTAACATTTCAGGAAATCAGACTCCAGACTACGAAAAGTTCAATTCAAATTCAACATAAGATATTTTGTTTAATTGATGTTTGTCTTTTCTTTGAATTAATTTTGAAAGGGAGTGATTGTAATTGAGTGAATAAAATCTCACACACACAAATAAGGAGATCTTAAAATTCTATACTGATCGTACAGGACGATATTTATCGTACTGGACGATCTGTCAGTTATCTCCTATAGAGCACTTGGAACGAATAGGAACTTGCTTTGAAAAATTTTCTAAGTCCTATTCGTCCAGGACGAAATTTATTATCGTACCAGGCGATGGGTTCTCTGTAAAATTTTCGTCCAGACGAATTTTACCATCGTACGAGGCGACGAGTCCTCTGGAAAATTTTCGTCCAGACGAAAACAAATTATCGTCCGCGGCGATTGGTTCTCTGGAAAATTTTCGTCCAGACGAAATAAATAATCGTCCAGGACGATCGGCTCTCAGGAAAATTTTCGTCCAGACGATCACATTTTCGTTCAAACGATAAACCGACTTAGAACAGTTTTCAGCAGTTTCTAGAACCGACCTTGTAATAACCGTTCGTACTGGACGAACCAAGTTCGTACAGGACGATCAGCTGTACGAAGTCAGTTCGTACACATATACAAATTGGGTCGTTTCAGATCGTTTAAGTAAAATCGTCCAGGACGATCCAGAATCGTACAGGACGATCCACTGCGTACAGAATTGAAAATTTGCAGTTTTTGGACGGTTTTTCTTCTCCTTTCTATATAAGGAGTCCTAGAAACTATTACAAATGCCTTTGGAGTTGTTTTCTCTTGAGAGGGATCATTGAGAGGGAGAAGATCCTTGGAAGGGATTTCAAGGGAGTGTGGAGGGGATATTCACACGGTTGCTCCGGCGAAGGCTCTCAAGTGAAGTTCAACAACATCGGTCCGGTTCTCTGCCGACACTTGGAGAAGTGTAAAAGGACGACAAAGTGTATCTTTGACAGTCATTGTGTCTTCGTTCTTGTGGAGAAAACTTGAAGAGAGAACTTGAAAGGGAGAGAGGAAAGGGTGGAGTTTGAGAGGGAGAAGATCCTTGAAGGGGATTTCAAGGGAGTGTGAAGGGGATATTCACACAGTTGCTCTGGCGAACTTGCACCTCATTACCATCGGATTCAAGGGTCGTCTTGATGGAAGTTTTGGCAAGAAGAAGATCTCTTTGGTGTTAAAGAACCCGGCTACTCCGCCGCACCGGGGAAGGTGAAAGTGATTTTGTACAGGCTTCTCCGCCTTGCTGTGGGGGCAAAAGGAGAGTCACTTTGTGGTATTAGTGCAATACTCAGAGGGTGCCTCTGGGGAGTGGATGTAGGTCAAGGTTTGACCGAACCACTATAAATCTGGTGTGTTCTTTCTTATTTTTTATTCCGCATTTAATTTTATTGCAAGTTGTTTACTCTGGTTGAAAAGTTTATTTTTAAACTTTAATTTTAACTTGCATCAATAATTCAAAAGGTTTTCTAAAATTCCAAGAGTTGAAGTTACATTTTTTAATTGTCAATTCACCCCCCCTCTTGGTTAGCCTTGGGACATTCACTTAGGCTTAACAACCTAATTACTAGACCCAACAAGTGGTATCAGAGCTTTATTTCAAAATCATAAGTTTAGACTACTTTTTGAAAAACGAATATGGCTAATTTTATAAACCATAAATTGTTAGATGGATGTTCGATTGTTAGACCACCTTTATTTGAAAGTATTTCTTTTGATTTTTGGAAAATTCGAATGTCTACTTTCTTGCAATCAATAGATTATCGCATGTGGCATATGATTCAAAGTGGTTATTCTGTACCGTCACGTATTATAGATGGAATCAAAACTGATATCCCTTTTTCTGAATGGAGTAGAGTAGAACAAATTTATGCACAATTAAATGCTAAATGTATGAATTGTTTATTCTGTGCTTTAAATTCTGAAGATTATATGAGAGTCTCTACATGTACTACAGGTAAGGAAATTTGGGACAGTTTATGCATTACATATGAAGGTACTAGTGAAGTCAAGCAATCTAAGTTGAATTTTTTGATGAATGACTATGAACTCTTTAGCATGAAACCTTATGAGTCGATCTTAGACATGTATACTAGGTTTATTCAAATTGTAACATCATTGCATGCTTTAGGTAAAGAGTTTTCAAACTTTGAAATAGTCAATAAAATTCTACGTTGTTTACTTGACAAGTTTGATGCCAAAGTTGTTGCTATTTGTGAATCGAAAAATTTGAATGAATATTCTATTGATAATTTGATTGGCTCACTCATTGCCTACGAGGAATGTTTGGGTCAAAGACTTTTGGATGCAGGTGAAACAATAATGCTAAAAGCGGAAGACATGGAGAAAAGTGGCTTAGTTGGTGAGAAAAGCGATGACTTAACAAGCAAATTGAAAAGTCCACTAAAGCACAAGAATAAGCATCAACAAAAGTGGAATAAAGGTAAAAATGGTAAGAATGTTCAAATTTCTTCTAATATTATTTGCTTTGGATGCAGGAAATTTGGACATCTAAAAAGTCAGTGCCCTAATTTGAGAACTCTTCCTACTAAAGAAAAGGGCAAAGCTAAGCAAATTATAAAATGGGAAAATAATGAAAAGAAAAAAATCTCCTGGGCAGATCTAGCTTCTGAATCATCAGACCAGGAGAAAAATGATGTTTAAAACCCTTTGTTTATTTATTTTTGTTGTATTTTTATTTTTGCTTGTTTTGTGTGTTTTTGTGTTTTGAATGATTTTGAAATGTTTTCTCATTTGATTTCATGTTTTAGATCGATGTTAATGTTCTTAATCTTTATGAAATTCATTTAGTACTTTTAATCTCTATTGTGCCTAAACTAAAATTGTAATTAGAAATTAATTTCATTAGAAAATCTAGTTTATCTAAATTTAATTTTTTGCCTATAACTTGTTTTAGTTAGAATTTTTTTTAATTTCATGTCTTTCATTTTAGAGTACAAAATCTTAATTATTATTATTGTATCTTAGATGTCTATCTTATTTTGTATTTCATTTTTCAATTAATATTTATGCACTTAGAAAAATTTGAGATTCTAGATTATTGTCTTTGGAAAGAATTCAATTACTCTTGAAAATTGTACAAATGTACAAAATCAAAAGGAATGCGCAACAAAGTTGCAAATGTGAAAAAGAGGCACAAAATAAGCCCAATAAAGAAAGATGCACAAAAATGTGCCACCTATATGAAAAGATGCACAAAAATGTGCCACCTATATGAAAAAGATGCGCAAAGCGCCACTTGTGGTGATTTTCTTCTTTCCAGATTCTTTTTAGTCTATTAATTCAAGTAGATCTAATGTTCATTTATATTTCAATTGATTTTTGGAATATGCAATTTTTTACTCATCTTTATTACAATGATTTTTCATATCATAAATGTCTAAATTGAATCATGTTTTTCATAAATTCTTACTTATTACAATGTTATATCAATTTTTTAAATTCTATGAAATTCTATGATTTGACTAATGTTCTTAATTCTTAGTTGCATTCTTATGTCAATCACTTTTTTAGATTAAATTTACACATGAATTTTTCATAAGATTTTCTACATTACTTGTCTTTTTCTTCTTCACTTTTTGTTGCTGTCAAAAAGGGGGAGAAATTATTAGTTTGTGTATGTTTGTGTTAGTTTGTGTATGTTTGTTTTTCTCTTTTTAGTTGTTCTGTTGCAAGTTTGTGTAGTTTGTGTTAAAATTTTGAAAAAACAAAAATTTTGTTCGTTAAATATTGTTCTTTAATGCCTCCTTATTTTAATGTACTCATAAATTCAGGGGGAGTTTAGGAGATAAAAGATGTGTTTAACTTGAAACCATACTAATAATAATTGTTTTGCCATCATCAAAAAGGGGGAGATTGTTTGAATAGTTGCTATTTGAATGAGTTATATTTATGCAACTTATGTAGTTTTGATGATTTCAAACATTATTGTTCAAATGTATAGTTATCTCCTAACAATTTCAGAAGATTTGCACTTGCTCTTGTGTGTACTAACATTTCAGGAAAATCAGACTCCAGACTACGAAAAGTTCAATTCAAATTCAACATAAGATATTTTGTTTAATTGATGTTTGTCTTTTCTTTGAATTAATTTTGAAAGGGAGTGATTGTAATTGAGTGAATAAAATCTCACACACACAAATAAGGAGATCTTAAAATTCTATACTGATCGTACAGGACGATATTTATCGTACTGGACGATCTGTCAGTTATCTCCTATAGAGCACTTGGAACGAATAGGAACTTGCTTTGAAAAATTTTCTAAGTCCTATTCGTCCAGGACGAAATTTATTATCGTACCAGGCGATGGGTTCTCTGTAAAATTTTCGTCCAGACGAATTTTACCATCGTACGAGGCGACGAGTCCTCTGGAAAATTTTCGTCCAGACGAAAACAAATTATCGTCCGCGGCGATTGGTTCTCTGGAAAATTTTCGTCCAGACGAAATAAATAATCGTCCAGGACGATCGGCTCTCAGGAAAATTTTCGTCCAGACGATCACATTTTCGTTCAAACGATAAACCGACTTAGAACAGTTTTCAGCAGTTTCTAGAACCGACCTTGTAATAACCGTTCGTACTGGACGAACCAAGTTCGTACAGGACGATCAGCTGTACGAAGTCAGTTCGTACACATATACAAATTGGGTCGTTTCAGATCGTTTAAGTAAAATCGTCCAGGACGATCCAGAATCGTACAGGACGATCCACTGCGTACAGAATTGAAAATTTGCAGTTTTTGGACGGTTTTTCTTCTCCTTTCTATATAAGGAGTCCTAGAAACTATTACAAATGCCTTTGGAGTTGTTTTCTCTTGAGAGGGATCATTGAGAGGGAGAAGATCCTTGGAAGGGATTTCAAGGGAGTGTGGAGGGGATATTCACACGGTTGCTCCGGCGAAGGCTCTCAAGTGAAGTTCAACAACATCGGTCCGGTTCTCTGCCGACACTTGGAGAAGTGTAAAAGGACGACAAAGTGTATCTTTGACAGTCATTGTGTCTTCGTTCTTGTGGAGAAAACTTGAAGAGAGAACTTGAAAGGGAGAGAGGAAAGGGTGGAGTTTGAGAGGGAGAAGATCCTTGAAGGGGATTTCAAGGGAGTGTGAAGGGGATATTCACACAGTTGCTCTGGCGAACTTGCACCTCATTACCATCGGATTCAAGGGTCGTCTTGATGGAAGTTTTGGCAAGAAGAAGATCTCTTTGGTGTTAAAGAACCCGGCTACTCCGCCGCACCGGGAAGGTGAAAGTGATTTTGTACAGGCTTCTCCGCCTTGCTGTGGGGGCAAAAGGAGAGTCACTTTGTGGTATTAGTGCAATACTCAGAGGGTGCCTCTGGGGAGTGGATGTAGGTCAAGGTTTGACCGAACCACTATAAATCTGGTGTGTTCTTTCTTATTTTTTATTCCGCATTTAAATTTATTGCAAGTTGTTTACTCTGGTTGAAAAGTTTATTTTTAAACTTTAATTTTAACTTGCATCAATAATTCAAAAGGTTTTCTAAAATTCCAAGAGTTGAAGTTACATTTTTTAATTACCAATTCACCCCCCCTCTTGGTTAGCCTTGGGATATTCACTTAGGCTTAACAACCTAATTACTAGACCCAACAAACATACACAAACTCCCTTGAAATCCCCTTCAAGGATCTTCTCCCTCTCAAACTCCACCCTTTCCTCTCTCCCTTTCAAGTTCTCTCTTCAAGTTTTCTCCACAAGAACGAAGACACAATGACTGTCAAAGATACACTTTGTCGTCCTTTTTACACTTCTCCAAGTGTCGGCAGAGAACCGGACCGATGTTGTTGAACTTCACTTGAGAGCCTTCGTCGGAGCAACCGTGTGAATATCCCCTCCACACTCCCTTGAAATCCCTTCCAGGATCTTCTCCCTCTCAATGATCCCTCTCAAGAGAAAACAACTCCAAAGGCATTTGTAATAGTTTCTAGGACTCCTTATATAGAAAGGAGAAGAAAAACCGTCCAAAAACTGCAAATTTTCAATTCTGTACGCAGTGGATCGTCCTGTACGATTCTGGATCGTCCTGGACGATTTTACTTAAACGATCTGAAACGACCCAATTTGTATATGTGTACGAACTGACTTCATACAGCTGATCGTCCTGTACGAACTTGGTTCGTCCAGTACGAACGGTTATTACAAGGTCGGTTCTAGAAACTGCTGAAAACTGTTCTAAGTCGGTTTATCGTTTGAACGAAAATGTGATCGTCTGGACGAAAATTTTCCTGAGAGCCGATCGTCCTGGACGATTATTTATTTCGTCTGGACGAAAATTTTCCAGAGAACCAATCGCCGCGGACGATAAATTTGTTTTCGTCTGGACGAAAATTTTCTAGAGGACTCGTCGCCTCGTACGATGGTAAAATTCGTCTGGACGAAAATTTTACAGAGAACCCATCGCCTGGTACGATAATAAATTTCGTCCTGGACGAATAGGACTTAGAAAATTTTTCAAAGCAAGTTCCATATTCGTTCCAAGTGCTCTATAGGAGATAACTGACAGATCGTCCAGTACGATAAATATCGTCCTGTACGATCAGTATAGAATTTTAAGATCTCCTTATTTGTGTGTGTGAGATTTTATTCACTCAATTACAATCACTCCCTTTCAAAATTAATTCAAAGAAAAGACAAACATCAATTAAACAAAATATCTTATGTTGAATTTGAATTGAACTTTTCGTAGTCTGGAGTCTGATTTTCCTGAAATGTTAGTACACACAAGAGCAAGTGCAAATCTTCTGAAATTGTTAAGAGATAACTATACATTTGAACAATAATGTTTGGAATCATCAAAACTACATAAGTTGCATAAATATAACTCATTCAAATAGCAACTATTCAAACAATAGTAAAAGGACGACAAAGTGTATCTTTGACAGTCATTGTGTCTTCGTTCTTGTGGAGAAAACATACACAAACTAATAATACTTGTTTTGCCATCATCAAAAAGGGGGAGATTGTTTGAATAGTTGCTATTTGAATGAGTTATATTTATGCAACTTATGTAGTTTTGATGATTCCAAACATTATTGTTCAAATGTATAGTTATCTCCTAACAATTTCAGAAGATTTGCACTTGCTCTTGTGTGTACTAACATTTCAGGAAAATCATACTCCAGACTACGAAAAGTTCAATTCAAATTCAACATAAGATATTTTGTTTAATTGATGTTTGTCTTTTCTTTGAATTAATTTTGAAAGGGAGTGATTGTAATTGAGTGAATAAAATCTCACACACACAAATAAGGAGATCTTAAAATTCTATACTGATCGTACAGGATGATATTTATCGTACTGGACGATCTGTCAGTTATCTCCTATAGAGCACTTGGAACGAATAGGAACTTGCTTTGAAAAATTTTCTAAGTCCTATTCGTCCAGGACGAAAATTTATTATCGTACCAGGCGATGGGTTCTCTGTAAAATTTTCGTCCAGACGAATTTTACCATCGTACGAGGCGACGAAGTCCTCTGGAAAATTTTCGTCCAGACGAAAACAAATTATCGTCCGCGGCGATTGGTTCTCTGGAAAATTTTCGTCCAGACGAAATAAATAATCGTCCAGGACGATCGGCTCTCAGGAAAATTTTCGTCCAGACGATCACATTTTCGTTCAAACGATTAAACCGACTTAGAACAGTTTTCAGCAGTTTCTAGAACCGACCTTGTAATAACCGTTCGTACTGGACGAACCCAAGTTCGTACAGGACGATCAGCTGTACGAAGTCAGTTCGTACACATATACAAATTGGGTCGTTTCAGATCGTTTAAGTAAATCGTCCAGGATGATCCAGAATCGTACAGGACGATCCACTGCGTACAGAATTGAAAATTTGCAGTTTTTGGACGGTTTTTCTTCTCCTTTCTATATAAGGAGTCCTAGAAACTATTACAAATGCCTTTGGAGTTGTTTTCTCTTGAGAGGGATCATTGAGAGGGAGAAGATCCTTGGAAGGGATTTCAAGGGAGTGTGGAGGGGATATTCACACGGTTGCTCCGGCGAAGGCTCTCAAGTGAAGTTCAACAACATCGGTCCGGTTCTCTGCCGACACTTGGAGAAGTGTAAAAGGACGACAAAGTGTATCTTGACAGTCATTGTGTCTTCGTTCTTGTGGAGAAAACTGAAGAGAGAACTTGAAAGGGAGAGAGGAAAGGGTGGAGTTTGAGAGGGAGAAGATCCTTGAAGGGGATTTCAAGGGAGTGTGAAGGGGATATTCACACAGTTGCTCTGGCGAACTTGCACTCATTACCATCGGATTCAAGGGTCGTCTTGATGGAAGTTTTGGCAAGAAGAAGATCTCTTTGGTGTTAAAGAACCCGGCTACTCCGCCGCACCGGGGAAGTGTGAAAGTGATTTTGTACAGGCTTCTCCGCCTTGCTGTGGGGGCAAAAGGAGAGTCACTTTGTGGTATTAGTGCAATACTCAGAGGTGCCCTCTGGGGAGGGATGTAGTCAAGGTTTGACCGAACCACTATAAATCTGGTGTGTTCTTTCTTATTTTTTATTCCGCATTTAATTTTATTGCAAGTTGTTTACTCTGGTTGAAAGTTTATTTTTAAACTTTAATTTTAACTTGCATCAATAATTCAAAAGGTTTTCTAAAATTCCAAGAGTTGAAGTTACATTTTTTAATTGCCAATTCACCCCCCCTCTTGGTTAGCCTTGGGACATTCACTTAGGCTTAACAACCAATATTACTAGACCCAACAGTAGTCATGTGATGGTTGATGTAGGGACTATATGTGATGAGTGAGTGTGAATGGAATGGTTTGTAGGGATGTATAGTGTGTGAGATGAATGTTTGGTCGGCCGCGGTGTATGTTAAGGATATTGTGAAACAAGTGAATGATGTTGTGGTTCAGGATGTTTCAACTCCAATTTTGGTGGTCAATCCATTACAACAATTGGAGGAGAATCCTCCTCAACTACACCGTCCCAATTCGGATATGGTAAACCAAGAGCAAGAAGTTACTACTAACAGTTCTTTTAATCCTATTAGTGATTCCATTCATAATGTGGTTGAGAATGCTCTTATTATTGACACTCAAAAGGATTCTAATGATGTTTCTGTTATTTCTTGTATTAATAATTATAGTGAGCCTGATTCCATTGTCAACTTACCCTCTCATGAGGTTTTGATTCCTTTAAAGGAACAAGATGGGTCTTTGGGAACTAATGAGGATATTCCCCCTATCTCTTTAAGAGGTGGATATGAAGGACATGCCATTAGAGGAAGGTGAGATTGTTATTATGCTTCCGGTTTCAAATTTTTCTGATTCTTCTTTTGATCCTTTAAGGGGGGTATAATGATACATGGGCGGAGGATGGTATGTTTATAGAGGATGAATGTCCTTATATTCAAACGGGTCAGCATAACGATGGTAAAACTCCTACCTCTAATTACAATAGTAATGCTTTTACTGATACTGAGGGTATGGATTTTAATGCTAAATGTTTAATTTTGCCATGAATGACAATGATACTAGCTTTGTTAAAGTCCATAGTAAAAAAGGAAGGAAGCCAAAACATATTTCCTTGCAACCTCCTAGAAACACTCGTTCAAATACTTCACATTAAGGTTTCTTTTATGTTTAGTACGATTATTTGGAATGTTAGGGGTATTGGTTGCCCTTCTTCTCGTATTCGTGTTAAAAACTTGCACAATATTTCTATTCTTATTATACTTGAGCCTCTCATTGCTTCATCTAGGTTATTAAACACGTCTCTTTTTTTGGTTTTAACCATGCTATTTTGAATGTGTCTAACAAAATTTGGGTTTTTTTGGAAAAATTCGGTTATTCTTGATGTTATTGGAGATTTTTCTCAAGTGTTATATTGTAAAATTGAGGTTTGCCATTTTCATTGCTTTGCTTCTTTTATTTATGCTGCATCTTCTCTTTACATTAGAAAAATCTTATGGGATTCTCTCATTAATTTTCATAGTTTTTGTAACTTGCCTTGGTTTGTTGGTGGAGACTTTAATGCTATTACTTGCCCTTCTGAAAGGATTGGTGGTTCTAATCCCTCTTATCGTTCTATGGAAGACTTTAATAACATAATTTTGACTTGTAATTTGATTGATATTGGCTTTGTGGGTGATAACTTCGCCTGGAATAGGGGTCACTTATAGCAAAGGCTTGATCGTGTTCTTTTCAATGATTCTTGGATCAACTCCTTTAACTCTACTTATGTGCATCACCTTAGTAGAACTCTTTATGATCACTCGTCATTACTTATTACTATTAACCTTAGGCTTTGTAATGCTCCTACTCAATTCAGATTCCAAAATATGTGGTTACTCAATAATTCCTTTTTGGAGGTTATTCAAAACAATTGGAGTGCTCCTCTCCATCCTGACAATGATATTTTTGGTATGAGGAGACTTTGGCTTAAGCTTAAAAGGTTAAAACAAGTTCTTAACTAGTGGAATCATCATGTTTTTAGGAATATTTTTTCTAATATTATTCAAGCTGAGCAACTAGTTAATTCGACTGATAACTTGTATCAAAATGACCTGTCTGATGTGAATTTTGAGCTTTTAAAGAAGCATAAAGTTGAGCTATTTAAATTTCAAACTCAGGAAGAGATTTTATTGGAAACAAAAAGCGGCTGCTAAACATTTGGTTGAAGGTGATAATAATACTAAGTGTTTTCTTGCGCTTGCTAAGAGAAAAAGAGCTAAAAATACTATCAATAAAATTCAAAGGGATGATGGTACATTTACTGATAATAATATGGAGATTGCTAGTTTGGTGGTCAGTTATTTTCAAACCCTTTTTAACAAAGATTTTAGACCTAATCATGTTTTGGAATATTCCTTTATTCCTAGTCTTATATCCATTGAGGATAATATTGACCTTTCTAGGCCCCTTACTTTGGATGAGGTTAAGGAGACTATTATGGGTATGAATTGTGATTCAGTGGCTGGTCCTGATGGATTTACCACCCTTTTCTTTCAAAAAACTTGATAGATTATTTCTTTTGATATTTATAATGCAGTTTTGGATTTTTTTGATGGCAATCCTATGCCTAAGTTTTTTACCTCTTCGTCTTTAGTTCTTATTCCCAAGAACAACTCTACAAACACTTGGAATGATTTTCGTCCTATTAGTCCTTGCACCTTCTTTAACAAATTAATTTCCAAGATTATTATGAATCGGCTTTCTATGTTTTTACCTAAAATTATCTCCCCTTCTTAGATGGGTTTTGTGAAAGGTAGAGCCATCACTGATAACATTTTGTTGGCTCAAGAGTTTGTTCAAGATTTGGATGTTAATGTGAGAGGGGGCAACTTGATTTTGAAACTGGATATAGCTAAGGCCTATGATAATATTGATTGGCATTTTATTTATTTTGCCCTTGAGCTTTTTGGTTTTAATTCTATCTTTATTAATCTTATTAAGAATTGCATTGAAAATGTCTAATTCATTGTCATTGTTAATGGCTCTAATCATGGTTTCTTTAAGTCTTCTCATGGCTTGAGGCAAGATGATCTATTTCTCATGCCCTTTTTATTATTGCTGCTGAATTATTGTCTAGGGGCCTTTCTAAATTATTTCAGACTCATCCTGGTCTTTATTTTAAAACTTTAGGTGGCTTACATATTTCTCATTTATGTTTTGCAGATGATTTTATTGTGTTCACTAATGCTACCATCAACAAAATTCAAAGAATTATGGAATTTTTTTATCAATTTGAAATGATTAGTGGTCTTTCTTTTAGCAAAAATAAAAGTTATTTATTGCTTCTAAGAGGATCTCTAATGATCGTA